>JARHVA010003979.1:305000-905000 GCA_037957365.1 Torreya grandis
TTGTTTTGGAATGATTTTAGGATTTTAACCCGTTCTGTGCTTAAATGTGCATCTATCTTTTGTGACTGAGCTCATTTTGATAATGGTTATAACTATTCACTTAAATGGTGATATGAATGGATGTTTCTAATGTTTAATTTATTATTGCTAATGGAAAGAGTGACATAGGTGGTGGATAACTTATTACTGTGTTTCTCTCAATGTTATGTTTCTGTTAACATAATATTCAATATAAGGGTTTCTTATGGTCTTGCAAAACACTTATTATGTTCATTTTTGTTGATAACTCAATCAATTTTATAATAGAAGGATCATTGAAATCCATTTACTATATTTTTTATTGCTTAAAGCAAATATCATTAATAATAGGTGGGGTGTATGGAGTTTTGTGAATAGTGTTTAGCTAAATGTATTCTTTTTTTGCATAGGATTATGGATAACATATATGTATTGCATATAGATGTTTCATATGAACCATCAGTCTATATAATGGTCTACTATTGTCTATCTTATTATAGTCTATATAATGCCTTACATCTTGCTTTTATGTATAATACCCTTTTTCATTTTGTATAATGGCCTGCTATTATCCATCTTGATACATAAAGGAAAGGAACCAATGAATCAATTGTTGTTTGCCTTAACATGTTAATAGATGTTATCCCAATCATGAAATGTGAATGCACTAGCTACTTAAGGCCCTTTTATGATTCACGATATTTAATATTGATAATGAATAATGGTAGACCATTATACAAAATGATGGGTCATTGGATCATTCCCTTTATGTTGCAAGAATGATTGTTTTAGTGTTTATGTGAAGGGTATCCCCAAATGCTCAAGATAATACTTAGTATTGATAATGAAAAACAATAGACCATTCTATAGAATGATGGTTCTAGTTCATTGGTTAGTTTCCTTTATGTAGCAAGATGAAGAACAAAGTGAATACAACATGGGTCAAAATTCTAAACATTCAAATTCCTTTATAGTGTAAAGCTAGAATACTGGCGTATAGATTTCAGATTCCTTTATATATAGTATATCCAAGAATGTTATACAAAATGCAAAGGGTATTATACATATAAAATAAATGTGAATATTTAGGGAATTATGCATACTGTAATAAAGGGTGTTATACAAGTAATGAGTATATATACATACAACTTTATGAAAAGAATGTCAATACTTGATCTATGTATACCATTACAAAGAATGTAAAGGTTATGAGTTTTCCCTTAATTTGAATGTTGTGATCCATGTACTTAAATGTTGTGATCCATTATAAATAATTCTTTTACATTTGTGTTTGAACTTTTGACATTTTGACATCTGCTCTACTCACTAACCATGTATGTACACTCAAAATATGAATCATGTTGGTTATACTTCAATACAAGTTTTACTCAAACACTCCATTGATTTTATACTTTACTGAATGGGTATAATGCCCTATGTACTAATGCCCTATTGTAATACTTACTAATTCTCTATTGATTTTATACTCGATTGTACTAGTATCATGCCCTATTATAATTCTTTGTGTACTTAGTGCCCTGTTATAAGAGGTAGAGGACAGGAGTTTGAGTTATGTTTGAAGTACTAACTAACATTGAATGAATTATGCATTCAATGAATTCTATGTAGCATATCATAATTATACAAATTATTTAAATAAATTATGCGTTGAAAGAATGACTATGCCCTTCATAATCATTAATTCCTTCAAACAGGCAACAATACAGTCAACATAAAACAAACTATGTCCTAACTAATCATTAATTCCTTCAAGTAGTCAACAATATAGTGAACATAATACTCCTTTGATCTTCAGTAATAATTATGCTAATGTGAAGGATGGGCATGTATAACTATTTGTTTTGGGCTTAAAAAACACTTATTGTGTTCATTTTTCTTGATAACTCAATCAAATTAATGATAGAGCACTCATGGAAAACCATTGACTATATTGTTGATTGCTTAAACCCCTTATGGTATGTCTACATTAGGATGATTTTACGAGCTTTCTAATATTTAATTTCTTATTGTTATTAGATACAATGAACATAGATGGTGGATAACATAATATCTCTCAATGTTATGTTTCTCTTAACTTGGTACCTAGTATAAGTGTTTCTTATGGGCTTGCAAAACACTTATTGTGTTCGTCTTTGTTCATAACTCTATCAAGATAATAATAGAAATATTGTCGAAATCATTGATTTTTATCTAGTCATGGTCACAAAGGGTAAGGGCAACTGACCTCATGAAGGTGTGTAGGAATTGAGCATAATGAAAACTAAAGTTCACTTCTCCTTGATTATTAACATACCTCGTGACTGGGTTGGTAGCACCCAACAATGCCTTAACAATCATGGTTAAGGCAAAACCCCATGGTTAATTAAAAAAATAATGACTAAGCCCAACAAATTGAGGGTAAAGTGATGGAAAAATGGATGTGACCAATTGGGGGTCAATGTCTAGCATGGTGGTCCATGTTAAAATCACCCATTGACTGTATTATTGACTATTTGAATCAATTAATGTTTTGGAGAAAGAGTTAGAGTTTTGTGTGAATAGTATTTAGCTAGAATAAAAAGGTATAAACTTCAAATTCCTTTATATGTAGCATATCCAACAATTCCTATGCATTCACTAAATTATATGAAGCATATCTTAATTACATAATCATTATGAATTCAATGCATAATTATTATTTTCAATTCATATGAATTCACTAAATTATATGTAGCATATCTTAATTACACATACTAGTCAATAATTTATGCATTGAATGAATTAGTATACCCTAACTAATCATTGATTCCTTCAATGTAGACAATGATTATGTATTTAATGAATGATTATGCCCCAATTAATCATTAATTCCTTCAAGCAAGTAACATTACATTCAACATAAAATAATTCTCGATAGAGTAAATATGAAAATGGTTTTAAATATTTACCTTTTTAAGGTAGAGAAAAAGTTTTCTTATTGTTTATGTGAATATGAAAATGGTTTCAAATGTATACCTTTTCAAGACAAGGAAAAGTTTTATTACTCTTTATATTGGTAAGTATAGCAAATTAGTATAAAATTAGTTTATCAACTCCTATTAATTCAAATTAATAATCATTAATTCCTTCAAGCAGGAAATAATACAGTCAACGCAAAATAATTTCAAACCAATATTATGCTCAAGGGTGGATATTCAATAATGCAACCAATGATTATGTGTTGAATGAATTGATTATGCCCTGAGTAATCATTAATTCCTTTAATGCTCAAGGGTTAGATATTCAACAATGATTATGCATTGAATGAATTATTATGCCTTAAGTAATCATTAATTTCTTCAAATAGGAAACAATACAGTCAATACAAAACAATGCCACACCAATATTATGCTCAACGGTTGGATATTCAACAATGCATAATAATTGTTGGATATGATATATATAAATGAATTTGATCTCTATACCTTTATATTTTAGCTTTTTATTGTAAAATATATTTGGAAATTTGACCCTTGTTGTATATATATAGTCAAGTATAGTTATAACCATCATGAGCTTGAGCTCAGATAATGATTACACATTGAATGAATGATTATGCCCTAAGAAAACATTAATTACTTCAAGCAGTGAACAATATAGTCAACATAAAAAAAATCAAGCAATATCATTCACAAGGGATGCATATCCATGCATGCAGACAATAATTGTGTGTTGAATAAATGATTATGCCCTAATAAACCATTCATTACTTTAATGTAGGCAACAATACAATCAACATAAAACCATCCCAAACTGATATTATGACATACAATGATTATGCAAACTAAATAACAATATAGATAATGATTATGATTTGAATGTTAATTATACAAACTATTCCACAATGTAGACAATGATTCTGCATTGAATGAATGATTATGCCCTAAAAAATCATTAATTCCTTCAAGTAGTGAAAAATACATCAAACCATCCCAAACCCAATATAATGTTCAAGGTTTAGATATTCAATAATGCAAATAATTATTATCCATTGAATTTAAGGCAAATGACAGCAAGACATTTCCACGACAATGATTAATGATTATCTATTGAATAAATAAAACAAACCCCAAATTTATTATACAAACTAAACCAATACGCCCTTGTCAAAATATCACAAGGGCATAATTATAAAACCCTACCAATAAAGGGCATGAATACTTTCACCTATTAACGTTACTTATTTTAATGTTCTAAATGCCATCTGCTCATTTGGAATAGGGAGTGCCATATTCTCCATTAGATATGATTCATCTCAATGTGGTGGACTTCAATGAAAGAATAGAAAGGTCTGCAAGGCTTTATCTAGTCGTGGTGATGAAGAAAATGAGGGAAATGGAGCTCCTCACAATCAGACATTACATCATTGTCAAGTAAAGGAATGAGAAATGGGGAAGGAGAGTTTTGTAATGATCACAAAGTGGTGCAAGGTTTGAAAATAATGAAAACTGAATTTCACTTTTGCATTGTTGAAAAACATTCCTTGTGACTGTGTTGGTGGCCCTGAGAGTAGTCACAGCTAACACCACAATAACAGTTAGGTAAATGCTAGCAGACTAGGGGGAGATTGTTGAAGGGTTAATGGAGAGTGAGGAGGGGGATTTTATAGGGGTCAATGTCTATCATGGCAGTCAAATGCAAACACTACTACTAGTTACGCTAAGTTGAAAGTCTACAATCCAAGACTGGGTAAGACTTGGTATTTTGAGTTTCTGATATAGTGATTTGCAAGATTGACATTTCCAAATAGGTCTTATAGAAACTCAGTAGTGGTAACTCTCAACAATAGTAAGTGAAAACTCTCTTCGTTGACTTGGTCTCTAGCTTCTTCAAATTGGATTAGCAGTTGTTCACAGTATATATCAGGATTCAATGCTTGAAATAGCCTTTGAACATGACAAGACCATTTAAACAGTGTTATGAGAAGAAATGAAACCTGACATGGCTTTTTATGTGTTCTTTCCTTATGGAAATTCCACTAGAGTCTTATTGACTATGTAAAGAGATATAAAGACCTGGTAGGGTCTACTTAAGACTTAAAACATGTTTTATTTTGTAATTTGATGGTCTAAAGTTTGGTTATAACTTTTGTACAAGAAAAAATGGGATTGGGAATTTTATCTAAACCGTTTTGAACATATAATCTATGTGATAGAAGTTGAATCAATTAAAGAAGATGGAAAGACATTTAGGTAGGGGAAAGGTCAATCGATTCCACCTTTTGAAGATGAGGCCATTGATTTTTGAGGGGGTAGTTAACTTGATTGGAAAACTAGATAAGAAGATATGAATGGTAATGTTTGCATGTTACTTGGTCTAAGTAGTGACTATAAGGCTGCCAATTTATGGGCAAAAAGCTAAGAAATTCATGTTGGTGCATAGTAATTATTTCCTCCTTGTACTTGATCATTTAATAAGCTAGTTGTGGCAGAGTTCATGTGTAATAAGTTGTAATTAGATGCATGAATAGAATCTTTTTAGTTATAATGTCAATTATTTGGTGAACCCCTATAACACGGGAGATTTGTAGCAGACTTTGATTAGTCTCCGCCTCCTCGTGTGTGTGCCAAGTGATATTATAGCAAGGTAGTGTCCTTGCAATTGTGAAAACCCCTCATTGTGTATGGTATTCTATGAGAGAGAGGTCTACTAGTGGTTACAAGTTATAGAGAAGATTGCTTAGGTGGTTGCAAGCCTATGAAGTCTTACAAGAGTGTGAGGAATTTTATCAGAGACTCAATTAAGATTCCATTGTAAGTTATGAAATAGGACCCTGTTGGTTCGTGGTGAGAGATAGCACACAAAGGAAGGGCACATGAGATGGGTGAGTTGATAAAGATGTTGAAATTATTCCTGGCAATGCTGGACATGATAGGAAAGACTACATAAGATGATGAAGGTGCAACTAAGTGTGGTTTTGATGAGGAAGATTTGATGGTGGGGTGTTTGTCCCTAAAAGCATAGATAATGCTTTGGATAGAGTTCAAGTAAGCATAGGAAACAAGGCCAATAGATAGAAGAGAGCAACCAAGGTTGTGGTGGAGAGAAAAGGTAAATCTCTCAATGATATTTTCTTATTTTATGGAAATGATAATTCAGAACAGCTCATGACTTGGGTAGTTGATCTTAAATTTTATTTTGTGATTGAGAACATTATTTAACCCATGAGGGTGAAGGTTGCAAGCAAGAGATTAAGTGCAATTTCAGCCACATTATGGAAAGTCCACCAGAGTCTTATTGACTATGTAAAGAGATATAAAGACCCAATAAGGTCTGTATTAAGACTTAAAATGTGCTTTATTTTTTATTTTTACTATCCAAAGTCTGCTTATAACTCTTGTACAAGAAAAAATGGGATTGGACCTTTTATTTGAACCGTTTGAACATATAACCCCTGTGATAGAAGTTGAATTGATTGGAGAATATGAAAAGACATTGAGGTAGGGGTAAGGTCACTTGATTCTACCTTTTGAAGAGGAGGCCATTGATTTTTGAAGGGGTGGTTAACTCAGCTAGAAAATAGGATAAGAGGATCTAAATGTTAATGTTTACATGTTCCTTGGTCTAAGTAGTGATTATAAGGCTGCCAATTTATGGCCAGAAGGCTGAGAAAGTCATGTATGTGCATATTAATTGTTTCCTCCTTGTAATTGATCACTCAATAAGCTAGTTATGGTAGAATTCATGTGTAATCCATTATAATTAGATGCATAAATAGAATATGTGTAGTTTTAATGTAAATTGTTTGAAAAAATGTTCATGTCAATGTGAGATTGTGAACATCTATAACACAGGAGATTGATAGTATACTTTAATTAGTCTCCCCCTCCTCATTTGTGTACCTCTGAATGTGACTAGTGACATGGAAACTACAATCAAACTGGTCTATAATTTATTTATTAAATTTGTGAAACCAAAGCAAAGAAAAAACAAGCACATGATCAATGACACTATTATATTCAAAAGCTTTCAAAGTTTCATGGAAAGTTGGACACTATATCGCAAGTCCTCAAGAAACACCTTCCCCCAAATGTGCCTCTCATGCATCTTTCAAATATAGAGGTGTGCATGAATTTTGGCATTAATGCAAATTATGGAATTGAGGAATTATCACAAAGCCTATTTGGGATAGTGTCACAATTGAAGACCGTTGTAAGAATGATCATTTATGTGTTCACTAATGCATGATTTCCACCATGGCACAATGTAGATGACAACTTAGTGACCCAAAATGAGTTCATATAAATTGTGAACAATTTTATGACTACATTCAAGAAATAAGTGGCCATGATAGATAGGAAATGAAATCGATAGATGTTGGAATTTATCATAGACAATGAGAAAAGTGGAAAAGGTGAAATCTTTAGATGAGTACCTCAATGATGCAATGCATGTAAATGTGAATGTGGTGGAAGATGTTGAATTATAATTGAAGAGGAAGTGTATAATTGATATAACACATGTGGATCAATATTATGGAATCTGCATGGTTGCATTGAATGGAAATTGACTAATGTGATTATATATTTTCCTCCATATAACGAAGTCTTTCAATTATATTGTGACTATTTTACATTATTATAATACATGGTGTTATAATTAATAAGTCAACGGACTTGGTGATAGAGTGGACATAGAGTTATCTCTTATTTTTTTTCTATATTTTACATATTGATAGAATAGTTTAATTTATCTTTCTTTCATGCAAGTGTTGTGTCAGTGTGGATGCCTACCTTTTGTTATAAATACTTTGTATTTAACTCATTTTAATTCAAAAGTAGAACATTTTATCAAGAGGAAACTCTTTAACAATTAGAAATTTTTAAGATCTTTGTGACAGTATTTCTAAGTTTTCTTTTATTTTCTCAATTAGATGATGGTTTATATTGTTTTTTAATTTGAAAATTCATTATAATAAGATATATATTGTTTTTATGACTAAGTTAGATTGAACTTTGTTATTTTGATCATTTTCTATGCTAAATTATGATTACTATTAATTTATGTGGTTGAATGAGATTTTTTAGTTTCTACATTAGATCATCTTCTCAAATTATGCTTGGAGAATTAAATCATGGTAATTAAAATCCAGTTGAATGAGATTTTTTAGTTTCTACATTAGATCATCTTCTCAAATTATGCTTGGAGAATTAAATCATGGTAATTAAAATCCATTGAGTCTTGCACTCAACTTATGTGAATTCGATTGAGTGTTTGGTTTAATAAGTATTATTTTTGTTGCATTAAATCCTATTTTGTGTTTCCTTCTTTTTCGCTCCACCATTCCCTCTATTTGTGGTTTATTTAGGAATTTCAATCACATAATTTTACTAAAGTAGACTAGATTCATTGTTAATTATTCATTTTCTTAGTTTTTATTAGATTTAGGTTAGTCATAAGTGATGTTAACCTTGTTTTAAACGATCCCTCCAAAAGGTTTTGAATGTCACATGCTTCCAATATATTCTACCAAAGGACTTCTTTTGAGAACCACGACTTGCAACTCATGCCTTGAGTTAAATGACCAACCACCCTAAAATGAGAGAGTATAATGCATGTCATCTATTAGAACTTGTATCAACAGAGATATGAATGATAGATTTTATCTCCAAAAGTACCTTCATTTATGCTATGAAAATAATTATAGTTAGAAATAAAAGAGCCTTATGTCCAAATGTATTACAACATATGCAATATTGAAATGGATTATTCAACCAACACTAAAGAATAAGTTAAATTAAAACAATGAAATAAAATAACCTCGTTAATTCAACTATCTAAGAAAATATTAATGCTCAAATATAAAAGATTATCAAAGTAAATCATGCAGTAAACAAAATATTATAATTAATATTCCAAGGTTATACGTAAAAATAAAAATAGTAATAACTCAAATTAACATGGGTAGTAGCTCAATTTGTTTGATATAAAAATAAGATTCACAACATAGAGTTGAATGGGAAGGAGTTCCTTCTTCATATTCTTCTCCATATTCATTTTCATTTTTAACCAATTTTATTTGCCACCCTTAGCATGCATTTGGGAGGGATTTTATAATACAATCAACAAGACCTCTTCCCTATCCCGACCCTTTTATGATTTTGTTGTTAAATGGTTCTTTTGCCCTTGTCTTTCTCTTGTAAAAAAATAAAATAAATGCAATCATTTCTTATCCTATCAAATCTCTTATTCATCTTAGTTATTAATGTTGGATTCACTCATAAATAAGATAACAAATCCTATCTTGAAATCTTATCTAAAATTAAATCCAAAGAATAGTGAAACTCCTTTTATAGGGAATTGAAATGGTCCGTATCCATATCCCATACATATGAAATGGTTCATTATAAACTTATTAATATCTTATCCATATATATTGTGAAATCGTTAAAATAACAAACAAAGCACATGGTTATATGAAAGAGAGGACATACAAATAAAATAGGATATATTACTCAAAACATTTTTATGTTATAAAGATGTTATTGAACTATTATTAGAGTAAACATTGTTTTCAACCCTTTTTTCCAAATTAAGTGGAGGCCCTAAATTTCTCATTTTATTTTTATGAAAAAACTTCTTTGATTTATATATATATATATAGAAATAAATTCAATTTATTATTTTAATAAATATAATATTATTTAATGTGTATTTACATTCCACTTCATTTTCAAACTTTTATAAAGATAGTAAGGGTTTACATAAAAATATTACCAATTGTAATTTATTGAATCAAAAAAATTATAAATTTACACTTCATGGGTTGATCTAATTGTATGGGAAATAAGGGACATGCCAATCATTTTCCTTGTTTTTATTTAGCAAGTGTACATATATGGTTGCTTTAACCATTATTATAGCCCTTGTCTTTTCACTTGATCATCATGTTTTGTTGGCCCTTTCATCTTGATTGTTTATACCGATCCAGACATTAACACTAGCTATCCTATCATGGCATATTCACATATATCAATTATGGTAGTCTGATTCCATTTTCCATTCTTAGATGCATGTTATACCTCAATGCGACATACTATTTATCTACTTATCCATTTTGACTATTTGTGCTTTTTTTTTCATGAAACATGTTGAGCTTACATGATCACATATACTCAATGTCTATACATGTTATGACATTCACACGTTAAATTTTATCCACTAGTAGTGTGCATCTATTATGATTTTTATATATATTCATTCTAGACATGACTTTACCATATAACAAAGGCATATCACTTGCCTCCACATTCTTGATACTTATTTTCTACTACACTTCATGCAGACTATCAGTTTGCATATGCTATTGACTATTTGGATCCTTTCTATTGTTTTATTTTGCAACCTTTCCCCTTGGACTTGTTTTATTTACTAATTTCTTGTTTTATTAAAATATTTTAAAAAGTGGAAAAACTTTCAATATAAAAAAATTCAAAACCAAGACACTAGTACACATAGTTTTTAAATGTTATTTTTCATATAAGTGGTGAGTTACATACCCATTTCATATTCACATGATTTTTATGGAATATATGAAGTTAGATGTTGGACATACAAGTTACACCCAAGACATGGACATGTATATGCATGACATTTATCACACCCATGGGTAATCTTTCCACATTTGGGGGCATTGATATGCTAAGGGCATCTTGGTACACTTTTCAAGTTATATCTTTTTATGATATTGTATTGATTGTATTAAGCTACTTAGATTATTTATACATGACTTACTCTTGTCCATATGTATTGGAGTGCTATGAATATCATGTTTTCCTATACTAAATAGTGGCATTTATTGATTTTGTGAAATAACATTGCTTGATCTATACTTACTTGATGTCGATGAGCATGATATTGCTTTATCATTTTTTTAACTGCATGCTCTATTTTTTCTTGGTGTATTAACTGTGTTTTGTCCATTTATGTTTCATTTATATCGAAAGATCCTCTAGTCCATGTCATGGCCACATCGTGTCTATTTTAGGTCAAAGTTGAGTTGTGTTTTCTATGTTGGTGTGCTTACAAGTTATTCACTATGAAGTTAATTGCATGTGCATATTTACATACATTTACATATCTTTATATGCATCAAATTGAATTTCACTGTGTGTTTAGTGTTGTGATTATATCATACACATTTGTATTGTGTTTTATCTATTTATACTTAATGTTGCCATGATCTATATCATGCATCTAACATAATCATAATTATTATGTGCTTCATTGACATTTCTAGTTATGTTTGACAATTGTTTCAAAATAAATTATCATGATCATATCTTGTGTTTGAATAATAAACAATTGTTTTTGCCTTGGATTATAAGTTTCATATGTGTTTGCATTGTTCAAATAATTTTATGGGGACATATCTTATCATTTTTTTACATATACTTTACATTATTTTAATTTTTTATATGATCCCTTGTATCAAAGGGTGGAATACAATGGGCTTATTTTAGAGATTTAAATATTTTATATTAAGCATTGCACATTCTAGCATAGATTATATATTTAGATAGGTCAAATTGGGTGAGATGAACATACTCTATGAGATTTTGAGGAGCAAATAAGACATTTTATGATATTTTAGGATAGAGTTTGGAATTCTATGTGATTTTGAGAAATAATTGAGACATTCAATGATATTTTGGGATATCTTTTATCATTCTAGGGTGAAGTGCAAAGCACAAAAGTTCATCAACTCGAAGTCACTTTTCCAATGCCATAAATGGCATCAAAAACAAAGTTACGAGTCGAAGGTTATGACCAAACAACTGACTACATGCCCACTATTTTGGGTATTTTAGACTTTTAGGGCCCAAGTGGAACAACTAGAACAAGACCGTTTTTGACTTTTGAATCATGTCAGGAAATTATGATTTTTAAGGTCAATAACTCACTTGATGGTAAAGTCAAAACATGAAAGTTTGTCACCTCGAATTCACCTTTCTAATGCCATAAACAACATCAAAACTGGAGTTAGGGGTTTAAAATTATCACTAAAAACTTGACTACCTATCCACTATTTTGAGTTTTCATCCTTTTTGGGCCCAAGTGGAACAACTAAAACAAGACCATTTCGGGCTTTTGAATCCTATCAGGAAGTGATAATTCTAAAGGTTAAGAACCCATTTCTAGGGAAAGTAAAAAACATGAAAGTTCATCACTTTGACATGGTTAACATAATAGAGAAGGTTTTAAGGTTTCAAAGTACACATAAACCAAGATATACACAAAAAAGCATGAATGAGAAAACAATAGAGCAAAGACTTCTAAAGTCATGTTAAATTATTTAGAACTCATTTTTATGCTAATTGATTCATATGAAATTTTCTCTCACCAACTTAGTCTTCACAAAGGAGGAAGTTTTGGGCCCCAGTTTGGTGCACAAATTGAGATGACCCCTAAGGATAATTTAAGAGAGCTGAGACCAAGCAACCCACAAGCACAAATGAGAGTGGAGTAAAAATAGAAAAGAGGGGTACCATGATTTTGAAGGAATTGGGGAATGTTGTGTTAGTAACAACAAAAGGTAACTCTATTGTAAAATACTCCCAAGTATTTTGGAACTAGAGAAACATGTCTACAAACTAAGAATCTCTAGATGAGATAGCATATGGAACATGAATGGATTCAAGAAAGGAAAATCAGGGAATGGCTAGATGACCAAATATAATATTATCATAGATATGGTCTTCATAGTTTAACATTACTTGATTATATCCTAAATACCTAGTTAGAAATGATAACATTTTTTATCTATTCACTATTTATAAACACTTCATCTAGCAAAGGTAATAAGATCTTATCCTTTTTTTAGGCTTGGTTCAATTTTTGGAAGTATACGAATAGTCGTATCTCTTTGTTATTCTTTAAAACTAGCACAATATTTTCCACACATGTGGTTTGTCTAACAGAAAATATGATCCTAGTTGATAACAATTTTGGCACTTCTTTGAAAATCAAAGTCTCTAACAACAAATTAACAGGTACCTTTGATGGAATGGTTTGGATCCCTGCTTGAGAGGGATGGTATGAGTGACGATGGAAGTATTAAATACCTTCAAGTCTTTATGGCTCCAGGCTATGACATCTCTAAAGTCTTTTAGTGTTGGTGCAATTCCACCATTCAATGTTTCAATACAAGTTGTGCCTAAAAGCACATTTTTGAAATCACTGATATTGGCTATATTACAATACTCATGTAGCATACCTTTAGTAGGATTGTTTTCTCTTTCTCACCTTGATAATCCATGTTAAATAGCCACTCTAATGAGACCATGCCCTTTGGTATATTGTTTATTTTAAAATTTATCACATCTTCATCTAGCTCAAACTCATTTATGTCATCTTCACCTATAATATGAGATTCAAATACATCTATGTTGCTGATGAATCAAATGACATGTTAATCATCATTGAAAACCTAGAAGTTCCTGAAATTATAAGGAATGAAAGGAGTAAAGACCAACTCCACTAAAAATCTCTTTAATTTGTAGTTAGTAATCAATTCCAAGGTACTCACAATCATTGCCAATGCATATGTTATATAATTTATTCTACAAGGCATTGTTTGAATATTGAATTCATCAAAATATTCTATTAGGTTCCATACCTAAGTATGATACCTTAACAAATGCTTGTCAATACAAGTGTATTGGCTTCTAACTTATTTAACAATGAGTTCTGAGGCACTTAGCACCTTTAAATTTTTTACTTTTCTCATGACATCAAATTATAAGGTCATGAACTAATGTTTCATATTTAACTACATTGTTTGTGTAAGTAAATTCTATGAGAAGAAGACATTTCATGTGCATAGAGTGCATCTTCCTCATTTTGTTGATCAAGTTCTTTAATTTTTTTATTTTTTATTTTTTTTGCACAGACATCATGTTAATAGTTAGGTTTCATGATCTTTTGCTTTATTTCCAAGCATATAAACCCCAATCTTAGATTCCTCATTTATGATCTCATTTGTCTTATTATACCCAGTGATCATATGAGTCATTTTCATCTCTCTCTCAATTTCAATTTGATTAGGAATGTCATGCCATGGGAGCCACATGTGAGAGAAGTCAATTGCCATGTATCTTTTTAACATTTTGGACCAATATCTATTGATAAGCATACCATATGCATTGGGTATATTCACCACCTAAATGTCAATAAATTATTGCACTCTCAGATCGGAAGCCAATAGCATACGAATATGGTTTAGCTCACTAACCACCTTTACCTTTGACTTGTCTAATTGAACTACCTTTTTATTTGATTTAGTAAGAGTGTAATATCCTATGTTAGGGACCACCTTCCCTTACCAATTGCGACTTTTACCAATGCAATCGCATGGTCACAAATAATTTGTATTGTAGTTCCCTCTCATTGTATATTTATAGGTTAATGATTATTAAAAGATTAAGAAAGACTAATTAAATTTAAAACTCACATATTTATCATATGAATTTTTAATTATTAAAATACTCTCTATTATTTTAAGAATGGTCATAGGCCTCCTAGAGAGGCTATGAGCCCTATCCCATAGGCATTCTAAAAAACCTACACCCTAGGGTTCTAGATTAGTTGGCAGGCTTAACCCACTTGGTGGAGTGTTTTAGAAGTAGTGTAATTTAAAATTAATTATATGTAAGGAGCTCATGTAGGCATGTAAGAGAATTTATTTTTTGTAAAACCTTGCTTGAAATAAATTCCATCATGTGAAAGAAAAGTATAGGTCCTTTATGACATAAAAGGATCCACGTAAGAGAGAGTACTCTCTTCATTTAATGGGTTGGTGGTTATCTTGGAAAAAATGCTTTTGACTCTTTTTACTCTCTTCATTTAATGGGTTGGTGGTTATCTTGGAAAAAATGATTTTGACTCTTTTTATTGAAAATCCTTGGTCATTGTTTGTTTATTCTTTTGGGTGCATTTTTTTGGAGGGAGAGTTGAAGTGTAGAAGGAAAAAGGTTGGATGGTTTGGGGAAGCAAGGAGATTAGAGAGCTTGTTGGAAGGATGAGGAGGTCTTATGGACCTTGTGAGGTTGTTACATGCATGATAATGGAGGAGATAAGGTAGGTATTATTTTTTCACATCTTGTAAAGAAGAAAGAGTTAGTTAATTCATTAATAAAGATGTGAAGCTAGAATTAGTGGTTGTTGTGTGCTTAAACTCCCTCTCTCTCCTCAATTCTCTATATCTCTTTATCTAGATAAAAGATAATAACATTTGACATATTATCAAAAGATAATCTTCTAATGTTAAAATATGGAAAAGATATTTTATTCTCTTCTTTATTTGATTGTCCTTTACTTATGGACAAAGGTTATCTTTATAAAAATGGGTAGTGTGGGAAGCTAGTAAACTCATAATTTATCTTCCTTGTAAGTGGCTTCTTGAATACTTTAAATGGAAAATGATAGTTGCTATAATGCTTAAGCTATGGATTTTTATTATTAATGTTGTTGTTGTTGTTGAGGTTAAGGGGAGGATTTTTTTGGCTAGGATCCCCAAACCCTAGGAGAAGAACAAACAAAAAAAAGCCAAAGGACCACCAGAGTCCTCAAAGGAGATAGAAACAAACAGAAGCAAAAGCAGCTACAAAACTACCCAAATACATCACAAAAATAGCCAAAGATAAGCCAAGAGCAAAAAGTAATAAAAATAAAATCAGGAGCCAATTCCATGTCTAAATTGCCTAAAACATCTTCCTAGTAACTCTTCATTCTTTTTAGGTTTGATTTGATTTAGAGGAGAAGTTTTTCTTTATTAACATTCTCATGACACTCGCTACACTGAATTTGTTTGTCTTTACCTTTAATCAGTGTCTTAATGTTAAAAAAGTCTCCCAAATGAGTTCTTAGGTTTTACATATCTTAAATCCCCTCATTCATAACTTCCTTACTACAATTCACTAGAAATCTGATGTTATTCTTGAGTTTTTCAATTTCATTTTCAATCCTACTAACCCTCTCCTGAAGACTTTAGATTTGACAATTGAGATCCTTGTCAGGATTATTTTGTACCAATATTTCATTCTCCTACTACAAATTTTTGACTTTCATTCTCTTTCATTCTCCTAATCCCAATGTAGGTTGACCATTACCCAATGTACTAATTCCACAAGTTACTCCATTACTAATATATTGGACCCATATAACTACTAAGGGGGGTGTGTGACACATGTCAGTATCTACATCAACCCATATACAATAATATATCATATCCCTAGGTACATAGCATTTTCCCTTTAAGGTCAGTGATTTCCCACATGAACCATCACATAATGAAATTTTGTAAGTCAAGTTGTTCTTCCATTTATCAGTATTTTGTTTCCCTTTCAAAGAACCAACCAAAGTGTTGAAATCTTCCTTCAGGTCCTGGGGATGCTTATCTAAAGAGTCCTTGATTTTATCTTTTAGATCTTCCCTAATATTCATTTTTCCTGCATCTATTTTCTTAGACTGGGTAGCCATGTTCACCCTTTCTAGATATTTTTGGTTGTGACATCCTCTTTACCCCTTAGTTCTTCCTCACCTAAGATAGAGTCCCCTACAGTATGCCCTATTTTACCCTTTCTATCAGTACACAGGTGGCTCCTTGGCCACACTTCTCAAGTGAGTTTTTCTTGTAGTTTAGTATAATTCTTAACAGCATCGACATATTTATTCTTGGAGGATATTTAATCCATACTTCCTTAACTTTTCTGATGTCTATGGGTTTTCCATCCTTTTTATTCTAAGATTTTGGAATTTTGGGATTGATTTGGTTCATCCCCTTGAAGTACTTATGAATGGTAAAAATAACACCTTCATGTTTTGGTGCAACATATTTTCCATTTTTGTATTTCATAATGGAGGACTCTAATGAGTATAGAATGTAAAAAATAAGGCTCATGGGGATTGCATGCCTAAAATAGTTTAAAAAAACAAAATGAGACCAGCAAACCACATTGAACCTACCTTCTAGGGTAATGTATTACATCAAATGAAAAGCTACTTAAACAAAGGGATTTGGTAAATATTTCTGGTCGAACCCATTTTGAAGCATCTCCAAGGATTTACCCTCTAATAAGAAATTTTCCTTCACTTTTTGTAGTCCCTATCCATTTTGTATATTTTGGTTACCTCCAGCTCTAGTCATGTGACATGTGCAATCAACTCTTCTGTAACCTCCAATAAAACCCCATTGATATTAAGGGTTTTATCCTCCCAAGAGTTCACAATCATAGTCGAGACATGCCTATCATGGCCTTCAATTCTTTCCATAAACCTTGTAAAACCCCCTATCTATAGAGCCTCCCAAATCTCCTCATTGTTTTTGACCTCCTCGGGCATTTTAGGCTCAATCCTATTCGATAGACCCATTGTATCCTTAGCATATTAACCACTGATGTAGGAAATATTTGATCTCTCCTAAAACTAAGTGTCAAAATGCCAAAAAACACCAAATCAACCTTCTTGTTTCTTTTACTAGAGGAAATATGCCTCTATTTTACACTTCCTAATTCTATAAACTTCTCTTTAAAAATAATGAAGTGGACAAATAAATAGAACTTAATCAAAGAAAGACTACGCTAAGTATCTAAAGTTATAATGTTCCAAAATATTTTATAACACATGGGGAAGACCCCCACATAACTAAGCTATATGTTCATTACAAATTGCTTTTTCCTTGATCCTCTAACCAATGTCCTGAGGAAGATCATTTGTAGCAATCCAATTACTTAATCTTGAAGAGACCACACCCCTATTTGCGAACCAATCAACTATCTTGTTTTCTTCCCAATAAACATGTTGGATAACCCCCTGTTTTCTTGAATCCAAAATGGAGATATCTTCATCCACCACTTGTTTGATTGACCAACTAACTGAATTTTTCCTTAGGAGACAATTCACTATGTTTAATGAATCTCCCTCTATAATGAGAAGCTGAACTTCAAGTTGTTGAGCCAACTTTAAGTTATGGGTTGTTTCTCCTTCAGTTTAATGAGTTACTTAGGGAATGAATGTCATTCTTTCCTTTACAAAATGAAAATTATTCATTTGAGTTATATAGTTTATTGTTGAGAATATTAATCTCTCTCTCCCTTTTCTTGGACTTTAGATGAAATTAAAGATTGTATATGGGAATCATTAATTTGAGATTGTATGTTAAATAATTGGAAATAATATATTTCTCCCATTTCTATTCCATACTCTCTTATTATTCCTCCTAAAATTGAAAGGAGCTTGAATATGAAAATTGTTCATCACAAATTAAAATAGTGATTACTTATTTAAAATTTGTATAAGAGAATAAAAATATGGATGTCATTACCATTTCCAATACCACTCTTTTGGTTGAAAATAATAAGAATGATAATAAAATTGGGGTTATCTAGAATTTGTGTAAGGTGAATCAAATTGTGAAGATTATTAGGTTCGAGCCTTCATAAAAAATGAGTTCATAATTAAATATATAAGTAAAGGCTAATATTAAATAAATTACTTTTAAATAATTGTTTTGTATATTATTTATATATATATATATATATATATATATATATATATATGCACCTTAAATAATAGGTAAATCATTATTTTAAAAATAAATTGAAATAGTATATTTCTATATCTATATATATATATATAGAAATAATGTTGTTTTTTGTTAAAGATATGGTATTTTTTTATGATAAAAAAATTTTTTTTTAAAAAGACACATGCATGCATGCGCACACACACATACACATATATCAATTAAAAATAAACAAAAGTATGTTTGAGAGGGGAGGGTGGTGGTTGTGCCGACCTCTCACCCCCTTCCCATTAAAGGAAAGGGGAGGGTGTCGGGCCAGCCGACCCACCCTAAGCTCCCATTATATGTTAGAAGGGCTCGTAGGCCAATTGCGACCTGCATAGTTAAACCAATGACTGAAGGCCTATGCAACATGATCGAGCCTACAAGCCATTGAAACAATAAAAAAATAAGATTACATTTACATATATATAATTATGTATTCCACAAATCATTGTTTTTTTAAAGAAAAGGAAGAAAAATTAAAATAAGAAAAAATTATATATATATAATTCCTTAAGGTTTGTGTGTGTGTGTATTTATACAATTGGGGTTCTCATTCAATTGAAATTGGCTTAAAATTGTTGGGTTATCTTCTTGAAGCTCAATCTCCAAACCTGCAAAAGAAAAGAAGAGAAATGAGGAAAAATATTAAGTGTAGACTTGTATTATTCCCATTAAAAAACATAGGATAAAAGGATGGAAACCCTAAATCTAGTGGTAAAGATCCACTCAATCTAGTGGTGGGGATTTAACCCACCACTACTTAATTTAAGTGAGAATTTTATATTTTGTTTTAATAAACTAATTAACAACTAGCCTACTCCATTAAGCCAATTTATAATTTAAATTTCTCTAAAAATTATCATTTAACTATTTTATTTTTTTCCTTTTAACTATTTCAGACTTTTTATACATTAAAATAATCAAATTATGGAATATAACTTCTAAAAATAAATTCAAATAATTTACCTAAAAGTTTTCCAGCCTAGTTGAAATCCTTTCGGAGTCGATCAAAAATAAATACTTAAACTAGTAGGTTACAAAAACTAAGATTTAAATATGATTTTTTTATGTTGTATAATTCATCATCAACCATTAAATATTTATTTACCTCTTTAATAGCATTCCTTTGGAGCCATTTCTGTAGGCATTTTGTGACAACAAAACTTTCTCTGTTTCTATCTATGATGTCGATTTAGAATCAATGTAGTTAAAATACCTAGGAATTGTATTTTTCAAATTTGGAAGTTACAAGTAAATGATAAAAGCTTTAAATTATCATTGAAATAATAAGATAAATTTTATTGTTACATTTATTATTTTTTCAGAGTGATTCAATAGCGAATTTATTTAAAATTCTGATGTAATTTTTCTATGTAGTTAAAGTCACTATGGAATGGTAGATTAAATTGTCCTCTTTCTCGCAATAAAAATATTTTGTTGTCTTAAACTAATATTTATAGCTTGGAGAATTGGTTGCTATAAAAATAAAAATTTATCCTCTTCTATGGGATTTAAACTAGAGATACTTTTATACATGATTGTTATTGTGGAAATTAGTGTGTTTTATCTCGTTTGAAAGCATATTTTGTTGTGATGGTTTTTTAGTGCCTTTTGACATTTATCATTTTGAGAGACCCTACACTAATTTGTACCTTTATATGCTTGTTACCTTGGTTCTAATTTTAGTCCATAAATGCATGTGTATATGTCTAACTTTACTTGCCATTGGGTAGACCTGAGATGGGGCCTACTTGAAGTTGTTTAGAGTGTACCCTTAGTATTATTATTGGTATTCACTCTTGAGCTTAGTTTTATTTATGTGTGTATTTCCCATGTGTCTAGATATCCTTTTAATTCTTGGTAGTGCCTAGATACACTTGGGTCATATAATGGTCATAATGTTATCAATAAGGGGTAACTATGTTAATCTTAGTCGTGTGACTATTTGATGAAGGTCAAGTATCTTCATGTTAAATCTAATGCTTATTTAAGAATGGATGAACTATAACCATCTCTGATTCTACATGTGATGGGTACATGACAGATATGTAAACAACTTGAAGAGTGGACGTGAGCTTAGATAACTAACCCTTAGGATGCTCCTTTGTGTGGGTATTATTAACTAACTTGAGGATGTTCTTTGAAAACATGCTTAGAAAACTAACCATTAGGATGCCCTCCTAGTGTGGGCAATTAAAAACTAACTTTAGTGTATTATTTGAACACATGATAAACATCTAACCCTTAGAGTGCTTACTTTAATGTGAATCTTATAGCATTCTTTCTCATGTAAGTGGTTCTTATTGGTTCCAACTATGTGGTTTTCTTAGTTGATTAGTTATTGTGTGATAGTGACCATCATTAATTTTTTTTGTATTTGAGCTTATTCTCTCTCATCTTAATCTTGGACACCATTAGAGACTCACTCAAGAAATAGAGCTTCTCTAAGTAGCACAAGTCAGAGATTATTGAGACATTGACCTCATTGGAACAAGAGGATATAGGTTTACTGTCACACTTGACTCTCATTTATGTCATTTTGTGGAAGTGTTTAGGTCAGCATATGCACCTTGTGACATTTATAGTTAATGATTATTGACCTTTGGATGTGTCATTATTTTGAGTAGATGATGAGAGATTAGTAGCTCACTTGAGTGACATATTAGATCCCTTGTTGGTTTAGAGTGCCAACCCAATCTCGATGATGACATCTCATGGAGGAGGCCATCTCAAGTTAATGGAAAACTACATCAGACCTTGATTCCATGGAGTGTATATGTAGGCTACCCAAGTTATGATGGGGGTATGGGGGTTAGGTTCTTAGGCTATGTTAGGGGTGTTTATCATCTTACTTCTTGTTGAACTCATACATTATTTTTTATATTATCTATATATTTATAATATTAATTTAAGTTTGAGTTTGATCTTTTCATGATTTTCAATCTTTTACTTTAAATTTTATTTTATTCCTTGTCTTTCATGTCTTGAGAGTATAGTTGAATAAGAAAAAATATAGAGGCTATTTATAGTTAAAAGGCTATAAGTAGGTTTTGAAAATGGCTAATGTTGTGAAAATATACATAGGTCAAATAACCTCAATTTTATACAATTTATTATACATTTGTTTCAACCTTATAAATTATACTCGGTCCTATTTTAGGACACAAATTCACTAAAGTTACTATGCATATATAGTTATGATTCACCAAGAAATTAAACGAGACATGTATGGGTTAGTCTAGAATTGTCAGGTTTTTGTGTGTGTGTGTGTGTGTGTGTGTGTGTGTGAGTGAGTGATAAGGACCATCTAAGACACAATAATATTATGATAATAATTATATTTTCGTTGTCATGGTTTGTTAATTGAAATCAAAAAATATTTGAAAGGCCAATTATGGATATGGTTAAGACATTTTGGTAGACTTTATTATATAGTTTATAATTTTAGAAATGTGAATGTTTTGAATATTTTTTAGTGCCATTTATAAAACTGAGTAAAACAAATATGTTCTTTGGTTTTAATAACTAAAAAAACTTAATAATAAATTATTCACTAGGCCACGTAATGTTTATTTCATATCTAACATTAAATGTACTGCAAGTGGAATTAAATCTATGAGGATCAAGCTTGATATGTTACCCCATTTTTTAGTGAATTGGTACCGACATATTTAAGCGGCCAATTTATTGCCCATTTAAATGTTGTGGAAATTACAAGCTGGTATTATTCCACTATTATATGTAACTTTTTTTCTTTAAAGAACCAAATAAATACTTTTAATGGCTTCCCTTTGCTCTATAATTCAATAGTCAATTCACTCTCTCTATATTTTTTAATTAAATGAGGCTAGTGCTTAATTTCAAAATCATTTTGTATCCTCACAACTTTTCATTGCATTTTTCATTGTGCTTACTAACCCTCTAGTTTTGATTTTTGTAAGAACCCTCAAAACATATGTAAAACCCTAAAACCACATCGTATAGAGAGCATGTCAATAGTATCAAGTATTGTTTCCATAAAAAAATTTACTTTGTCCAAAGAAAGTGAGCTCAGGATTGAAATGAAATTAGATGCACCATTGTACTTACAACTGACATCATGTACTATTGAAATCTTCAACACAAAGTTTCCACCTCAGTATTGGATCACTTTGCGATACAAATCTCTAGCACCCATTTCACATTATTCCATTTTAAATATGTTAGCAACCATGTAGATTATCATTTTTTGTCTAGGGTTTCAAAACTATGACCTATAATTGGCAAATTTATATCCCTGCTCTTTATTTCTACTTGAACAAATCATCTTTATGTAGAAATACCAGATGATACTTAATGAAATTGAAAATGGTTTGAAGAATTTATCATAGAAGGGGTTTGGGTTTCAAAGTTCAAGGCCATATAAAACTTTAACAAAAGGCTTTAAGGCTTTGGGAAAGTGGAACATCCAATACCCACTTAATTTATTTCCAAAGTGAGATTGATTTATTTCCAAAATGAAATTTTCTCTTTCTTTATAAATTTTGGTAAGTGGAATTTTCTATATCCACTTCAAATATTTCCAAAGTGAGATTTTTCTTTCTTGGTAAATTTTGGTAGAGATTGTGCTTTGACTTTAATGCCATATAGGGTAAGCTTGGACCATGTTTGTAAGATTGTAAACATTAAATCACACCCTTATGAGTGTCCCCTATTATCATTACACCCAAAATTTAGATGTTAGTGTTTTAAATATCCCCTTGGACCCTCAAAAGTGATATTTTAGTGTTTTCAAATATTTACCATTTTTGAATTTTCTATTGGACATTTGTAATTCTTCATCTTCCTAAAATAAGAATATAACAATCTCTGAACTTAAAGCCTTGATCTTCTGGAGAATTATCAATGGCCTAAGGATCTCTATATTATCAATGGCCTAAGGATCTCTATATTATCTCAATGGCCTAAGAAAAACCCACTCATCAAGAACATCAATCCAGCCTTGTCATACAATGCTTGAATCATCTTATCATGATACTGAGTATGGATATCCATTACCTTTAGCATCCTCCTAAATTTATCATGGTCAACTAATATGTGGCCCTCCATATAAGAAATGTCTTGATGAACTACATGTTATTAGAATTGATAGGAGAGATTGCACCTCTTTTGAGAGACTAACAGAGTTTTGTACTAAATTTATATTAAGTATTGCACATGATCTTATCATATGTACTGCACACAAAAAGTCCTAGAGAGCCATATTTTTGGGACATAAAGGATAACAAGAAAAACATTATTGATTTTAACCTCTCCCTCAGGGTCATCTAGAATCTTGATCATGTTACATACATTTAGTTACTGATTTTGGCAAGGTTGAAGCATGATCTACTAGCTGGAAGATTTGTTGACTTGCTTTGGCAGCCTTTGCAGCTATTGTATACAACCCTAATAAAGAAGATACACATGAATCCACTATAAGGCTCACCTTTTGAAAACACATCTATCCATAGAAATTGTAGAGAGGCTTTTATATTGTATTTTGTTTTTAAATGTTTAAGGTAATAATTATATTTTGTTTGGCTTGGTTTGTTAATTGAAATAAAAAAATAGTTGAAAGGCCATTATTGATTATGGAGATGGTTGAGACATTTTTGCAGACATTATTATATAATTTATGATTTTAAAACTATGAAAATATTTTGAATATTTTTTTAGTTATGTCATCCTCGGTTTTCATAGTTGTCTTGTCCTATGGCCCCATAGTTGGTTTATACTCTATACTATAATGTTTTGTCACTATTTTTGCTAAACTCAATTTCTTATATTATTTGGTTGGTCTTTACCACATACTTATTTTTTAAAAATAAGAAATTGATTTCTTTTGAGAAATAATGACATGTAAGATACTTCTTTTAAATAATGCACAAAGAACAAACTGAAAAAATGCAGAAGAGCCTCGTGATCATATTTTATTTTATTTTTAAATGTTTAAGATAACAATTATATTTTGGTTGGAATGGTTTGTTAATTGAAATAAAAAAATATTTAAAAGGCCAATATGAATATGGTTAAGACATTTTGGTAGACCTTATTATATAGTTTATAATTTTAAAATATAAAATGTTTTGAATATTTTTTTTAGTTATGTCATCCTTACTTTTCGTAGTTGTCTTGCCTTATGGCCCCATAGTTAGTATATCCTCTATACTCTTATTTTTTGTCATAATTTTTATTATACTCAATTTATTATATTATACAGTTGGTCTTTAGAGAGCTTTATAGAGTCTGTACTCAATTTATACTGTCATATGGCCATCAAATTTAGTACTTAAAAAGAAGGACAAAATTAATCTTTAGAAAAAAGGACAAATTTAATCGTTAAAAAGAAGGAACTATAAATAAGATCTCGACTTTAGACTTTTCATCCTCTAACCTATTTCTCCATTGTTTTTTTAATTAACACAAATTACCTCTTATAAAATAAATCTACATAAGTGCTTTAATTGCTTAAAACCCTAGAACCAAGAAACCCTAAAACTTAAATTCATATAACTTCATTTATGTTAAAGTTTTATTCCTTTATGGTTATGGGAATCACAAAGCGAGTGATAGTTATAAGAGGAGGCAAAAGAGGAGTCTAAAAATCCAACAATGAAGTGCAATCCAAGTAAGAAATACAAGCCCTACATGTCATGGGAATCACGAAACAGGTGACACTTGTAAGAGGAGGCTAAGGAGGAGTTTAGTAGCCAACAATGAAGTACAATCCAAGTAAGAAATACAAGCCTTACATATCTGTAAATGTTTTTACACTTTTAATGAATTAGGCCTATTTTTTAAGGGATTTGAACCGTTGCCATGTTATTTATTCATCAAATCTTTTCTCACAATGTGAAATCCCTTTTTTATCTTATATCAAACCCCTTAATATTAGACATAATTTGGTTGTTACACGGGATTGTTTATTTAGTAATGAGATTATCAAGATATTTGAGTTTGTTTGAGATTATTTGTTTAGTAATTAGATCAACAAGACCTCAAAAATCTTATGAATGTTGTTTGGGCATTGATGTGGTGATGAATTTTTTTTAGAGTCGCACACACATGCTTAGGGCTCAATTTTGGGATGTGTCTATAGCAATTCTTATTCATGTTGTCTCTCGTGTCCTCCTTGCTTGGATTCATTCATTTGGGAAAGTGTTTGAAATGGATGGACTACCACCAATTTAATATAGCAAAGCAAAATAATTATTTTAAAAAATTTAGGGTATCCATTGATCATAATCATTATTCCACCTCAAGCATGTTTTCCTCATGAATGTGTTTAGGGAAAGGGATTTAACCATGGATTTTTGAAATTATTAATTGAATTGAATATGATGTTTAATTATAAATCTATTTATAAATTTTTTGAAAGAGCTAATAGAAATCACTAGTCAATTTATACCTGCATGGTTATTTTGCCAAATATTCACCAATGGAATTATACCTGAATTCTAGAATTTTTTAAGATTTTATAGTAAGTTTTAGGGGTCCATTCTTAAACTTGTCCCTGAAGTTGAATAAGATTAGTCAAGACTCTCCCTTGATGAACCTTAAAGTGGGAACCCTGTGTTAAGTGATTTTTGTTTTGGCTCAATTTATTTCCCTTGATTATGTTGATTGGATTATGTGTGAATAATCTTATGATCCTTTAAATCAAGAAATTATAATTAAGTATAATTTAATTAAGGTGACTCGTCCCTCTTCATTAATAAAGATATAACTAATTAATTCTTGTATGACATTGATCTTAACCTCATATACTTCCCTTGAGTATGTTGATTGGGTTATGTGTAATTAATCTTATGATCCTTTAAATCAAGAAATTATAATTAAGTATGATTTAATTAATGTGACTCGTCCCTCTTCATTAATCAAGTTATAACTAATTAATTCTAGTATCACATTGATCTGATGAAGCCAACAATGAAGTACAATCCCAGTAAGAAATACAAGCCTTACATATCTCTAAATGTTTTCACACTTCTAATGAAATTTGCCTATCTTTTAAGGGATTTGAACCATTATCGTGTCATTTATTCATCAAATCTTTTCTCATGTTGTGAAATCCCATTTTATCTTATATCAAACCCTTTAATATTAGACATAATTTGGTTGTTACACAGGATTGTTTCTTTCGTAATGAGATTAGCAAGATATTTGCATTTGTTTGAGATTGTTTATTTAGTAATTTGATCAGCAAGACCTCAAAAATCTTATGAATGTTGTTTGGGCATTGATGTGGTGATGAATTTTTTTCAAAGTCAAACACACATGCTTAGGGTTTAGTTTTCAGAGGTGTCTATAGAAATTCTTATTCATGTTGTCTCTCGTGTCCTCCTTGCTTGGATTTATTCATTTATGCAAGTGTTTGAAATGGATGGACTACCACCAATTTCATAAGGCAAATAAAAATAGTTGTTCTAAAAAATTTAGGGTATCCATTGATCATAATCGTTATTACACTTCAAGCATATTTTCCTCATGAATGTGTTTGAGGAAAGGGATTTAAATATGGATTTTTGACATTATTACTTGATTTGAATGTGATGTTTAATTAGATAGATACTTATAATTTTTTTGAAAGAGCTGATAGAAATCACTAGTCAATTTATACCTGCATGGTGATTTTACCAAATATTCACCAATGGAATTATACCTGAACTCTATAATTTTTTAAGATTTTATAGTAATTTTTAGGGGTCCATTATTAAAATTGTCCCTGGAGTTGAATAGGATTAGTCAAGACTCTCCCTTGATGAACCTTAAAGTGGGAACCCTGTGTTAAGTGATTTTTGTTTTGGCTCACTTTATTTCCCTTGAGTATGTTGATTTGGTTATGTGTGAATAATTTTATGATCCTTTAAATCAAGAAATTATAATTAAGTACAATTTAATTAAGGTGACTCGTCCCTCTTCATTAATCAAGCTATAACTAGTTAATTCTAGTATCACATTGATCTTGACCTCATATACTTGTATTAATTTTAGAGAGGTCTCATGGTGGCAAGAAAATGTATTAAATAAATCATGTAATAATTGTGTGTGTCGTACTCCAATTGTGTATTGACCAAATCACAATAGTTAAACATTAAGCAAATATGGTGAATAAATTAACATCACTGAAATAAGATAACAAAAAAAATTACACGGGTTTTTGGACAAAATTTTTGGGCATGACAAGGAATCAAACCCAATTTCTACAAAACCAAGGAAGCACCTAAATCCACCAAACAATTGTGTAAGTTTCTATCAAAAATGCAAATTTCAGGAGAAAATGAGGAGTTTAAATTTTATCTTTGTAAATAGCGACATGTGCATCTATTATTCTATTAATTTCTTTTCATTTAACAATAGATAAAACTTTCATCAATAAATCTTTATGATCATATATTTAGATCAAATCAAACATTGTTATATTGACCTTAGTTTTATTTAGATCATCAATAATGTTGTAACCCAATTTGTTTTGTACCATGATTTTGTCAATTTACAAGGGTGTAGAATTACTTTTAGTTTGGTAGGATGGGCTAGGCCTTTTAGGTGGAAACATTTTGTTAAAATTCTCATCAAGTGAAACCCAAGTGTTATTTAGAGTAGAATTAGTGAATGGATTTTTGAATTTACTCCTCAGTGTGTAATTATTTCCCCTTTGTAACTATTTGAATGCATGAACCTCATATAGGTTGTCTTCAAGCTCATTGTCATTATCATAGGAGAATTTTTAGGTTTATGATACTAGAGTAGTACACAAAATTCCTCCACTTTAATTAGAATTGTTATCTGATGTAGGCACTATATCAAGGTCATCCATCTCTTTCTAGAAGATGTTTAAGACTAATATAAAATCAGCACAATTGTTTTCAATGTGCAATGTTATGTTATATAACCTACACCAAGTGGGCAATGTCCAAATAAACAAAATTTCTAATGTTTTGATTGGTCTGATTGGTGTTATCAAGTGGACTAGGCACACTTTCATTGTTTGGCCTGGTATTCCATTGTCGATTGATTCTTTGGAAGTTATAGTTTTTGTTCTATAGAGGATTATTTATGATTTGATTCTGATTTTGAGGCACTTATCTTTGTAAGTTAACCTTATTGTTTGTCAACTATTGAACCATTTATGAAAATTATCCACTTCCAGTTCGTATTAGTACTCTAGTTATTTCTTACTTGTAGTTGTGGGTTAAACACAAGCATCACAACATTTAGGAATGCAAGGATTACATATTGCAGTTTGTTATGAACATTATTAGTAGGTTTTTGATTGTTAAAAAACAAGGGACCATCACACTGATCATTATTTGGAGAATCATAACCACCTTGTTATGTGTGGTAGCAGAGTTGTTGTAGTCCACATGGACCATTTGGTGATTATTCTCTTGAGGGAACACATGATTCAGGAGTATAATTATTGAATTTTGGGTGTGTAGTTTAAAGGCATTGGGTTATAGACCAGATTTTGACTTGGATATATAGCACTTGAGATTTGATTCATCAATGGTGTATTATGAATTAGTGTGTGATTGATCATTGGAATTAATTTATATGCCCCTAATTACCATAATGAAGGTAATGGACCAACCCCATATCATTGTAGCATCATTTATTGTTCAATCCTAATAGTGGCATTATTGGTACATTTCTAAGACCTTCATTCAACAGGACTAAATATATGCTTACTTTCATCAATTACTTTTCAAGGCACATTTGGGTGTATTTTTTAAATAGTAATTAGATGTGTTTCAAATTATCTATAGGACTTCAAGGTGATTGTCTAAAAATAGTTAGGTGAATCCTTCAATATTTTACACACCAACAATGGTGTTGAGTATGTCAATAACCATTTTGAGCAATTCTTTACATCAAATGAGAATGAACTTCAACATATAGTTCCATATAGTCCTCAATGTAACGGTGTTATATGGTACAAAAATAGGTCCTTAAAGGAAATGGCCAAGTGTATTGGGTCGAGGCCATCAATTATGTGTGATATATCCAAAACTAAATTCCTCACAAAGCATTAAAGGGAGTCACTCCTTTTGAAGGTTGGAGTAGTCATAAACCCATAGTAAATTACTTTCACATGTTTGGATCTCCTACTGTGGCATGCATTCCCAAGAAGAAATGTAAGGCAATGGAACATAAGTGTTAAAGGATACAAGCTTCTCCATCCCACCACTCATGAGTTATTGAGAGGAGTGTTTACTTTCAAGAGGTTCCTCATTACTCCACACATGACATTCCTCCCTCTTCCTTATATGCACTGGGATTTGATGATAGTTATAATGATTTAGATCTCCATGAGTAGCTGCCTGATGATCTCGATTCTTCATCTAATTTTGATGATGAGAGTAATGATGAGGATTCCCCTCCTCCCAAAATATCTTTAGAGGATGAGGAATCTCCTCCTAACTCTCTGAGCACTGATCCTATTTGGGCTAGATAAACACTACAAAGTGTTGGTCAATTGGTTAGATATCCATCAAACACCAGGCAAACCCGTTCATAATTCTAAGATGCCCCACATGATTGCATTACATCTGCTTCTGATCTTTCCAAATTGATATTTTTATTTCTTGGTAAATTTTTGGTAGAGATCATGATATGCCTTTAATGCCATATAGGGTAAGATTAGAACATGTTTGTAAGATTGTAAACATTAAATCACACCCTTTTGAGTGTCCCCTGTTATCATTACACCCAAAATTTAGATTTTAGTGTTTTAAATATCCCCTTGGAGCCTCAAAAGTGAGATTTTAGTGTTTTCTAATATTTACCATTTTTTTAATTTGTAATGACCCTCACTAGTAGGATCATTAAACACTGGTATAGCACTTATGGAATTTTGTCAAACACTTACTAGGATTACCAAAAAGATACTATTATTGCTTATTGGACTTTCGTCAAACAGTTAGCAAGCAATCAAACAATAAACTGAATATGGAATGAATCCGCTCAATTAAATGATTTCAAAATCATTAGTGCCAATATATTTATTTAAGGAAGATACAAAAAATTGCAACTTTCAGATTTTTATGGACAGAATAATATCTTCTCCATACAAGGATTTGGCACCCAAAAAAATTGAATCTTTATTCAATAATAAGCAGATAATAGAACCTTATTCGCTTATAGCCAAAACCAGATTGTTTATTGCACCCTTGACTGTTGTTTTCCATACACTGTTAACTGGAATGATATTTAAATTTTGTCTTGTCCGGCAAGTGCGCCTAGCTCTCCCAATAAGCACCTGCCCAGCTCTCCCAATAAGTGCCCACCCAGCTCTCCCAATAATGAATAACAAGAATAGTGGCGGCTGTAAGTCTGCACCCCTTTTAACTCATATGACACCCCAAAATGGCACGATATAACCCTGCCACTTTCTTCTACAGAAATATCTCTTGATGCAAAAGAACACAGCCTAGGAAGAATTGAACTTGAAGACCGAACTAAAGTAGGAAATAGATTACCACCATCACAGGAGTGATTAATAAATCAAGCCACATTAATTATTACAGCGTCAATGTTTAGCCTTAGACATATTTGACCTAAAGGCAGCTGCGTGCTTGGCTTGTCTTTCTCTGACTTCTGCAGCTGTCAAAAACTCTCTTGGAATAAGTTCGCCCAGGTATGTCAATAATGAAATTTGCCTTGAATCTGCCCAACCCTATCCGCCCCCACCAGAATGTTGTCAGTGCGCTGTCCTTACTTTATTGTAGGTACAGGCTGTACCTATACAGACTGTAAACAAATATATTATATCCCTGGAAATCCTTCAAATTGATCAATGATTCAATCGCCTTACCAATGGATGCCAAAATTGTTCAATCCTCAAACTGAACCTGAATACTCAATGAAGTTCAACATGAAATGGTTGAAGACCACTTCCAATGTGCAACCCTTCAGAAGATCTTCCACTTCCTCAGTTATGCAATCTCTTGAGAGGTATCGTTCTCAAGGATTTAGCTGAATATTTGCAGACTATCAAGCCTTACAAATGCTCAAGAAGATTCAAATGATCAATAATAGACTCGGATGCCAAATGAGAGATCCATGAGGTCTATTTATGCACTTTTTGGAAATTCTAGAAGTTTCCGTAATACATCTTGTAAAACATCATTATACTTTTTAAATAAAAAGTAATTTTAATAAAAAGTGCACCTAAATTTAAAAATATAACATTTTTGGCCCCAAATTAATAAATATAATTTCTTCAAGAGCAAATACGACCAACTAATCTCCAAATAATCAGCAAGATGACTCTCTCACCAAAACCATCTGCCTATGAGAGTCCATGATAGGCAAATTTGGCATGCTAAACGATGTCAGCTAGAACCTTGTGAGTGTCCCCTGTTATCATTACACCCAAAATTTAGATTTTAGTGTTTTAAATATCCCCTTGGAGCCTCAAAAGTGAGATTTTAGTGTTTTCTAATATTTACCATTTTTTTAATTTTTTGTTGGACATTTGTAATTCTTCATCTTCCTAAAATAGGAATATAACAATCTTCAAACTTGAAGCCCTGATCTTATGGATAATTATCAATGGCCTAAGGATCTCTATATTATCTATACCATCAAACTGATCTTGCTGAGAAGCAAAGATATTAGAGAAACATAATTGGTGAACCAGAGTATAAAAATGAAACCCATTAAAAAACCTTCCTAGACTGAAACCTTGAAAATTGATAGCAACAAAGTTTCTTACTTCTAAATCACAATTATCAACATTGTAAAAGATATTAGATGACTGTCATCCATATAAATTTTTAAAATTCTACTTCTTATACAATTGGTATCTAAAATGCCAGCCTACGAAAAAACAAAACTACCGACCATCTACCTCTCATTGGAGGATATTTTCAACAGGATTCAAATTAGACACATTCTTCTTTACATCATCTTGCAATAACTCTAAATTTATAAGAGAAACCCACTCATCAAGAACATCAATCCAACCTTGTCATATAGTGCCTAAATCATCTTATCGTGATACTAAGTATGGACATCCATTAGCTTTAGCATCCTCCTGAATTTCTCATGGTCAACTAAGATTTGGCCCTCCATATAAGAAATGTCTTGATGAATTGCATGTTATTGGAATTGATAGGAAAGATTTCACCTATTTTGAGAGACTAACGAAGGTATGTACTCAATTTATATTAAGTACTGCACATGATCTTATCATATGTAATACACAAAAAAAGTGCTAGAGAACCATATTTTTGGGACATAAAGGATAACAAGAAAAACATTATTGATTTCAACCTCTCCCTCAGGCTCATCTGGAATCTTGATCATGTTACATACATCTATTTATTGATGTTGGTAAGGCTGAAACATGATCCTCTAGCTGGAAGACTTGTTGACTTGCTCTGGTAGCCTTCACAGTTGTTGTATACAGCCCTAATAAAGAAGATACGTATGAATCCATTATGAGGCTCAAGTTTTGAAAACACATCTAGCCATAAAAACTATAGAGAGACTTTCATACTATATTTTATTTTTAAATGTTTAAGGTAATAATTATATTTTGGTTGGCATGGTTTGTTAATTGAAATAAAAATATATTTGAAAAGCCATTATTGATTATGGATATGGTTAAGACATTTTCGTAGACCTTATTATATAATTTATGATTTTAAAACTATGAAAATGTTTTGAATATTTTTTTAGTTATGCCATCCTCGTTTTTCATAGTTGTCTTGTCATATGGCCCCATAGTTGGTCTATACTCTATACTATAATTTTTTGTTTCTATTTTACCAAACTCAGTTTATTATATTATTTGGTTAGTCTTTACCACATACTTATTTTAAGAAAACAAGAAATTCATTTCCTTTGAGAAATAATGACATGCAAGATACTTATTTTAAACAATGCATAAAAAACAAAGTGAATAAATGCAATAGAACCTCATGATCATACTGTATTTTATTTTTAAATGTTTAAGGTAACAATTATATTCTGGTTAAGACATTTTGGTAGAACTTATTATATAGTTTATAATTTTAAAACTATGAAAATGTTTTGAATATTTTTTTCAGTTTTGTCATCCTCATTTTTCATAGTTGTCTTGCCCTATGTGCCCATAATTGGTTTATACTCTATACTTTGATTTTTTGTCGCAATTTTTACTATACTCAGTTTAATATATTATTTTGTTGGTTTTTAGAGAGCTTTACAGAGTCTGTACTGAATGTATACTAATTCATATGGCCATCAAATTTAGTACTTAAAAACAAGGACAAAATTAATCTTTTAAAAAAAGGACAAGTTTAATAGTTAAAAAGAAGGAACCATAAATTAGATCTTGAATTTAGACTTCTCATCCTCTAACCTACTTCTCCATTGGTTTTTTAATTAACACAAATTAACTCTTATAAAATAAATCTACATAAGTGCTTTAAATTGCCTAAAACCCTAAAACCAGAAAACTCTAAAACTTAAATTCATATAACTTCATTTATGTTAAAGTTTTATTCCTTTATGGTCATGGGAATCACGAAGTGAGTGATAATTACAAGAGGAGGCCAAGTAGGAGTCTAATAAGCCAATAATGAAGTACAATCCAAGTAAGAAATACAAGCCCTACATGTCATGGTAATCACGAAGCAGGTGACACTTGCAAGAGGAGGCCAAGGAGGAGTTTAAATAGCCAACAAAGAAGTACAATCCAAGTAAGAAATACAAGCCCTACACATCTGCAAATGTTTTCACACTTGTAATAAATTTTTCCTATCTTTTAAGGGATTCAAACTATTACCATGTTATTTATTCATCAGATCTTTTCTCACAATGTGAAAGCCATTTTTTATCTTATATCAAACCCCTTAATATTAGACATAATTTGGTTGTTACACGAGATTGCTTATTTAGTAATGAGATTAGCAAGATATTTGAGTTTGTTTTAGATTATTTGTTTAGTAATTAGATCAACAAGACCTTAAAAATCTTGTGAATGTGTGTTTGGGCATTGATGTGGTGATGATTTTTTTTCAGAGTCACACACACATGCTTAGGGTTTAGGTTTGGGATGGGTTTATAGTAGTTCTTATTCATGTTGTCTCTCATGTCCTCTTTTCTTGGATTTATTCATTTAAGCAAGTGTTTGAAATGGATGGACTACCACCAAATTCACAAGGCAAAGCAAAATAGTTGTTCTAAAAAATTTAGGGTATCTATTGATCATAATCATTATTCCACCTCAAGCATATTTTCCTCATGAATGTGTTTGGGGAAAGTGATTTCACTATGGATTTTTTGACATTATTACTTGATTTGAATATGATGTTTAATTAGATAGATATTTATAATTTTTTTGAAAGATCTCATAAAAATTGCTAGTCAATTTATACCTGTGTGGTGATTTTGCCAAATATTCATCAATGGAATTATACCTGAACTCTAGAATTTTCCAAGATTTTATAGTAAGTTTTAGGAGTCCATTCTTAAAATTGTCCCTAGAGTTGAATAGGATTAGTCAACACTCTCCCTTGATGAAAATTAAAGTGGTAACCCTGTGTTGAGTGATTTTTGTTTTGGCTCACTTTATTTCCCTTGAGTATGTTGATTACGTTATGTGTAAATAATCTTATGATCCTTTAAATCAAGAAATTATAATTAAGTACAATTTAATTAAGGTGACTCGTCCCTCTTCATTGATCAGGATATAACTAATTAATTCTAGTATCACATTGATCTTAACCCCATATACTTGTATTAATTTTAGAGAGGTCTCGTGGTGGCAAGAAAATGTATTAAATAAATCATGTAATAATTGTGTGTGTCGCACCCCAGTTGTGTATTGACCGAATCAAAACAGTTAAACATTAAGTAAATATGGTGAATAAATAAACATCACTAAAATAAGATAACAAAAAAATTTACATGAGTTTTTGGACAAAGTTTTTGGGCATGACAAGGAGTCAAACCCAATTTTTACAAAACCAAGGAAGCACCTAAATCCACCAAACAATTGTGTGAGTTTTTACCAAAAATGCAAATTTTAGGAGAAAATGAGGAGTTTAAATTTTCTCTTTATAAATAGCAACATGTGCATCTATTGTTCTATTAATTTCTTTTCGTTAAAAATAAACAAAGCTTTCAACAATAAATCTTTAAGATTATATATTTAGATCAAATCAAACATAGTTATATTGGCCTTAGTTTTATTTAGGTCATCAACAATGTTGTGACCCAATTTGTTTTGTACCATGATTTTGTCAGTTTACAAGGGTGTAGCATTACTTTTAGGTTGGTAGGATGGGTTAGGCCTTTTAGGTGGAAACAAGTTTTTAAAATTGTCATTAGGTGGAACCTGAGTGTTATTTACAGGAGTAGAATTAGTGAATGGATTTTTTAATTTACTCTCAGTGTGTAATTATTTCCCCTTTGTAACTATTTGAATGGATGAACCTCGTCTGGGTTGTATTCAATCTTATTATCATTATCATATGAGAATTTGTAGGTTTATGATACTAGAGCAGTACACAAATTTCCTTCACTTTGATTAGAATTGTTATATGATGTAGCCACTATATCAAGGTCATCCATCTCTTTCTAGAAGATGTTCAAGGCTAATATAAAATCAAAAAATTTATTTTCAGTGTGCTTTGTTGTGTTATGTAACCTACACCAGGTGGTCAATGTCCAAATACACAAAATTTCTAAAGTTTTTATTGGTGTTATCAAGTGGACTAGGCACACTTTCATTATTTGGCCTAGTATTCCATTTTCGATTGATTCTTTAGAAGTTATAGTTTTTATTCTATAGAGGGTTATTTGCAATTTGATTTTGATTTTGAGGCACTTGTTTCTATAACTTAACCATATTGTTTGTCAACCATTGAACCTTTTATGCAAATTATCCACTTTCAGTTCACATTAGTACTCTAGTTATTTTTTGCTTGTAGTTGTGGGTTAACCACAAGCGCTAGTTCATTTAAGAATGAAGGGATATTTCATGTTGCATTTTGTTATGAACATTATTAGTAGTGTTTGATTGCTAAAAATGAGGGACCATCACACTAATTATTGTTTGGATAATCATAACCACCTTGTTATGTGTTGCACCAAGGTTGTTATAGTCCACACAGACTATTTGGTGATTATTCTCTTAGGGGAACACATGATTCAAAAGTATAATTGTTGATTTTTGGTGTATGTAGTTCAAAGGCATTGGGTTATAGACTAGATTTGACTTGGACAAATAGCACTTGGGATTTGATTCATCAATGGTGTATTATGCATTAGTGTGTGATTGATCATTGGAATTTGGTTATATGCCCCTAATTACAATAACAAAGACAATGGACCAAACCCATATCATTTTAGCATCATTTTTTGTTCAATCCTAATAGCTTCATGATATGCCAAAGATAAGGTTACAAGTGTCACAGGATTCCTTTGGATGAACATGGAGACCATAGGGTCCAAGGCTCTCAATTAAATTTGTATGGAAACCACTTCATTTTATGTGTAGGGGGATTTCAATCTCTTATAAAGCTTATTAAAATATATGTTAAACATACTCATTGGCTTACCTGGTTATATATAGGCTATGAAAAATTAAGTATAAAGAACTACAGTGTCAATGGGCACTCAAATATGATTAATGAAAATAGTTTTAAGATCATTTCAAGAAGTGATAGACCCATTAGGCAATCCAAAATACCAGTTGTACGCCATCTCATCTAAGACATAAGGAAACAGATTGTAGGAAACATCCTCAAGAGTGATTTGAGTTCTAATTATCACATCTTTGAATGCTTGGATATGTTATTTGGTAGTTCAGATTATGCCATGCAAATACTTAAGGAAGAATTTTTTGAGGTTTTTTGATAAATAATGGGAAAATCCCATGATATTTACTGAGAATTTGCCTCCACCAAGCCAAACATTATTAGTGTACATTGGTGGGTTTTTAGGGGAATGAAATGGGTGAATAGGAGTGACAGTTGTAAGTTAGCTACTAGCTGGTTAGATATGTCAAGTTTTTTATTTTCTTTTGTATGTTCTAAGTCTTTGTGTTCATTGAGTTTTAATAGTTCAAAGTCACCATTAGAGGACTTTTATCTCATGCATATTTTCCTACTTTCTAGTTTGATGTTGAAAATACCTCTACATGGGAAACACCTCTAAAATGATAAGTTTAAATTATGGTTTGGAATTTCAATTTTAAGTTTCAGTTAGCCCTCTTTCTAGCACCACTTTGTTGATGGGTCATTTGGAACACCAACTTAGGTGAGACAGCAACCATCCAAACTCTCCTAAAAGTAGCTATGGAGATCTCTCCAAGATCTATATCTATCAGGTCATGATGTACTAGGTAACTTGACTGGTAATTGTATAATTGTTACAATTCAAAGAGCCTTTCCTAGTTTTGAAATTTAAACATGTTTTAGCTATTAACGGATTAAAGCCAAAAAAGTTTGTGTTTATTTCATTTATGTGGATTTTAAATTTATTTCAGGAAATGATAACAAGCATGCATTATACAAGTTTGCCCAAATAAAAAATCCATGTTTCAGAATTAAACAATGAAAATATGACCAATTTTTAACATTCAGACCATTGTAAATAAATATTTTAAAGTGTGTAATTAGCAATAAAATTTATTTTTAATCATTATTGATGTGAAAATTTAGATTTCATTTGAATTAAAATTGAAACCTAGCTCGATAGATTGCTTTAAAAGTGCAAATATATGGGAAATAAAGAAAAGGCATGTTAAAATGAAGCCCAAATCATATTCGCTTGATCAATTGAAACCCATAAATTATTCTCCCACATGGCCAATGTATACACAGCCATCAATGGAGATGATGCAAGAGTCTAGGTAATAGAAATCAAGAAGAATAAGATCACAACCACCATATTGCACACATAGATTGTAAACAAACAACGTAACAACTTCAATTAATAGAATATCCATTTGAATAACACAATTTTAGGTTTACACTCAGCATTAAATTATAAATTTGGCATCACAACAACAATTCCAAGAAAGGAAGAGATAAATTACACTACAAAGAAGTAAAAAATTCATAAACAAGGGATTGGTCCAATGCTTTTTTCCATAGATCAACAAAGAACCAATGTCTTCTTTGTTTTCAACACAACCATATATAAAAATCTTCATCATAAAGGAAGGCCTTTCCCTAAAAAATGTAGCTAATGTTAATAAATTTCATCACCATATTAATTTACCTCCTTATCTTTTTCCTATTCACACCACATTCCCTCCATGTGCTTTTTAAAACTCTGGAAAATAAAATAAACAACTTAAAAAAGCTTAATAAAAGCAGTTTTACAAATCTAGTTGGAAAACTTGCCTAAGAGAACATGAAAAGGTTTTAAACCACACACTTACCATAAAAAATCTTGTCACCACAACATCCATTCCTAAACTAGCTTCCCATTGTCATAGATGGCTCATAAAATAGAGCTACGAGTGAAAAGTAATCGATAAAAATTTGACAAGGGGTCTAAAAAATAAGTCCGCAGACCAATTCAGCTTTTTGGGGTTGTTAGGAACTGACAATTTTTAATGTCAAAAACTTATTTCCCAAAAAAAATTCACCTTGAATCACTCCACACAACATAGGAAGTTTGAGGGTCTCAATGTGTGCACATAAACTAAGATTTGTCAAAACATAGTCCTGAAATGAAAACACTTACAAGTTTTAAACTGTGCACTTCACCTTCATCAAACTTATGTTATGAAAATGAGGACAAAACCATCTTTCTAATGACATAAATGGTATTAAAAAAATATCACGAGGTAAAAAATATGACCAAAAACCTAACCACTTGTGCACCATAGTTCATTTCAGGTTTTTGGAGGCTATTTGGAATAAGTATTTATGATGTACAAGATCAATCTTTTGGACAAAATTAAAAACATGAAAGTTCATCACATTGAATTTAACTTTCCAATTCCATAAATTGCATGTAAAATTGAGTTACAAGTTAAACATTATGATCAAAAACTTAACTACTGGTAGATTTCGAGATATTCGACCATTTTGGCCTTTTGAAGGATGTTAAGAACACACCTTTTTAAAGCATGACATCACATTTTTGGAAGAAGTTCAAAACATGAAATTTCATCGCCTCGAAGTCACCTTTCTAATGCTACAAATTCCATTGAAAATATAATTACGAGTAAAAAATTATGGTTGAAAACTTGACTACCTATCCACTATTTTAGGTATTTCAATCTTTTCAGGCCCAAGTACAATAACTGAAACAAGACCTTTTCAAGATTTTGAAGTCTGTTAGGAACAAAAAAATTTAAAGATCAAGAACTTTCTTTGGGGTAAAGTTTAAAACATCAAATCTCATCGCCTTGAATTCACCTATATAATGTTATAAATGGAATAAAAATGGAGTTACAAGTTGAAATTTAAGACCAAAAACCTGACTGCTTATCCACAATTTTGTGTATTTCAGCTTTTTCAAGCTGAAGTGGAACAACGGGAATAAGACCATTTTGAGATTTTGAATCTTGTAAGGAACTAATAATTTTAAAGGTCAAGAACTTGTTTATATGCAAATTACAAAACATGAAATTTCATCACTCTGACGCGGTTGACACAATAGAGAAGGTTTTGAGGTTTTAAAGTACATGCAACTCAAGATATATCCAAAATAAAATAGGCACAAACAAGAGAATAATAAAGCAAGCAATATTTTTAAAGGTAAGTTAAGTCATATATAACTCATTTTTATGATAAGTGTTTAATATGTAATTTTCTCACACATATTTGGTCTTCTCAATAGAGGGTGTTTTTATGCCCTGGTTTACAATATAAATTGAGATGACCTCCAAGAGAAACCTGAGGTCATTGAGACCAAGAATCCCACAAGCACAAACAAGAATATATCAACAAGAAAAAAGAGGTTTAACATGAGTCTGTAGGAATTAGGGCATGTTGTGCAAGCAAAAAACATTACTAACAAAGCATTTTTATAGGAATCTCAGGGACTATGTTTTGTGATGATTTTATGACCTTTCTTATCAATTAGTACATGATTTCCCTCCTTTGGTTGACTATTTCTTATCTCATTTATGTATCAACATTAGTGAGAATGGTCTATATGCTCAAATCGCACTGCTCAAACAAGGACCTAATGAGCCCATCAATGACTATGTATTTCATTACAATATTGTGCTTTCAAAATGACATATCCTATGGCTAACAAAAAAAATTGACATATTTTAAAACAATAACTGTAACCTCATATCCCTTCTTCCATCTATAGAGATTGACATGAAAATACACAACTTAAGAGTTTTGATAGTAATATAGATTGGTAATGGCATAGCTGCATAGGATATTCGACTAATAGATGTTTTATTTTATAACATAATTTTGAAGATCTAATTAAGATCAATACTATTGTACTTAATGATAATTTCACGCTTAATAATTATTTAGTTGCATAATCTAATGCAAATCTTAAAATATTTTCTAATCCATTTACAAAACACAAGGAACTAGAAACTAAGGTAATCTCATGGTGCATATGACTTACAATGTGTACCCTTGTCCATATTCCTATACTCCTACAACTGAGAAGGCTCATCCTATAGACGGTCAAGTTATTGGAACATTTATGAATACATAGCTACGATGACCTATCATTACATTTGAGGACCATGGGATTGTTTATGATGATTCTACTGATGTGTCTTTCTTCAGACATGCTTTCATTGGTTCATATCCCATACAAAGTATTACGGTGGACAATAGGTCAAATGAAAAAGTATGTATGATGTCATTAGTTACTAGTCTTGGGTACACACATAGAGATTTGATTGGTACAACATATATAATAAAATGATTTTATGGATAATAACAAAACCCTCTTAAGGGCATTGTGTTACCACTTATGGTAGGACCTATGACCATTTCTACTTGGTCCATAGTTTTGTCTAACATTATGGAATTTGACATGCTATTAGGATGACCATGGATACATAAGATGAGTACAATCCCATCTTCGTTACATCGATGCTTGAAGTATATCTATAATGATAAAGTTTTTACAATTTCAAGTGTTCTATATGAGCACCCTATCTAATCTAAGACATTTCCTATTGTGATTCCAAAATGGTCTATTATACAACCTATACATGTTTTGCCTCATAATTAATGAAAATTACATTAAAACGATGATTGATTGATATTACTAGATGATCAATTCTCCAACATTCTCTAAATAATGACATATTCAAGTTTAACACACAATATCTAGTTCTTCACATCATATGGTAGGCTTACACCAACATTGTCAATGTGCTCCATAAATAATATTAATGCTTTCTCCTAACATATAATGAATTCCACAAGTTACATTGACTACTAAACATATACAATGTATACATGATTATTTTGCTTATATAGATGATTTCATATACTCTATAGCTCATGATTATTTTTTAGATTCTTATAGTGATATGCATGCCACACCTTGGTGTGTGACATTTTTTCTAATTGATACATGACATCTACCTAAACATCATGTTAAAGGGATCTTAGGATATGATTATTTTCTTTTTTGATCACCTTTTCTTGACTTGACTTATTCAGTTATCTATTCTTCTATATTGACATGTACATATGCGGTTGCTTTAATAATTATTCCAGCCCTTGCATTTTCACTTGATCATGTTTTGTTGGCCCTTGTATATTGATTTCTTATATTGATCCAAACATTCACACTATCTATCATATTATGACATATGCACATATATCATTTATGGTAGTTTGATTCTATTTTCCATTCTTTGTGGCATGTTATACCTCAATGTGACATATTATTTGTCCACTTATCCCTATTAACTCTCTATGCATGTTTTTTTCATGGTGCACATTCAACTTACATGATCACATTTATTACATGCCTACACATGTTATGACATTCACATATCAACTTTTTCCCACTATCAATGTACACACCTATTAGGAGTTTTATTGCATATTCATTTGAGACGTGACTTTACCATAAAATGGAGGCATATCACTTGCCTTCACCTTCTTGACACTACTTTTCTACTACGCTTCATGTAAACTATGAGTTTCTATATGCTATTAACTATTAGGATCCTTTATATTATTTTATTTCATAACATTTCCGCTTGACCTTATTTTACTTACTAATTGCTTTTTCAATTCAAATATTTCAAAAAGTGCAAAAACATTTAAATATTCAAAAAATATGAAACCAAGACACTAGTACACATAGTTGTTAAATGTTATTTTTCATATAAATGATGAGTTACATATCCATTTCATATGCACATGATTTTTATGGCATGTATGAGTTAGATGTAAGATATACAAGTTACACCCAAGACATGGACATGTATATGCATGGAATTTATCACACCCATGGGAAATATTTCCAAATTTGGGAGCATTCCAATGTTAAGGGCATCTTGGTACACTTTTCAAGTTATATATTTATATGCCAAATTATTGATTGTATTAAGCTACTTAGTTTATTTATATGTGACTTAAACTCATGTTCATATGTATTACAGTGTTATGGATGTCATGTTATTCTATACTAGATAGTGGCATTGATTGATTTTATGAAATAACATTGCTTGTTCTGTGCTTATTTGATGATGATGAGCATGACATTGCTTTATCATTTTTTTAACTACATGTTATATTTTATGTGGGTGTGATGCCTATGTCTTGTTGGTTAATGCGACATTTGTGTTAGAGGGCCCTCTAGTCCACATCACAGCCACATCATGTTTATTTTCAGGTCAAAGTTGAGTTTTTTTTCTATGTTGGTGTACTTATGAGTTATTCACTATGGCATTACATGTATGTGCATATTTACATACATTTACATATTTTATATGTATAAAATTGAATGTTACTATGTGTTTGGTGTTGTCATTTATATCATGCACATTTGTACTGTGCGATATCTATTTATACTTAATGTTACCATTATTTATATAATACATCTACTATAATTCTAATTATTGTGTGCTTTATTAACATATCTAGTTACGTTTGACAATTTTTTCAAAATAAATTATCATGATCATATTTTGCGTTCAAACAATAAACAATTACTTTTGCCTTGGATTACAAGTTTCATATTTGTTTACATTGTTCAAATATTTTTACAGTGACATATCTTATCATTCTTTTACATTATTATACTTTTCTATATAATCCCCATTATCAGGTGGGGGCATGTATTGGGATTATTTTAGAGATTTACACATTTTATATTGAGTATTTCACATTTGTGATGTATTATATATTCAGATAGGTCTAATTGGGTGACCTGAAACATATTATACATGATATTTATGAAAAAATGAGACATTATATGATATTTTGGGATAGACTTTGGAATTATATGTGATTTTGATAAATAATTGATACATTCAAAGATATTTTGGGATAATTCTCAAGTGAAGTGGAAAACACAAAATATATCATCTCTGAGTCACCTTTCCAACACTACAAATGACATCAAAAATAGAGTTACGAGTCGTAAGTTATGACTAAAGACTTGACTGCATGTCCACTATTTATAGTATTTCAGTCTTTTTGGGCCTAAGTGGAACAACTAGAATAAGACCATTTCGAGATTTTGAAGCATGTTAGGAATTGATAATTTTGAAGGTTAAGAACACACTTGTGTGTAAAGTTCAAAACATGAAAGTTTGTCGCCTCAAATTCACCTTTCTAAGGACACAAATGACATCAAAAATAAAGTTACAGGTCAGAATTTATGATAAAAAACATGACTACTTGTCTACTATTTCAATTATTTCATCCTTTTCAAGCCCAAGTGGAACCACTGAAATAAGACCATTTCGGGCTTTTAAACTTTATCGAGAAGTGACAATTTTGAAGGTCAAGAACTAATTTCCAAGCAAAGTGAAAAATATTAAAGTTCGTCACTTCGATGTGGTTGAGATAATAGAGAATGTTTCAAGGTTTGAAATTACATGTAAGCTAAGATAAACCTAAAATAAAATTAGAACAAATGAGTGAATAATAAATCAAGCAAGACTTTGAAAGGCAAGTTAAGTCATCTATAACTCATTTTTACACTAAGTGCTTTATATGAAATTTTCTCACATAGACTTGGTCTTCTCAAAGGAGGAAGCTTTGGGCCCAGGCTTGGTGTGTAAACTAAGATAATACCTAGGAAAAACTTTAGAGAGCTAAGACCAAGTGACCTACAAGCACAAACGAGAGCGGAGTAAAAACACAAAATATGGGTACCATGATTTTGGAGGAATTGGTGTGTGTTGTGCAAACAACAAAAAAAGGAAACTCTATTGGAAAATACTTCTAAGTATTTTAGAATTAGATAAATGTGTCTACGAACCTAGGATCTCCAACTGAGACAACATATGAAACATGAATGAATTCAAGAGAGGAAAAGAAGGGAATGGTTAGATGACCAAATATGATATTCTCATAGATTTGGTCTTCATAGTTGACCATTACCTAATTATAGCCTAAATAATCATCCAAAAATGACATTTTTTTTTCATTTACTATCTACAATACTTCATCTTATGAAGGCAAAAAAGAATTATCTTTTTTGAGGCTCGATTTAGGTAACAAAAGTCTATGCATAGTCATATCTCTTAATTATTCTTTCTAAATGGCATAAGATTTACCACCCACATGGAGTGCCTAATGGAAAATATGATCCTTGCTAATAACTCTACACTTATTTGAAAATCAAAGGCTATAAAAACATATTCACATGTCTATGCCTTTGATGAAACGGATTGGATCTTGGATTGAGAGGGTTGGTGTAAGTGAGGATGGAAGTATTGAATAGATTCAAGTCTTCATAGCTCTAGGCTATGTCTATTTTGAAGTCTATCAATGTTTATGCAATTCAACCCTTCTCCATTTTAGTACAAGTTGCACCTAAAAACACATTTTTTAAATCATCAACATTGGCTAGATTACAATGTTCATGTGAAATACCTTTGGTAGGGATTATTTTCTCTTTCTCACCTTGATAATACATGTTAAATAACTACTCCATGCCCTTTGGTATATTATTTGTTTTCATATTTATCGCTCCTTTTGCATCCAACTCAAGCTCATTTATGTCATCTTCATTTATAATCTAAGATTTAAATACATCTATGTTGGTGACAAAGTCAATGATATGTTGATCATCATTGAAGACCTGGAAGTTTCTGACATTATCAAGAATGAGAGTAGAGGCCAACTCCACTAAAAAAATCTATTCAATTTGGAGTCAATGACTAGTTTAAGGGTACTCGTAGTCATTGCCAATACATATGTCGTATAATTATTATATGTACTATTTGAATATTGAATGCATCAAAATATTATATTAAGTTCCACACCTAGTTGTGATACCTTGACAAATGTTTGTCATTATAAGTGTATTGGCTTATAACTTGTTTAACCATGAGTATTGAGTCACCTAACACCTTCAATTTTTTGACTTTTTTATTGAGAGCAAATTGAAGGATGTGAATTAACGCTTCATATTCAACTACATTATTTGTGAAAATGACTTGTAATCATAAATCCAACAAACAATACTTTAATCTTAGGTTAATGAGCTCAACCCTTGGACCACACCCGCTCTTAGACTTATAGCCATCAAGTTTTAGTGTCCAAAAATAATATGCAGTTGTTTGCAGTAGAGTCTGAGAGGTATTTGTTGCTAAAAATTTAACATCCTTTTTATGTTTCTCAACATCAAGCGTGCATACACTTTTTCCTTCACTTTATAATGATCTTTTGGTTCGGGCCTCAATAGTATAGCTCAAAAGCCAATTAATTGTTGCACCCCTGGATCAAAAGCCAACAACATATGAATATGGTTTAGCTCACCAACCACCTTTACCTCTTACTTGTCCAACTGAACTACCTTTATCTTTGATTTAGTAGGGGTCAAACTCAACTTCTGGCAAACTAAGAAAGGCACCATGTTTCCTCAAGCATGTTAATCCACCAAATAATTGTGTAAGTTTTTACCAAAAATGTGAATTTTAGCAGAAAAGGAGGAGTCTCATTTTTCTCTTTGTAAATTGCAACATGTGCATTTGTTGTCATATTAGTTTTTTTCCCTTTAGAATCATATGAACATTTCAACATTAAATCTTTCTGATTAGAAATTTGGAGAAAATCAAACATAGTTATATTGAACTTAATTTTTTTCAGGTCATCAATAATGTTGCAACCCAATTTGTTTTTTTCCATGGGTTTTTATGCTTTTTAGGGTGTAGCATTACTCTTAGGTTGGTAGGAGGTGTTAGGCCCTTTAGGTGGAAATGGGTTATTTTTAGAATTCTCATCAGGTGGAACCTAAGTGCTGTTTAAAAGAGTAGAAGTAGTTAATGGATTTTACAATCTACTCCTTAGCATGTAATTATTTCCCCTTTAAAACTATTTGCACTTGTGAACCTCATCTGAGTTTTCTTTAGGCTCATTTTCATTCTCATACAAGAATTCATAGGTTTCTAAGACTAGAGTAATACTTGGATTTCCTCTGCTTTGATTAGAGTTGTTATCTAATGTAGGCACTATATCAAGGTTATTCAACTATTTCTGGAAGATGTTCGAGGCTAATATAAAATCAACACAATTATTTTCATCATGGTCCATTATGTTATGTAACCTATGCTAGGTGGTAAATAGCCAAATTCACATAGTCTTAAGAATTTTTATTGATCGAATTACTGTTATCAATTAGACTAGGCACAACTCAATTGTTTGGCCTAGTGTTACATTGTTTATTGGTTCTTTGGAAGTTATAGTTTTTTGTAATATAAAGGGTTTTTATGGTTTGATTCTAATTTTGAGACAATTGTCTCTGCAAGTTAACCATGTCATTCATCAAATGTTCAACTATTTTCTATAAATTAGCCACTTTTGGGTTTACATTAGTACCTTGGTTATTTTTGGTTTGCAGTTGTGGGTTAACCACAAGCACCATAACATTTAGGAATGCAGGGATATTAGCTTGAATTTTTTGTGAGCTATATTAACAAGTGTTTTATTATTCAAAAATGAGGGACCAACCCACTTATTTTTGTTTGGCGTAGCATAACCAATTGTGTTATGCATGGCAACAGTGTTTTTATAGGCCACAGGGACTGTTTGGTGATTATTTGCTTAAGGCAACACATGATTCAAAAGTATAAATTGTTGATTATTGGGCATGTATTTCAAAGGCATTAGGTTATAGACTGAATTTTGACCTGGATACATAACACTTGGGATTTGATTTATCAACAGTGTATTGTGCCTTAGTGTGTGATGGATCAATTGACTTTGGTTATATGCCTCTAGCTACCCTAATGGAGATAGCAGACCAGCCCCATATCCTTATGATATCATTTTTTATTCAATCATGATAACTTTTTGATATGCTAAAGATAAGGTAACAAGTGGAACAAGAGTCTTTCAGATGAACATGGAGGTAATAGGGTCTAAGGATCTCAAGTATGTTTGTATGGAAACCAATTTATTTTGTGTGTAGGGGGATTTAAATCACTTGTAAAACTTATTAAAATGTGCATTAAACATTCTCATTAGTTCATTTGGTTCTCTATGTGCTGTGACAAATTGATGGTAAAGGACCAGAGGGTCAATGGGCACTCAAAAATGATTCATGAAAAAAAATTTCAAGGTCATTTTAGGAAGTAACAGACCCATAGAGTAATTTCAAATACCAATCATAGGACATCTCATCTAAGGTGTGAGGAAACAACCTATAGGAAAAATCTTCATAAGTGATTTGAGTTATAATTATAGCATCTTTGAATCCTTGGATATGCTCTTCGATAGTTTGGATTCCCTCGTGCAAATATTTAAGGTATAACTTATCAGGGATTTTCGATCAATCATGGGTAACTCCTATGATTTTTAATAGGAAGTTTCCTCTAATAATCCAAACATTATTAGCATCCATTGGTGGGTTTTGAGGGGTAACAAATAGGTGAACAAAAGGAGTGACAACCTTAGGTGAGTTACTAGCTAATTGGATATGTCGAGTTTTAAATTTTCCTTTCTTTGCCCTAAGTCTTGTATGTTCACTAAAACGTAATGGTTCAAAGTCACCCTCATCATAATTTGAGCTTGTGTGTATTCAGATACTTTTCATGTTGATGTTGGAAACACCTCTAAAATGCTAAGTTTAGATTTTAGTTTGTTAGCCCTCCTTATAGTGTCATTTTATTGATGGGACATTTGGAACACCAACTTAGGTGGGATAGGAGACTATCTAGCCTCTCTTGAAAGGAGGTTTTGATACGTCCCCAAGGTCTATATCTACCAAATAACAATGTACTAGGTAACCCAGTTGGTCAATAGGCAACTATTCTGATTCAAGGGGCTTTTATTGGTTCTAAAATTTAGATGTCTTTTAGTCATTAACAGTTTAGAGGCAAGTATTATTGTGTTTGCTTAAATGATGCAAGTTTTGAATTTGTTTTTGGAAATGATAAGAATAATGTATTATACACATTTTCCCAAATAAAATTAGCATTTAAGATTTAAACAATGAAAATGTGATTAATTTTTAACATTCATTCCATTGCAAATAAAGATTTGACAATTTATAACTAGTAATGAAAGGTACTTGTAATCATGATTGATGTGCATAAATGGATTTCATTTGAATTAAAATCAAAACCTAGCTTAATAGATTGCTAAAAAAAGTGCATAAGAAAGGGGGGGAAAGAAAAAGAATATTGAAACGAAGCCCAAATTGGATCTGTTTGATCAAATGAAACCCATAAATCATTCTCCCATATGGATATTATATGCATAACCACCAATGGAGATAATGCAAGAGTATAGGGATGATAAATCCATAATAAGAAGATTATAACCACCATATTGCACATGTAGATTTTAAACAAATAACTTCACAGCTTCAATTAATCGAATATTCATTTGAATAACACAAGTTTAGGTTTACACTCACCATCCAATTATAAATTTGGCAACATAATAGTAGTTTTAAGCAAGGGAGAGAGATAAATTATAGTATAAATCAGTGAAATTTCATAATAGAGTGACTGATCTGATGTTTTCTCTATAGATCAATACAGAGCTAGCCTTTTCTTTATTTTTAACACAACCATATATAGAAATCTTCATCAGAAGGGAAGGCCATTTACCTCAAAATTAAGAAAAATAAATTTCATCACCAATTTAATTTACCTTCTAATTTTCCTATCCACACCACATTCCCTCCATGTGCTTATTCAAAACCTAAAAATCAAAAAGAAACAAGTTTAAAAACTCAATAAAAGCACTTTTACAAAGCTAGTTAGAAAATTTTCCTAAGGGATCGTGAATAGGTTTTAAATCACACACCTCTTAAAAAAATGCTAGCACCAAGACATCCATTTCAGAAGCAACCTATGGGTGTCATAGATGGTTCACAAAAGGGAATTATGAGCAAAAAGTAATCAAAAAATTTGACAACGTGTCCAAAAAATAGGCTTATAGACCAATTCAGTGTTTTAGGGTTGTTAGGAACTACAATTTTGAAGGTCAAGAACTCATTTCCCTACAAAGTGAAAAACATAAAAGTTCATCACCTCGAATCACTCCATGCAATAGATTATGTTTGAGGGTCTTAATGCACACATAAATTAAGGTTTTTCAAATAAAATTCCTGAGATGAAAACACTTATAAGTTTTAAATTGTGCCCTTCCCCTACGTGAAACTTATATTATGACAATGGGGACAAAACCACCTTTCCAACACTATAAATGGAAAAACAATTGAATCACAAGGCAAAATATATGACCAAAAAGCTAACCACATGTGCACCCATAATTCATTTTTGGTTTTTGGAGGCTATCAGGAATAAGCAATTATGAAACACAAGATCAAACTTTTGGACAAAATGAAAAACATGAAAGTTCATCACCTTGAATTTACCTTTCCAATGCTATAAACAACATGGAAAATTGAGTTACTAATCGAAGATGATGATCAAAAACTTGAATGCTCATAGACCATTTCAGGATATTCAACTTTTTTGGTAATAAGTGGAATGAGACCATTTCGACCTTTTGAAGGCTATTAAGAACTTGCCTTTTTTAAGCATGAGATTGCATTTTTAGGTGAAGTACAAAAAATAAAAGTTCATCACATCAAACTCACCTTTATAACCCATAAATGACATCAAATGTAGGGTTATGGTTCAAATGTTATGACCAAAAACCTGACTAATCTTTCACTATTTCAAGTATTTCAACATTTTCGAGACCAAGGGGAATAACTGGAACAAGACCATTTCAGGCATTTGAATTCTATCAGGAACTAATAATTTTTAAGTTCAATAACTCACTTATGGGCAAAGTGTAAAACCTTAAAGTTTGTCACCTTGAAATCACATTTCCAATGTCGTAAACAATAAAAAAAAGGAGTCACGAGTTAAAAGTTAAGACCACTAACCTGATTGCTTATCCACTATTTAGGGTATTTCAGTCTTTTTGGGCCAAAGTGAAACAACAAAAATAAGATCATTTTGGGATTTTGAATCCTATCAGGAATTGACTATTTTGAAGGTCAAGAGCTCATTTCTGGGCAAAGTGCAAAACATGAAAGTTCATTGCTTCAATGTGGTTGACACAACAAATAAGGTTTTGAGGTTTGAAAGTATATGTAGACTGAGATGTACCCAAAAAAATAGGCAAAATTAGGTGACCAATATCACAAGAAAGACTTTCAAAAGCAAGTTAAGGCATCCATAACTCATTTTTACATCAAGTTCTTCATATGTAATTTTATCACATAGATTTGGTTCTCAAAAAATGGGGTTTTGAGCCCTGGTTTGTCATGTAAATTGAGATGAACTCTAGGACCAAATTGAGAGAGTTGAGACCAAGTAGATCACAAGTGCAAATGAGAATGGAGCAAAAATTTAAAAAAAGGGTACCATGAGTCTGAAAGAATTAGAGCATGTTGTGCAAGCAACAACATTACCAACAATTTTTTTTTATAGGAGTCTCAAGGACTATGCCTTGTGATGCTTTTAATAACTTCCTTATCAATTAGTATATGATTTCCATCCTTTGGTTGGACCATTTATTAGATGATTTCTCTATGGACATTAGTGATAACATTTCATATGCTCAAATTACACAACTCAAACAAAAACCTAATGAGCCCATTAGTGACTACAATATTGTTCTTTTAAAATAAAAAATCCCATGGATGATAAAATATTACAATATATTTTCAAATAAAACCTACTTCTATCCACCCATGATTCTATTGCAATCAAATGATTTTAATATTTTAATGGTTTGTGCCATATAGTCAAATAATGTGAAGTCAAGATTCATGCCATGAACAAATTAAATAATGGGACCAATACTTGAAAATGTGCTAATGTTAAATTTTAAAGCAAAGCACCTTTGAAGTCGAGACTAATGATACTAATAATGAGGATAAAACAACAATTAATGTGATTTCACAACCTACTAATAACCTTGTCATTTTTACTCCAAGGTAATTTATATGATTATCAGAACCCATAAGGAATCACAAAAATTAAATGACTACAGCATCGTATCCCTTCATCCACCTATAAATATTGACATTAAAAGGACACAACCTAAGGGTTTTGATAGTAATGAAAAAATTTATTAGCATATATGCACAAGACATTTGATTAATAGATGTTTTTCTCAATGACATAATGTTGAAGATTTAATCGAGAACCATACTATTGTGCTTAACAATGATTACATGTTTGCTAATTATTTAGTTTCATAACCTAATGCAAAGCTTAAAATATTTTTTAATCCATTTCTAAATCATGAGGTACTATAAATGAAGGTTAATCATAAGGTACATACGAGACTTACAATGTGCACCCTACTTCATAATCCTATGCTCCTAGAACTAAGGAAGCTCATCCTATATACTATCAAGTTATTGATACATGTATGAATACATAGGTATGATGACTTGTGATTACATTTGAATACCATGAGATTATTGATGATGATTCTACAAATGTGACTTTAGTCACAAATGCTTTCATTGATTCATATCCCATATAGAGTATTATGGTGGACAACGAGTAAAGTGAAAACATATGTATGATGTCATTACTTACTAGTTTTGGGAACACACATAGAGATTTGATTGGTACAACATATATATTAAAAGGTTTTGATGGATAATGATAAAAAAATCTTGAGGGAATTATGTTACCACTTATGGTAGGCCCTATGACCATTTCTACTTTGTTCTTAGTTTTGTCCAACACTGGGGCATTTGACATGTTATTAGAATGACCATGGATACATAAGATGCAAGCAATCTTATCTTCATTACATCAATGCTTGAAGTATATCCATAATGATAAAGTTGTTAAAATTCTAAGTGTTCCATACAATCACCCTATCTGGTCTGAGACACTTCCTAATGTGATTCTACAATAGTCTGTTATACAACCTACACATGTTTTGCCTCCATAAACAATCCAGATTCCATTACAATGACAATTGATTGATTTCTCTAGATGACTGATTCTCCAACATTCTCTACAATAATAACCTATTCTAGTTTATCACACATTATCTAAATATTCATGTCCTATGATAGTCTTACACCAACCTTATTATCATGTTCCATATATAGCATTGATGCTTTCTCCTGACATATAATGAAGTCCACAAGTTACCTTGATTTCTAAACCTGTACAATACATACATAATTATTTCACTTATACAGATGATTCTAGGTATTCTAAAACTCATGATTATTTTTTAATTCCTTATAATGATATAGATGCCACACCTTGGCATATGACATTTGCTCCACTTAAAACATGACATCTACCTGAGCATCCCATTGATGGGATCTTAGGTTAGTTTTGATATAGTTTACTATACATATCTTATGATTATTTTCTTCTTTGATCACCCTTTCTTGAGTTGACTTATTCATATCTATGTTCTTATATATTGATGTGTACATATGTGGTTACTTTGATCATTTTTCTATCCCTTGCCTCTTCACTTGATCATCATGTTTTATTGGCCCTTTCATATTTATTACTTGCACTGAATCTAAACATTCACACTAGCTATCATATTATGACATATGCAATTATATCGTTTATGGTACTCTGATTCTAGTTTCCATTATTTGAGGCATTATACCTCAATGCGACATACTATTTATCCACTTCTCCATATCAACTATCTATGCTTGCTTTTTTCATGGCACACGTTAAGCTTACATGATCACATATATTTTATGTCTACACATGTTATGACACTCACATATTAAATATTTCCCATTGGCAACATGCACCTATTATGATTTTTATTGCATATTCATTCGAGACATGACTTTATAATATAATGGAGGCATACCACTTGCCTTCCCCTTCCTGACATTACTTTCTACTACGCTTCATGAAAATTATGAGTTTTCATAGGCTATTGACTATTCGGATCCATTCTATTATTCTATCTTGCAACATTTCCTCTTGGCCTTATTTTATTTATTAATTACTTTTTCAATTCAAATATTTTAAAAAGTGCCAAAACATTCAAATATTCAAAAAATACAAAACCAAGACACTAGTACACATAGTTGTTAATTTTTATTTTTCATATAAATTGTGAGTTACATATCCATTCCATATGCATGTGTTTTTTATGGCATGTATGAATCAGATGCAGGACATACAAGTTACACCCAAGACATGGACATGTATATGCATGATATTTATCATGCCCATGGGAAATCTTTCCACATTTGGTGCCATGCCTATGCTAAGGGAATGTTGGTACACTTTTCAAGTTATAAATTTATATGTTATTTTATTGATCATATTAAGATACTTAGATTATTTATACATGTCTTACTCTTGTTCAGCTGTATCAGAGTGGTATGGATGTCATGTTTTTCTATAATAGATAGTAGCATTGATTAATTTTGTGAAATAACATTGATTTCTTTGTGTTTATTTGATGTTGATGAGTGTGGCATTGATTTATCATTTTTTTAATTGCATGTTCTATTTTATGTGGGTGCATTGACTATGTCTTATCGAGTCATGTGTCATTTGTGTTAGAGGACCCTCTAGTCCATGTAATTGTCACATCTTTCCCATTTTATATCAAATTCAAGTTACATTTTCTATGTTGGTGTGCTTACATGTTATCCACTATGACGTTACATGCATATGTGTATTTACATACATTTACATGTCTTTTTATGGATCAAATTGAATGTTACTATGTGTTTAGTGTTGTGATTTATATCATGCACATTTGAAATGTGTGTTATGTATTTATACTTGATGTTTACATGATCTATATCATGAATCTATTATAAATCTAATTATTGTGTACTTCGTTAACATATCTAGCTATGTTTGACAATTGTTTCAAAATAAATTATCATGATAATATCTTACATTTTAATAATAAACAACTAATTTTGTGTTGGATTACAAGTTTCATACGTGTTTGCATTGTTAAAAAAAATTACGAGGACATATCTTATCATGTTTTTACATATTTTACATTATTATACTTTTCTATCTAATCCCTTATATCAAAGGGGGGAATATAATGGGTTTATTTTAGATATTTACACATTTTATATTGAGCTTTTCATATTATGGGATATATTATGTATTTAGATGGGTCAAATTGGACAACTTAAGACATGTTATATGTTATTTTTAGGAATAATTGTCAAATGTAACTAGATATGTCACCTATTTTGGTGATCCAAACATATTCTACCTATAAGTCACCTTTGTAACGCCATAAATAACATCAAAAATGGAGGTATGTGTTAAAATGTATGACTAAAATCATGATTTCCTGTCCACTATTTCAAGTATTTGGTCCTTTTTGGGCCCAAGTCAAAAAACTGAAACAAGATCATTTCAAAATTTTGAATCTTGCCAGGAACTAACAATTTTGAAGGTCAAAAACGTGTTTCTAGGCAAAGTACAAAATATGAAAGTTCATCATTTTGATGTGGTTGAGACAACAAAGAAGGTTTAGATGTTTTAAAAGTACACGCAAACTGAGATATACCAAAAAATAATAGGTAAAAAAGAGTATACAATAGAGCAAGTAAGACTTTCAAAGGCAAGATAAGTCGTCCATAACTCATTTTTACACTAAGTGCTTCATATTAAATTTTCTCATACGGACTTGGTCTTATTAAAGGATGAAGTTTTAGGGCCTAGTTTTCTACGTAAACTGAGACAAACCCTAGGAACAACTTGAGAGAGTTGAGACCAAGCAGCCTACAAGGGCAAATAAGAGTGAAGCAAAAAGATAAAAGAGGGGTACCATGATTTCATAAGAATTAGGGCATGTTATGAAAGCAACAATAAAAGGCAACTATGTCTTAAAAATACTCCTGAGTATTTTATAACAAGATAAAATTGTCTACGAACCTAGAATCATTGATTAAGCTAATGTATAGACTATGAATGGATTTGAGAGAAAAAAATAAGGGAATGGCTAGATGACCAAATCTAATATTATCATAGGTATGGTCTTCATAGTTTAACATTACCTAATTATATCCTGAAAACTCATCTAGAAATGACATCTTTTTTTATTTGTTCGCTATCTAAAACACTTCATCAAGTGAAAGCAACAAGAAATTATCCTTTTATGGCACTCTGTTCAGGTTCTAGAAGTTTACACATAGTCGTATCTCCATGTTCTTCTTTTTAACTAGCACAAGATTTGGCACCCATGTGGATTGCTTAACAGTAAATATGATATTGGTTGATAACAATTTATGCACTTCTTTGAAAATCAAAGGTTCTAACAATGGATTCATATGTATCTACCTTTGATGTAATGACTCAGTTCCCAACTTGAGAGGGATGTTATGAGTGAGGATGGAAGTATTGAATACCTTCAAGTCTTCATAGCTCTAGGCTATGACATCTCTAAATTATTTTTGTGCATATACAATTCCACCATTCTCTATTTTAGTACAAGTTGTGCCTTAAAACACATTTTTTAAATAACTGGCATTGGCTAGATTATAATGCTCGTGTGACATACCTTTGGTAGGGGCTGTTTTCTCTTTCTCACCTTGATAATCCATGTCAAATAACCATTCTTTTGCAAACATGCCCTTCGGTATATTATTTGTTTCCAAATTTATCACTCCTTCCTCATCTAGCTCAAACTCATTTATGTCATATTCATCTATAATCTAAGATTCAAATGCATCTATGTTGGTGATGGATTCAATGATATTTTGATAATCATTGAAGACCTAAATTTTTTTGACATTATTAGTAATGGAAGTAGTAGAGGCCAACTTCACTAAAAAAATATTCAATTTGGATTCAAATATTAATTCCATGGTACTTGCAATCATTTCTAATGCATATGTCATATAATTTCTTCTATGAGGCATTGTTTGAATATTAAATGCATTGAAAAAATATATTAGGTTGCACCCCTAATTATAATATCTTGACAAACGCTTCTCATTACAAGTGTATTGGCTTATAATTTGTTTAGCCACAAGTTCTGAGTCACCTAACACCTTTAGGATTTTGACTTTTCTCTTGAGAGTAAATTAAAGGTCATGAACTAATGCTTCATATTTAGCTACATTATTGGTGAAATCATATTGTAATCGTAAATTCGCCAAACAAGACTTTCCTCTCAGGTTGATGAGCTCAACCCTGACACCACACTTGCTCTTAGACTTAGAGCCATCAAATTTCAATGTCCATAAATGACTTTCAATTATTTGTAGTGGACTCAGAGAGGTACATGCTACTAAAACATTAACATATTTTTTATGTTTATGAACATCAAGCATGCATACACTTTATTCTTCACTTTTTAATGATCTTTTGGTTCAGTCCTCAGTGGTTGAAGTAGGTGTTCGACTAATTAGAATGGAAATATTTTTGGCCCAACAACTTTTAAAATTATCATTCTCACTTGAACCACCAAGTGATAACTCACTGATTTTTATTTTTCTGCCCCTAATACTAAAAGAATTGAACAGTCATATTCTAGAGGTGGATTACCCTATTTTAAACTCTCATATTCAAGGGAAATAATAAGAGAATAAGGCATTTCAGTGCATAGAGTGCATCTTCCTCATATAGCTACTCAAGTTCTTCAATTTTTTTCTCTTGCACAAACATCTTGTTAATAGTCAAGTTTTCATGAGCTTTTGATTTATTTTCAAGAGTATAAAACCCAAGCTTATATTCGTCATATAAGATCTTATTTTTAATGTTATACTCAATGATCATATGAGTCATTTTCAATGCTCTCTCAATTATTATTTGAATAGGAATGTCATTCCATGAGAGCCACATGTGAGATAAGTCAGTCATCATGTATCCTTTTAACGTTCTCAACCAATCCTTATTGATAAGCATATCATATGGATCAAATATGTCCACCACCTGAATATTAATAAATTGTTTCACTCTCATATCGGAATCCAATGACATATGAATACGGTTTAGCTCACCAACCATATTTACTCTGACTTGTCTAATCGAGCTACCTTTTTGTTTTATTTACTAGCAGTCAAACCCAATTTTTGGCAAACCAATTAAGGCATCACATTACTTGAAGCACTCGAATCCACCAAATATTTATGGAAATTTTTAACAAAAAATGTGAGTTTTAGGAGAAAAGGAGTTTTAGTTTTCTCTTTATAAAATAACATGTGCATCCATTGTTCTATTAGTCTATTTCCCTTTAGGAGTAGATAATGCTTTGAACAAAAAAACTTTCTAATCAGAGATTTGGATTAAATGAAACATAGTTATATTGGCCTTAGTTTCTTTAGGTCATCAATAATGTTGTCACCTAGTTTGTTTGTTTCATGGATTTTTCATCTTGCAAGAGTGTAGCATTTCTCTTAGGTTGTAGGATGGGCTAGGCCCTTTAGGTGGAAACGAGTTGTTAGAATTTTCATTGGGTGAGACTTGAGTGTTATTTAAAGGAGTAAAAGTAGTTAATAGATTTTACAATTTACTCCTCAACATGTAGTTGTTTCCACTTTGGAACTATTTGAATCCATAAACCTTATCTGAGTTGTCTTTAGGCTCATTATCACTCTCATACGAAAATTCCTAGGTTTTTAAAACTATAACAATACTTGGATTTCCTCTGCTTTGATGAGAGTTGTTATCTGATGTAGGTATTATCCCAAGGTTATCAATATATTTTTGGAAGATGTTCGAGGCTAATATAAAATCAATACAATCATTTTAAATACAGTCCATTATGTTATGCAACCTACATCAAGTAGGCAACAATTAAATTCATAGATTTACCAATGTTTTTATTGGTCTGATTTGTGTTATCAAGTGGACTAGGCACACCTCCATTATTTCCATTAGTATTCCATTATCAATTGGTTCTTTGGAAGTTATTGTTTCTATTATGTGGAGGGTTGTTTGTGGTTTGATTTTTATTTTGAGGCACTTGTTTGTGCAAGTTAACCATATCATTCATCAATCGTCAAACTATTTGTTATAAAGTAGCCACTTCTAGGTTCATATTAGTACTTTGGTTATTTCCTACTTGTGGTTGTGGGTTAACCACAGGTGCCACAATATTTAGGAATGTGGGGATGGCATGTTGTATTTTGTTGTGAGCATTATTATCAAGTGTTTGATTATTCAAAAATGAGGGAGCAACATGCTTATTGTTATTTGGAGTAGCATAACCACCTGTGTTATGTGTGGAAATAATGTTGTTATAGGCCATATGGACTATTTGGTGATTATTCACTTGAGACAACACATGATTTGGAAGTATAAATTATTATTATTTTTTTTTTGCATGTAGTTCAAAGGCATTGGGTTATAGACTATATTTTGACTTGGATACATATCACTTAGGATTTGATTCATCAGTAGTGTATTATGCATTAGTATGTGATTGATCATTGGTATTTAGTTATATGGCCTTGGCTACCTTAACAAAGGCAACAGACCAAGCCCATATCCTTACAGCATCATTTGTTGTTCAATCATGATAATCACATGATATGTCAAAGATAAAGTTGTGAGTGTCACGAGAGTCCTTTAGATGAACATGGAAGTCATAGGGTCTAAGGATTTCAAGCACATTTGTATGGGAACCACTTCATTTTTTGTGTAGAGGTATTTAAATCATTTATACGGCTTATTAAATAGTATATTAAACATGCTCATTGGTTCATTTGGTTCTTTATGGGCTACATTAAATTGATGATAAAGGACCTCAAGGTCAATGGGCACTCAAAAATGATTAATCAAAAGAGTTTCAAGGTCATTCCAATAAGTGACAAACCCATCGGACAATCTCAAATACCAATCTTAGGCTTTTTCATCTAAGGTTTAAGGAAACAACTTGAAAGTCACATCCTCATGAGTGATTTGAGTTCTAATTATAGCATCTTTAAATGCTTGGATATGTTCTTCAGTAGTTCAGATTCCATCATGCAAATACTTAGGGCATAACTTTTTGAGGTTTTTTGGTAAATCATGGGCAACTCCCATGATGTTTAATAGGAAGTTACCTCCACTAAGACAAACATGATAATGGCCATTGGTGAGTTTTAATATGCAACAAATAAGTAAATAAAAGGACTGACAGTCATAGGTGAGCTACTAGCTAATTGGATATGTCAAATTTTTTATTTTCATTTATCTAATTTAGGTCTTTTATATTCACTAAAATGTGATGGTTCAAATTCACACTTAAAAAACTTTGATCTTATGTATATTCACCTACTTTCCAGCTTGGTGTTGGAAATAGCTCAGCATTAGCAACATCTCTAAAATGTTAAGTTTAAATTTCAGTTTGGAATTTTAGTTTAAAGATTCAGTTAGCCCTCCTTCTAGTGCCACTCTGTTGATGGGTCATTTAGCACACCAACTTAGATGGGAAGGGTGATTGTCTAGTGTTTCCTAAAAAGAGGTATGGAGATCTCCCCAAAGTTTATAATTATCGGGTCATAGTGTACTAGGTAACCCAATTGGTCAATGTGCAATTGTTCTAATTGAAGAGGCCTTTGTTAGTTTTAAATTTTAAACATATTTTAGTCATTAACAGATTAGAGTTAAAAAAAATTTATTTGTTGTGTTAATGTGAGTTTTAAATGTGTTTCAGGGAATGATGACAAATATGCATTATACAAGTTTGCCCAAATAAAAATTAGTGTTTTAGATTTAAACAATGAAAATGTGACTAATTCTTAACATTCATTCAATTACAAATAAATATTAGACAGTGTGTAACTAGTAATGAAAGGTACTTATAATCATGATTTATGTGCATAAATGGATTTAATTTGAATTAAAATCAAACCCTAACTTAACATATTGTTAAAAAGGTGCAAAAATAAGGGGAAAGAAGTAAAATACTGGTGAAATGAAGCCCAAATAAAGAACTATTTGATCAAATGAAACCCATAAATCATTCTACCAGATGACATGCATATACACAACCATCAATGGAGATGATGCAAGAGTCTAGGGAGGAGAACTCAATAAGAATAAGATCACAACTACCATATTTCACACACAGATTGTAAACAAATAACGTCACAACTTCAATTAATCAAATATTCATTTGAATAAAACAAGTTCAAGTTTACACTCACCATTTGGTTATAAATTCAATAGCATAACATTATTTCCAAGCAAGGGAAGAGATAAGTTATAGTACAAAGCATTAAAAATGCATAAAAGAGTGATCGATCCAATGTTTTCTCCATGTATCAATAAAGAGTAAATGTTTTCTTTATTTTCAACACAACCATATATAGAAATTTTCATCACAAGGGAAGGCCCTTTCCCTTTAAAATGTAAATAAGGGAAATAAAAATCATCACCAAATTGATTTTCCTCATTTTTTAATCCACACCACATTCCCTCCATCTATTTTTTCAAAACCTGAAAAATAAAAGAAACAAGTTAAAAAAATCAATAAAAACACTTTTACAAAACTGGTTAGAAAACTTACCTAAGAGAATGCAAACATGTTTTAAACCACATGCTCAGCCAAAAAAAATGGTGACACCATTAAATCCATGTTGAAACCAACTTATCAATGTTGTAGGTGATTCATAAAATGGAGCTATGAGCTAAAATCAATCGACAAAAAAATGACAAGGTGTCCAAAAAATAGGCTTGTAGACCAAATCAACTTTTAAGGGTTGTTAGGAACTAGCAAATTTGAAGGTCAAGAACTCATTTCCCAAAAAATTAAAAACACAAAAGTTCATCACCTCAAAACTCTCCACACAAAGGATGATATTTAAGGGTCTCAATACACACAAAAACTAGGATTTGTCAAAACAAAGTCTAAGTTGAAACACTTCCAAGTTTTAAACCGTGCACTTCCCCTAGGTGAAACTTATGTTATGACACAAGGACAAAACCACCTTTCCAAAGCCACAAATGGAATAAATAACAAAGTCATGAGGGAAAAGATATGACAAAAAACGTAACCACTTGTGCACCCATAGTTCATTTCAAGTTTTTGGATGCTATTAGGAACAAGCAATTATGAAGCACAAAATTAAGCTTTCGGATAAAATGAAAAAACATGAAAGCTCATCACCTTGAAGTTACCTTTCCAATGCCATAAATGGCATAAAAAATGAGTTATGAATCAAACATTATGATTGAAAACCTAACTACCCTTAAATGATTTTGGGATATTTAGCCTTTTTTGGATCAAGTGTGTTGACGTGTCATTTGGCATAACTCACCAACACTAGGCTCTCGAGGTGATGAAGTCCATCTAGCCTCTCCTGAAAGGAGGCTGTGAAGGGTCTCCCCAACGTATATATCTATCAAATCATGGCATGTTGGTTTTATTCAATTAGTCATTGTGAATGGTTTCAATTCAAGAGACCTGTTGGTTTTGAAAGTTTTAACAAAATTTTAATCTTTAATGGGTGAGAGGGATATGCAAACCTTTTTGTTCCCTTCATGTGGGTTTTAATTATGTTTTAGAGAAAAATGAGTTGAATACAAATTTTTCCCAAATGAAAATCAATGTTTTAGATTTAGATAAGAGGAAGTATGATTAATTTTTAACCATTTATTACATTATTAATATTTGATAATGTGACAATGGAATAATAATGAAAGATAAATTATAATTGAGATTTATCATGCAAAGCAGATTATATGAGAAACTAATCTAACCCTAGATTAAAAGAGTTAATATAAAAGAGTAAAATAAAGAGGGAAAAGAGAAAAAAAAATGTTGAAATAAAACTGTAATTGATTTATTTGATGGAATACACCCACAAATTGGTCTCACATCTAGTCTGTATTCACACAACCAATAATGAGAATTAGTGTCAGACTCTGAGGAGAAGAGAAAATAGGAATAATAATGATACCACCACCATTTATATTCATAAATAATAAAATAATAACTCCACAACTTTAATATAACTATTCACTTGAATAACATAGTTTGGGTTTACAAAATCATCATTTGGTTATAAATTTCAGCAATATAACAGTAATACCCAAAGTGAAAATTAGGGGAGAGGTTATATACAAAGCATAAAATTGTCTCTTCAATTAGAATTAACAAGAGCTAGCTCTTTGAAATGATCGTGGATTAGCTATTTATAACAAATTTGGTGAGTAGAATGAAAGAACTTTCCTCCCAAAACTAAAAAGTACTCTAATTTGAATTTGAATGGCACTCTTCCCCTCAAAAGCAAGCTCCTTGCACTTTAACTCCATCCACACCTGTAAAACAGGTAAAATAAGTTACTTTTTTACCTATGTGAATAAAAATAACTTTCAAATATGTAAAATACACTTTATGAACTTAGTTATAAAAGTATGAACAACTTTTGATTAGTTCATGTTTTATTGAAATTGATTGTGCCATGTGGACCACATCGGAATTAGCTTTCCGACACCATGGACAGTTCAAAAAATAGACATCTAATCTACAAGATATAGATTAAAATGTTTTCCAGTGTATTTAAGTCACTAGAATAGGAAATATTTTGAAATTTGGTCAAAGTGACATTAATTTTATAAAAATAATAATTAATTTATTTTACTCAAATTAGACGCACTGCTCATGAAGGACTGATTGGAGTCCCAGGGTAAATTTTAGAGGCCCATATAGAAATTAACTTGGTTTTTTTAGGTGAATCTTTAAGTATGTGTTTTGAAAGTCTAGAAAAAGTTAACAAATGGTGTTTATGTGAAAATGTGAATGGATAGACGTATCATAACATGGCATAGAATCTAGATGTGTGTGCAACTATACATAAAACCCACAAACAGATTGCACCCTATTTTTATATGGATCATACCTTTTCACCACTGAACAATAGAGTTAATGGTAAACAGAAGCAATGCAAACGAATGACAATTATGTTGTTTTCTGATAGCAATGTTTTCAAATGACAGTAATGTTATCATTTAATAGTAATATTTTTGAACAACAATAATGTTGTCATTTGACATTAATGTTTTTGAATGGCAGCAATACCATCATTTCATAGAAATGCTGCCAAATGATAATAATGATGTCACTCAACAATGATGTTATCATTCAATAGTATTACTATCAAATGATAAACATTGCTATTAAATGACATCATTATTATCATTTGATAGTATTGTTATCATTTGATAGTGTTGTCATTGTTCGAAAGCATTACCATCGAGAGGCAATATTTCTATCATTTGGTGCATTACTATCATTTGATAACATGACTACCATTCGACAGCTTTGGTGTCACTTAACAGCATGTCATCATTCAACACCATCACCTGACACTTCTTTTATCCCTTTTCTACTACTGAAAGTAAACATTATTAGTATATGGGCGGACCTCTATTTACATATAATAGTGAATAAGCTCATATTAAATATTAACAGAGTGGTGAACTATATTTATATGTATGAAATTTATTTTAAATAGTAGGTGAGCTGACTTGGAAAACTAGCTTACACCCAGATAATTTAGGTGAGTCCATGTTGTTCACACCCTCTAAAAATATCCAAATACCAATTTATAAAATTGAAATATTCACAAATTGACAAAGAATAACCACTAAAATTTATCCTAGGTTGGACGATGATAGTCCATGCAAGCATGCATCCACACATCAATGAGGCCAGCTAGATGATTTCCATCTATGCATTTGATGGGTAGCACATCCAATGAGGTTGGCCATATAAATGCCATCTACATGATCGTGCATCTAAGAACCAAATGAATGAATGTCATCCATGTCGAGATAAAAATAAAAAACCTTTGCACTTGAATTTAATTTAAGGAAATCAAACTTTTTTTAAACCATGTTATTTTCAAATTTTACGCCCAAAGAGTTAGGGGGTGGTTTAAAATAAGACCATGGTTTGAAAAAACCATGAAACATTTTCCATTTGGATTTTAACTTATACATAAAAGTCACTTTGGTTTTCTAATATAAGTTTTGGAATTTTAATTTTTAAAGTTTGGTTTTAATATTTGACTTCAACTTAGATTTTTCAATTAATTCCAAAATGGGGATTTTAAATTATTTTAAAATAAACTAAGCCCAGTGTACCCCTAAATAGGTTTATTTGTCATAAAAATGAAGGCTAAAAAGGTATTTTAAGGGAAGTTATTCTAAAAAGGTATTGACTCTATTTTGTATTGTTTGCATACAGTGTCACCTGAACTGACTTTGTACTATTTTTAATCAAGGAATTGGCATCTATTTGCTAGTAATTAATTCCCATTTTATTTTTAATTGTTTGTATGCTTAGAGTAACTCACGTAGTCTAAATAAGTGGTTTTTCAAATTACCAGTTTAGTTACACTATTTTACTCTTTTACACACACTATCAAATCACTTAACATTCAAAACACATTTAAACATTTGTCTTCCCAAGGCCTACCCACTTGGATTTCATCATCAAAGCGGAAGCTAACTTGGTATAAATATGTTGTTAATGATATATATTGGCAAAGAACCTAACACCCTTATTGCTATGAGATTGTGAAGTGAGGGGGTAGGCCCCAATACCAAGTTAGTACCATTGCCAATACATAACCCTTTTAGCCCAGACATCCTGAACCCAAATTTAGACTACTTTCTAGTTCCCTATTTTAGCCAACTCTCCTATCACATTAAAATAAAAACTTTATAATAATCTAATAACACTTAGGATGACCACTTAGTTAGCATTTGCTTTCAGTTAATTGCTTGCTCTTTGATCATTGTGTGTTATATTATAAAACATGCATTAGCCAACATTGGTGCAAGGTTTTCTGATGTGTGCCCCAATTAGATCAATCACATTGATCCAATTATTTATGTGTTTTATTTCATTCTTGCTTCCAATCATCTTTCAAAAAAAATTCCCTATTTCAGAACACCATCATCTTAGTCGATACAGTCTCTTATACCCTATTCCACCTTCTTGCTAGCAATAAACAATCGACTTGAATAATTGTGTCTTCTTATCTCTCTATTTTGTCCTCTATCCAGCAATACACAGTTGACCCATATGATTATGTATTATTTTTAGCCTATGTTTTAGCAGTACTCTATCGACCCAATCACTTGGTACTTGTTGGTCATCTATGTTCTTTGTTGGCTGACATTGTTCTTTATCTGGTCGACTCTGTTCTCTATTTGGCCGACTCTATCCTTGATTTTTCTTCTTATTTCCTTAATTAAATTTATTTCATCAAGCATCATGAAATCCCTAATCAGCATCTTCTTGGACAACTTAAATCCATTTAGACACTATATGAGGTGCTATTTTTTTCTCATATTTTCTTATCTTTTCTTCATATTATCAACCTTTGGGGCATCTTGCGATGCCCATCCACATATTACTTTAGCCTTTGGGGCATCTTGTGATACCCACTTACATATCATTTCAGACATTGGGGCATTTTGTGATGCCCATCCCTACATCCAATCACCTATTAGGGCATCTTATGATGCCTACTTTTATTCTACATTACATGATACCAAACTAAATCAACTTTAAAAAACTTTCTGAGATACATAGGTTTGTATCTCACATGATCATTTTTAAAAAAAGTATTTTGCCTAAATCTTTCCCTTCTTATCATGTTTTATATATGTTATCTTTTGAACACTTTTTGCAAGATACTTACACGGGTCTCATCCTCTGCAATAGCTCTCTTTCCATAAACCTTAGTCCTTTCTTTTGGTCCTTTGGTTTCCCTTTTATCATGAGTTGCATTATAAAACTACAGATAGGACCTAGTATTCCTCATGGTTCCCTTTTGTCCTCATTATTTTCTTGTTTTCCAATACTTTTTGGCACCCTCGAGGGTCTCTCTTTTGTGAGTTGTAGTGTAAGACCATGGATAGGACCTGACCTTCCTCACAAATACCATTTTTTCTCCCATTTACTTTTCATATGATTTGTATACCCTCGTGGATTTCTATTTTATGAGTTGCATTTCAAAACCATGGATAGGACCAGGCCTTCCTCATAAAATCACCATCTTTCAATCAGTATTCATTCTCTAAATTGTTTGCAATTCTTCCAAGTTTTTGATCCCATGTTCTCAACTTTAGCTTTTTATTCATTTATAGATAAAATTTGCACAACAAATTATGTTAGCATGTTTTCCTACACTTCCCTCATTCTTATGATAAGGAATCACACTTCATTTTCATTGTATCCCTTTTTCAGCTTTTATCACAATTTTTACAATTTGAAGTAATTCAAATTGTTTCATGTTTTATTCCTCTTGGTTTCGTTTCCTTTCACTCCATATTTGATAAAACAAGGTCAAATTCAAGATAGCACTTTTATTTTACCTATATTAATGAGACTATTAGACACCATGCTCTCTAAGCTCTCTCTCTCTTAACAACCAAGTCCAAAGTATTCAAATGAAATTAATCTTTAGCACCCATGTTTGGTTTTTTGAATCCATATAGAGGATGAATATAAAAAGTCATCAAGAAAGTTAAAATCCAAATCATATGACACAAAAGGCAATGATATACATTAGACAAACATACAAATTTCAAAATTTAAAATCACACCAAAAAAACACGATTACAAGCACATATCCTAGCTCCAATTGAAGCTCAAACTCCTTAGTTGGCCTCATGATAGAGTCAAGGTTTATTGGGGTACAATAGGCCAGGAGATTAGAATAGGATAATTTAACAAACTCTATGGTGCTAGGTACTTTCTCATGCAAGTACCCAATTTTCATAATAGATTGATGACTCTGTAAGGGATCCTGAGGAATGGGGAACGCATTGTGGGAAGGTATGTCCATTTTACTATTCATGCATATAGCCTTCATGGGATGATATACATACTTCATTTGTTAACCTAAGATTTGTGTGGCTAGGATAAATTCTTTAGAGTCCTTAGTATTGAAAGTCCTCTTGTTTTGACAAACTTAATTTGAGTGTCTTAACTTTGATAAAGAGATCATCTACCTTAGTTTTTCCTTCATTCTCCCCTCCACTCATTTCATTTCCCCTTTAATAGGCAAGTGTGATTCTAAATCTATTTTCCCTTCTTCTATATTCATGCTTCTTCACATCATAAAAACATGCTAGCACTACTTTATTTTAGTTTTATCTATCTTTAGAACCAAACAATATGTTTGAGTGACTATGGATTATTTTTTTAATACCATGGCTCTACATCTCTAGATGTGTCTTGCTTTCTTTTTACCGTTTTCCATTGTTGTAATACCTTTTTTGTGGACACTTGAGTCTGTTTCTACTTTCATGTACTTTTTTCATTGTTGATTGAGATTAGCTTGTTAGTTCTCACTCACCAATGTTGTTTCTCTTTTATGTACTTTTTCCATTGACGATCAAGTAAAGATTCTTAATGTTCGCTCATCAATGTTGTTTTACCATTTTGCTTGCCCATATTTTTTTAAGTAAGGATTGTTATTGCTTTTATATTGATGTTTGATTACCATTTTTTTGACATGTATCCTTGGTTTGACTTGGTGAGTTTGTCTTTCTTACTTAAGGTTTACTTGTTTGATTTTTTCGGTCTATAGTAACCTTGACTTTTTGGTTACCTGATTTACTCTAAATTTTGACTTGGTCATTTAGTCTAACATAGCACTTGTCGCCTCATCTTGCCAAATTCCCAAGTACATCTCATCCACATAGCATCAATTATCTTGGCTTTCCTACATTTGTTTGTTTTTGCTCTTTAGTTTTGTATCATTGGGTTTATCAAAAGCAGTCTTTGCACCCTCCACAATCAAAACTACAAACACATAGACAACCATCTAGCAATAAAGGTAAGTCAAGGTACGCATACATTACTTTTATTTCTTGTTATTTCCCTTTTAGTCATTTAATTTTAGTTATTTTATACTTTAAAATATTGTAACTCTTTTTTAGCTTTAGTATTGTGTGTTGTTATGTTCTTTTTTCAAAACACCACCCCTTGTTGCACTTGAGTGACACGTGATGATCTTTTAGTGGATAATATGTATACACATAATATTGTCAAAGTTTATCAATTATTGGTGTTTTTTATCTTGTAAGAACCCATCGAGTCTTAATATTTTTGAGTATAAACCTTAAGGGGTGCATCGAGAAAGGGGTGGGGAGACAATTGGTGCTTCATAGGATTATTCTCCTTATACTACCACTTGTTATCAATCCAACAACCTTCTAAAAATATTTCCCTAAGTTTGGCCTCCTCTCTTGCACCCTCATATAGTCATTTTTTGCCTTTATTATCCCTTTCCTAACCAAAAATCTTTTTTGATGGTTTATGTTACACTATCGGCCCCAATGACCTTGTACTCTAATTGATAAAACTTATTTAGGGTCTAGGTCGGCCCTTGGCTGACCTAGACTAAGACCTAACTTATTTTTGTCAATAATGATACAATGTCGATTAGGTCGACCTTGTCAGCATAAAATTTTGAAAAGGACTAGGGTTAGATCCATCTATATAAACACATTCATTTTGCCATTTTTAAAGATAGTAAGAGTTAATTATTCATTTTCACTTCTTTAAAATTTGTTCTTCTGTGATTCTACTCAAGGATTCTTGGCTTGGGGTTTTTACTTGGAGAAGAATCTTGTCTTGTGAAAAAGTCTTGGATACTTTGGCCTTTCTTAGTGATCCTTACAAACCAAAATAACTTTTTATGAAGCACCTTTGGCTAAGGGACAGATTGAGTCTTGATGGGTTCATCTTTAAGGTAAGTATCCCTAACTTTTCTCCTCTTTTTAGTAGATAGAATTAGCATAAGTAATGGCTTTTGAATATATTTCTCTCTCCAAGCATTAGGGTCTTACTTATACATAGTGTTTTATAATTTTTGAGAAAACTAGAGTCTAGTTCCTAAATAATAAAAGGTCTAGAATAAGGGAAAAAATACAATCAAATATAGTAAAATACAGGTTTTAGATAATTTAATCAAATTAATTGCATAGGGAGAGAGATAAACTTATGTGGGAAAATGGATAGAAACGAATGATTCAAGAGCTGGAAATTATGGTGTAGGATTGGAACACTATCACAAATCAAGATCTGGTCTTCATTTTTTAATTAGATAGGAGTGTCAAAATAGGACACTAGTGGCATCGATGGTGTAGTCCACTCCTACCACTATTGTCTATGAGACTTGAGCTTTTTGGGTTTTATTCATTATGTTTGTGTGACCCTACCTATGAAGTTTTAGAGGTTGGGAGTTAACAAAGCTCATTGTATGTCTATTTATATCTCCAAACCTTGTATCTATCTATACACATGTAGATAAAAAATGCATCAAAAGCAAAAGGGAGAAAAAATGGGTTAGGGGAAGAATGATTGTGCAATATACAACCCTTGTTGTCCTGATAACTACTTACATTAACCCTCAAGCTAGGGTTTTAGATCAAATGTAGTTCTCCCTTAGTAAATATGCATAATCAATGTGCATGGTAGATGCAAGAATGACATTCACCTAGGCCCTTCCTTGATCAAGCATGCAAGTCTATGGGTGATGCAAAATGTTGAGCTATATTATTGACTGATTTTTATTATCTAATGTGCTAAAGTAGTAAGTGCTAGACATAACATGTCTTGTGTACTCATTTATATATGAGACTCTTTATTTTGAATTTGGGAGCTTTATTTGCATTTGGCTGACATTGGAAAACTTAAAGATGGATCTAAGAAAGGGGTTAGGACTTATTAAGTGAAGGAAACTGACCTTTGGAGCTCAAAATGACCTTAGATAGGAGTACCAAAATAAGACACTAGTGACATCGACACTGTAGTCCAATTCCAACACTCATATCCTACAGGTCAGAGACCTAGGGGGATGGAAAGAGCATAGAAAAGCTGACTTGGATGAGGTGGAATGACTGTTAGAAAGGTTAAAGATGACTAGATATAGGCAAAAAGGTGATTTGAGTATGAAACAAGACCAAGATGACTAAAATGAAAGACATGGATAAATGTGAACAAAACTCATATTCTCTAGTCAAATTCTCTTATGAAAAGATTATGAAAATACATGATATGTGTGGTTGCTTGACCAATTTAGGGTGTATACATTTTCCCCCTTTTAATCTAGTGATGCAATTGTTGGCCAAAATTCACTCCTAGGTTTTGCCTTTTCAATATGGCCAAATACAACATTCAGAATGGTTTATCCCCACATCAAAGTGTCAAGTGTGGTTTCCTTCAGAGAATGCTTTTGTTCAGTCTCCTTGCAAGCATTTTTGTTTTCTTTCAACAAGGTTTTACTTTAGATTTTTGGCCCAAGTCTTGAAGGAATTGGCCACTTGTTTTTCTCAAAGAACTTGGTCTTTTTTACTTTACTGAAGGGTCTCTTTCTCAAGTAATTGGTACACTTCAACCTTTTCGAAAGATGGTTGCTCTTTTTCAAAAGGTCACTTTCAAGCTTCTCGAAATATCTTTCTCTTGTGAATTGTCTATTGTAGGATTCTGAAGGAATTATTTTGGACTTTTTGTCCGATACAATCTTTCCAAAGGGTTTGTTCTTTCAAAGGATTGGTCCACTTCAAAGTTTCTGAAGGGACACTTCCATTATTCCAAAGGGCAATTCCACTTTTTTTAAGGGACACTTTGCACTTGTTTGAAGGGTAATTCCACCTTTTTGAAGGGCGATTCCAAGTTTTTGAAGGGCAGTTCAATTCTTTTGAAAGGCAATTTCGAGTTTTTGAAGGGTTTATTCTTTCTTTTGGACTTTTTATGTCAAACAAAAAGTCTAAAATAATTCTCCTTTGCAACTTTTTGAAATAATTCTCCTTTGCAACTCTTCAAAGGAATTCTTTCATAATTTTGTTTTAGACAAAAAGTCTAAAAGAATTCATCTTTGTAACTTTTCTAAAAGCATTGTTTTAGACTTTTTGTCTGAAACAATCTTTTCGATGGTACATTAAAAATTACCAAAGGGTCTTTTTCTTCAAAGTGTCTTTCAAAAAAAGTCTGAAGGGACACTTTCAAAAATCCCAAATGGCCTTAAAAAGGGCATCTTCCAAGGAAAGGTACAATTCAAAGGTTCCAAAGGGTCTCTCTTTCAAGAAAGTGGTCACTTGCAAAAAGTTCAAAAGGGCAATTCCATTCTTCCGAAAGGCACTTCAATTTTTAAAAGGATCTTTCCACTTGCAAAGTGCCCTACACAAAAGTCTAAATGGTCTTTTGCCTTCAAAAATGTCCTTCAAAAAAGTGAAATTTGTCCACTTCCAAAGGTCTAAAGGGACACTTTGAAAACACATAAAGGGTATAAAGGTCGTGCAGATTCCGTAGAAAGATTATCGAAGGGCATGTTTGAGTAGTTTGAAATGTATAGACACTTGTGGAGAATCCGTAGAAAGATGGGTCCAAAGAGAATAGAAGGGAGTTCGTAGAAAGACGATTGAATGAAAATCAAACTTCCACCTTAGTAAATAGTCATTGGTGTTCAAAGAGAAGGACTCATAAGCATATCCAAGGGCTCGCATCCTTCATTCATCAAAACAAAGAGAGAGCCCATATCACTATTGATCAATCAGGATCTGAATCATTCCTTGAAGACCAATCAAAGAAGAAGGACAAAGCCAAACAAAATGAATGCGACAAATTTGCAATAGGTGGATAACTGCTTTGATGTCATGACTCAACCCAAGAATATTTTGTTTCTACTAAGCATGAATGTTGGAGGAGCATCTTTGAGAGAGCAGGCCAAGAGTGTAGCCACTTGAGATGACATGGATCACTCATGTGGTGGAAAAGAGCATCATTGGCAAAGACGGTTGTAGCTGAAGATAATGACTCCTAAAAAATTGATTCCTCTCTTTGTCACTCAAAGGTCTCTCCCTCTCTCATGTCTCTTATGTTATATATACAGCCCTTGGGCTAAGTTAAAATCACCTACACAATGTATGGCAAATCCCTACTAGAATGATATCACATTTTGCTTTTAAGCATTAAGTACTAGTCTATTTCCTTTCAAGTTATATGTAATTTTTTAAGTGTGTAAGAGGCGTATAGCGATAGTAAGTGATGGTTTTCCTCATTTTATACTTTGTCCTTCATGGCTGAGCAAGAGTTTTGGATCTAACTGGTCATACAAAGTGTGTCTAAGTGTATTGAATTTTTGCATGTGTATTATTGTTTTGAAATATTCAAAGTCTACCTTTCAGTTCATTTACCTTGTGTCATTTTACACATCTCACCTTTGTGTTGAAATACTTGTGTTATAATCCTTAGAGCTTGGGAATGGTATGTGTGTTTTATTGTATCATGCACTAGAATATGATATTCATGTGGAAGATAATATTGGTGTATCACCATTCTTAGAGTAGCTTTTCATTTTCGACAATTTATAACACTTTTCCCTTCAAGAAAGTTGGTTTAGACATGAGATTGTATTGTAGAATACATACAGGGAGCTAGCCCTTTAAATCTAGAGTTTCATTTCCTCTATGGGCAAACCCACATGCCTGGAAATGTCCCAATGTTGCCCAAATCTGGAAGAGGCTTGAACACCCTCTTCTAGGATGCAAGATTTGGAGACAACAGAAATGAAATGGAGTACTAGATTAAAATAAAGAAAAGAAAATGTGTACCTAAACCTACCTACATGGAGATGAATGTGTTGTAAAAGGGTCTAACTCACTTTTTGGATAGAGAAGTGGATGGAGAGTTTAATAGTGCCTGGAGAACAAAAAGAATCCTTGAAATGGATACCCCATATACTGAATCTAGAAGTTGAATCCATGTAACATGGAGAAAGGGGGAAATGCTTGCCCCCTGTGTTGAATCTGGCTATAAATGAGAAATGCTCGGAGGCCCAAAACTAATGTTTGCCCTATATCCCACATAATCTCATGTCATCTGAAATGTGTGCATAGAATATGTATACTGTGAAGATTAAAATCTATCATGCCCCCACTCTAAATATTTAAACTAGAACTGATAAGTGCTCGGAGGCCCAAAACTAATTTCTACCCTCTATCTTACACAAACTCATATAGTGTCGGTCCAGGTAATGCTATAGACCAATAGCTACTATGTGGTCCAACTTGGTGACATCCTAGGTACAGTTGGGTGTAATCTGAAACTCTTGTAAATGTGTAAGAAGAGAATGGCATGTCTTGCTATTCTAATCTGTATAATCATGGATGATGAACATGAACATTTGTGCCATGCCCCTAAATTTGGTATGTGAGTGATGCATATGTATAGTCTGGAAATTTATATAACCACATGTGATATGACCTATCATGTCATGTTCCATGTGTAATATTAGAGATTACAACAATGTGCTTTACACTATGCCTATAATCTATTATCTATAGATACCTAAAACTGGCCACCAATAACCTCCAATCAGGGTTTTGGCTAGTTTCCACCTAAAATGCACAATTTGGCCTAAAAACACTAAAACATGCTAAATGATGTGAAACTGACATATTCAAGTGTTGATTTTGGCCAGGGTATCCCTAAGTGGTGTAATGCAATTTATGGGCTAGCTAACTTTGATCAATTCATTTCGAGTCAAAATGTCAAATTTGCACCTGGTTGCTCTAGATTGCGCTTCCCTATCAAATCTTTTGCACAAGACATGTGCATTTTTTATTTGTTGTTGGCAACATCCTAAATGGGAATATGTTTCCAATGCATCTGACATCACCTTCTAATTTTAATCTAGTCAAATTTTGGACCAATAACAATACATTCTAATTAATTTCATTAATTTGTGCACAAAGTGGTTAATCATGCTTAAGAGCTAATTAACCCAAATCAAGGCCTAATTAATAATTCCATGACAACTTTTTGAATACTTGATTTTATAAATAAATATTGAATATCTACATCATCAAGTGACCTCATTTCTTAGGAAGACATCCCTAGTCCATAAATGCCACAAATATCAAGATTCATGCCCTTCATGCCTCATCAATGCCTTCCATGATGCCCTCCATGCCTCTTAATTGCCCCTTCTTCCAATACCATGATGAGGATAATTACAAACTTAATTCCAAAAATTGAATTAATCCTCAACCACACATTTCAATTTTGAGATGGACAGCTTAGGTTGATTCTAGCCAAATCCAAAAATCTATAAATAGGAGGCCCCACAACATCATTTCTAAGTTATTTTGGTGCAAATTTATTATGCTCAAATATCTTCAAAAGCTTAATCAGTGCAAATTTATAATGCAGGATTGGTTTTAAAAGTTTCAAGAAACTAGTGTTATAATGCCAAATTGATTCCAAGCCAATCCAAGCCAAGCTACAAGCCAAAGGTGCCAAGGAGAGATGGTGGTTGTCAAGCTTCCATTGCCAAGGACTTCATGAACACAAGCCAAGCAAGCCACCACAACAAGCATTTTGGAGCATCCAAGGAAAGTAAAAGAGTTTTCTTTTGCATTTTGGTTGTGTGTTTCATTCATAATTGTTAACTAAGCTCTCCCTAGTGTCTAATCCTAGAGATGTTATGTTATTAGTGTGTTTATTTCATCTTGTTTTCATTTTGGAACTAACACCATACTAACCATCCTTTGTTGAGCCAAATTCCTAGATCACATAATGGCATGCCCAGTGGGACTAGACACATACTACACATGAAGGAGATCCTTTTACAACTTTAAAATATTTATTTGAGCCTTTAAAACTCTTGCAAATTAATTTTCTAACTTTATTTTGCCATTTTTGGTTCCATGGTTTTTACACAATAACTGATGTCGAAAAGAAATACTGAGATCGGTCACTAATCAATTGACATCGATCAGCAAAACTAGCATCGACTAGATCTCGATAGTTGAGTAATGGATGTCAGTGGTAAAAACCAATGTCGGTCACTGTGTTTTTCAATAAACACAGACTCGAGACCTACTTTTCAAAAGTTTGTTGTTTCAAACTCAAAAGGGCTTCAAAGCTAAAGGACATGCTAACAATTTTGCTATAGGACCAAGTGGAATGTTTGCTTAAAACATGTTTAAATTACTTTTGCATGTTTAAAAATTGATTAGGAACCTTGTTTTAGATGTTTAACAAAGAATTTAGGTGTTTTTGATGAATGTTTTCAAAGTTTGTAACTAAGACCAAGGGGTCAAATCAACACCACCAAACATTTCATTTTGGGTTTAAAATTGAACACACTTGTAAAATTTTATTTGGTTAATTAGATTTTTTTTGGAAAAAAGAGAAATGTTGCGTGTATGTTCTTCCATTTGTCCCCTATAGGGAACCCTTGGAATCAAAAGTGCCATTCCTATTGCAAGTAGCATAGTCCAAAGCTTAGAAAGAAAGTCATCTACAACACTCCCCAAAAACTTGTCAAAGTTTGGGTGACCTTGAAAATGACCCTTAAGTCTTTCTACTTTTATGCTTTATTTATTTTTTATGCATCTTGGCTTGCGAGGGGGACTTCATCACCTCCTGTAAGTCTTTAGAGAAGCTTTAACCCAGGGTTTCATCTCCTAGCATTGACTTCATTCAACTCTTTTGGAGTTACACACGGGACATAGTGGCACTTTGGACATCACACTACACTAAATGAATAGTAGGATGTAGTGGTTGTAAAAAGGACTAGACATTTTTGAAACAAGCCAGGTGATATGGACCCAAAATCCGTGCTTTTATTTTGAATTGTTTGGTGTCAAAGTCATTATGTAATTAATTCCCTTAAATCATTCAAAAAGTTGTTAGATCTTAGACAAAATCCCCAATTGTCGTGGAAGTATTGTTGGTGCAAGGTGTGCCTCAAGGTCCATGTCATAATACTGTCATTTGAGATAAGGGGGGTTATAAAAACCCTACTATATAATGTGCATTTACTTTTGGATGAACACATAAAATCCTCTCAAATGATGTATATTGATGGATTACAATAGTACTAAGCAACCTTGTCAGCTTAAAATCTCGGGGCGATTAATTAGTTGGTCTTGTCCTAGATTAGAGTCTTGATTGGAGTCAAAACTTGGTGCAAACAAACAATCCCAAACCAAACACATGGTCCTCATTTTTCTTTGAACAAAGAGGCATTATGCTGCCCACGTGAGATCATCAATTTGCCTTATTCAAAGTTCATCAAAAGCTTAAGATTCATATCATCCACTTTGGCACAGTTATGTTGTCTAATTGAGTCTAGACCTTGACCAAAGTTGTTTAAGTCCTTCACTTGTAATCTAAATTCGGAATTACACCTTTACAAGTTCATAGGGTTGATGTGTTAAGTGGGTTCACCATTTACACTAAACTTTAGGGAACTTAGGTTTAATTTCGAATTTGGGTTGAAGGTCGTTTAAGACTCATAATCATTGTCCTCACTTGATAGACTTAAGCCATTTTGTGCTAGACACTTGCACTTTAAGTCTATATACCACAAAATCTTGAGTCAAGAAAGGTAGTGTTATGCTATCAAAATTGTGGAAAAATGTCTTTGCCTTAGAGAGTCTTTGAAATAAACTTTTTAATCACACCTTTTGGGTAGCAGAGCATCGTTACATTACCCAAATCATTTCAAACTTTGTTTCATAGACCCTTTTGCATAGAATTCCAAATTTATCCTACATTTTCAAACCAATCCAAGTATACCTTTTGTGATCCTTTATCTAAAACATAGTTATACTACTCACCTTTGTCTAGCCTACTTGTCAAAAGAACCATGTTTTATACCATTATTTATGAGAAAATAAACTATTGCTAGAATTGCCTTTTGTTTCATACCTTATACCTATTTGATCAAGTTCATGACTAAGAATCGAATGCCTAGTGTTTATTAGAAGTGTTTCAAATATATTAGATTAAAGTTTTCATCCATTTTCAAAGTCTAGCTTTTGACGTCATTTGGCCAAAAGTCCTAGCACATGCCTTGTTTGAGCCTAGATTTTGATGTCGCATTTGGCCAAAAGACCTAGCAACTTTTAAATTCCTAAATTAGACTGATTTGAAACACTTTGACCTTAGAGTTTGGCATTTTGATTTTTTGGTCCATTTACTTGCTTATCTTTGTGTGAACAGTGAAACATTAGATATTTTATGCTAGCTTGTTTCCTCACAAATATTTGCATAAACCTTTTGATCCTTTTGACAAATCTAGACCAAGTTTAAGGTATCATTTATTTTAAATTCTGTCCTTTTTAGAGTTTGTAGAACTGTTTGACCTTTTATCACAAAGCATTGACTATGGATCCCAACATGTATTCCTACACTCGTAGTGGACTCATGTACAATCCAAGGATTAGAAATGTAGTTACACAGGAAAAAATGGTGTAAGACCCCTATGCAAATAATATTGCTTATGAGATAGATTCTTATCCCTCTTATAATACTCAATCAGGGGCACAAAGGCAAGATCTATTAGCTAACTACCTAGTTAACACACCGCCTTATTCAGAATAGGACCAAGAGTAAACCATGCAATACTTAGCTACAATACCAATAATGGATGAGCTAGTTCTTCAACAGTCATATTCTACTAATACAACTTCCACGTATGATCCATTTTTGTTTGAGTGACATTTGTTAGAGAACAAAGACAAGATTTTGGTTAGAGCCATAGAGGTAGGGGCCAAGTTTCTAGCAAACTTCCCTCATGAAATTTTACCAAGTCTATTAAGAATGCCTCACAATATCATTTACGATCAACATGCCTCTTCTAGAAATCCTATGGCTCTAGTCTAAACAACGTATCAAGACCCTAATGTATCCAATCAAGGCAAGAACATCATGGAAGATCACTTTAACCAAATGCAAACAGCATACCAAACCTACTTGAATTTAGCACATGATTTTAATCAGATGAACATGGTAAGTAATCCTCTCATTGACCTAGTACCTTCAATAGGAGTGTTGATAGAATTAACTGGATAAGAAAATTAAGGTTTTGACTCATACAAATCGCTCTAGTAGATAACTTGATGTATATTCTAGTTATTAAAGAAGTGTCTTTAGCCCCTACACTGAATAATGAGCCAAACGTAGTGGATAATGTGAAAATAGCATCCAATCTTGATCAAAGTGGTACTAACACACAAACAACTAACCAACAACATGTGTTTATAGTTAATCCCATGAGCAGATCATCATACCAAATAATAGGAATTTCTGCACCCCAGCCTCAACCAACCGCTTCTCAAGTGTAAAACCTATAGGATTAGATAATCAAACAATGACAAATGTTATACGTCAATGACAGAATGTGACGAATCCTACGCCTCCTCAATAAGTAATGAGTGGTGTTCCACAATAATAAACACAATCTAGTGTATCAACACAATAGAGGATGAATATGTTGCCACCTCAATCGAGGGCAACTAATGCTCCTCATCACTATGTAATGACAAACATACCTCTTCAGTCGTAGACTAATATGCCAATTTAAAACCAAGTAATGACTAATCAACAACATGCAAATATTGTTCAATAATAGATGCCAAATCTACAACATGCTTTCACTTCTTCACAGGGATTCATGCAACAAGGAGGTCCCCATGTTTCTCAAGTACCTAATAGATAACCATTGGTTCAAAATGTGCCACAAATTTAGAGACAAGGTCTTGATCCACAAGTTCCCACTCAACAGCAAGGTTCTATTAGTTGGCAGCATGTCCCTTTTCAACCATAGTAGGCACAATATAGTTATATCCCTTCATCCCATCCATAAAATCCTCCAAGTCAAACCTTTATCATCAACGCAAACTAGAATATCGCATAACCAAATGTGCAATTTCAAGTACATCCCAATTCACGTATGTATATTCCTGGTCCATTCCCCAACCAAGATAATGTACCCCAACAAGTGTCTCCATCATACCCTAGTCAAAATGTCCCACTTGTGACCTCCCAACCATTTACCCAAACCAATATTCTCTCTCAAACCAATATCCCTTCCAGTTTCCTATCCCAAAAATTGCAATAGATGAAGGATGTGATTATTGCCATTTAGGTGGGTAAGCAAGCTAAAAATTTTAAATTGAATGACGTGTGTTCTTATCTATTCAACATGGAGTATTTACAGATACCATTTCCTTTAGGATACAAACCACCCAAATTCGATAAGTACAAAAGGAAAGGTGACCCTAAGGCCCATTTGACCGAATTCTTTATTGCATGTCAACCAGTGGCATATAGCGACATTTAACTTTTGTTGTTTTTTCTAAGGAGCCTAGTTGGACAAGCCTTAGAGTGGTTTTTAAAGTTGCTCAAGAATTCAATAATAGACTTTGATGAACTTTCTGATAAATTTGTGCAACACTTTTCTTATAATCTCGAGCATGAGATTTCACTAGTGGACTTGACACAAGTAGAACAAAAATATGGGGAAAGTTTTGCAAGTTATTTATATCAATGGAGAGCCTTTGCAAGTTGTTTCACCCATAGTTTACTAGATAAACAATCAATCATTGTGTTTACCAAAATTTTGCATAGTGAGATAGCTTACCATCTGGAGTTACAATGTGCACATATGTTCAAAGAGATCATTGATAAAGGTCTGTTGATCGAGTGGGAACTCATCAATAAAGGAGTCATCAAACTTAATTATACCAATTAGGGAAATAGCCAACAACAACATCCTATTCAAACACAAGCAACACAACCCGCACAAGGTAATAACCAAGAAAGACCAAAGCAATTTAACTAAAATAGGAATGTTGTGGGAAATGGAGTAATCAAATCTCATCATGTGCAAACTATGCAGACCTCATCCATACTACCTTTTTAGATTACTCCTACCCAACAACCTCTCCAACCAATGCCACAAGAAAAACAACCAAAACTTGCACAATAAATACAACAGTCTTTACCATTGCAAACCCCTCCTCCTAAGAGAACCATGCATGTATATCGTATCTTTAGTGACCTAGGAGAGCCTATTGAATCTATATTTTATAAATTTACTACCGCTAATTTGATTATTTGGCCTATACCAAAGCATTATCTATAAGGAATTCCTTACCCTACCCTGTACCGTGAAAATGAATTTTGTGACTATCTTCAGGTTAATGGGCATAATTTATGAAGATGTGTCTAAATAAAGCATTTAATTGAAATATGTTGGAGAATGGGGAGATAACATTGGATAATGGTGATTCCACTTCCAATCAAACTCTTAGTATTTATCAAAACCCTTTTCCTTGACATAACAATCAATAACAATAAAACAACCAGCAACAATAACAATAATAGCCAATGCAATAACAAAATCAATAGTATTAAAATCAAAGGCCAAACCATTAAAATTGACAAAATTAGCAACAAATTTTTCAACGAAAAAATAATGGACAAAACTAAGGTCAGAACGGCAACAACCAACAAACCTACCATGTAGTGCCACATGACTAAAATAGGGTTGTAGGTCATATTGTAGGTGGTAGCGTTAATACCATCTCCATTGATCCTAAACCAAGCACCTATCAACCTAGACCATTTCTAAACAATACTATCTAGCCAAATTACATGGATAATCCTTCTTTTCCCTGGGAGTGCATACAGGTAAACTAGCAAACTAGGACATCTACTTTTGGATCTTATAATAACAAATTGTTCTTGTCACATGACCACATGCAAGTGCACTGGCAACTGAGACTTGTCCTATTTGGTCCCATGCCATTTCCAATAATAGTTAGCAATAATGGTCTAATATTTAATCCTAATTGTGAAATTATAACTTGGAGGTCGAAGATTACTATCTCAAGTCCACAACCATCTACCACTTTGCCTGTCATCCAGCCAATTATTTATCCTTGGAATAAACCATTCACTACTGACCAAGAAGATAAGTTTGATATTATAGAACAATTGCAAAAGACACTAGCACAAAATTTTATTTTAGATTTGTTATGAATGTCAATAATCCACAAGAACATCTTGAATGAGTTTTTGACCCAATCCACTGTTTCTAGTGACATATCCCCTGATAAATTTCAAGCTTTGGTTGGACACCTAACTCTAGCCCAACAAGTCACATTCAACCAAAGCAATATGTCTTCTCTTGGCCCACTCCATAACAATCCATTATACATAAAAGTTTATATAAGATGACATAAAGTGAAATGTGTCCTTATAGACAATGGATCTAGCCTCAACATAGTGTCCCTAAAGCTCATCAAGCTTCTTGGGTACACAATGATAGATCTCTAGCCAGAGATAATAACTATCAAAGCTTATGATAATCAGGAAAGAGAATCACAAGGCACCATTAGTTTTTCAATTATCATTGGGCCTTTCACCCATGATACACTTTGCCATGTCCTTGATCTTGAGTTATCATACAACATACTTCTAGGCAAGCCTTGGTTACATGAGATTCATGCAGTCCCATCAACACTGCACTAATGTATCAAGTTTTCCCATTCAGGGATGGAAGTGGATATTCTAAGAGATTTACACCCATATAAACACTGCAAGCATCTTGAGGCCAACTTTCAAAGCTATAATTATCAGTATGGTATGAATCCAAGTTTTAAGTAGGATAAAGGAAAGGCTATACTTATTGATTCTTTGCCAGATAATTGCATAGATCCTGATACCTTGGATTCCCTTTCCCATATGCCACCTCTTAAAGCTTCCAATCATTTCACCGTTTCAGATGATGGACCAGGACAATATATGACCCATGATACATTTAATATTTCCAATCTTCCTCAGAATCCAAAAACCTTTGGGTGACCTAAAGTCACCCCACATAGGCATTGGCAATAAAAGAACAAAGATAAGGGACATGTCACATTTGTACCAGCATCTAGCCTAGAACCTGACCCTCTTGAAGGAGATTAATCATGGTTATACAATGATAACCAGGTTGATTGTTATAAAAGTGTAAAGTATCCTATTCCCAATAGGATCATGGAGCATCACAAATATGAAGGAAGAGGCCTCAGACTGAATCAACAAGGAACCATTGAGCCAATTTCCATGACCAAGTATGAAAGACATTATGGACTTGGATTTAAACCACCTGGGGGTGACCCCATATATCTTATTCAAACTCCATCACCAATGATTAGTGATGATAATGCCAACAGTGAAGTAGAGTCCAATCATACCTTCACCTTTGATGACCTAGTTGAAACCAACTTGTTTGATAACAATGTCATTTGTACTCTTATCGTAGTCATTTATCGCAACCCATTGCCATTATATTATCCCCAACTGATAAATTCAGACCAACAAGATTCCAGTCTGTTGATTAATGAGTTCTAGAATGATGAGGCATTCTGTGATTTCTTAGGCCTTATAGACAAAATTCTGTTGGGAGATCACAAATCAGGATTCTCAACCAAATTGGATCCTACAGCTTATTTTGGAGAGCGAGTGAACACCCTTATCCAAAAATAAATAAATAAAACATTAAGGTCCCAAAGTGAAAACCTCTTTGAGGCACTTTTTAACCAGAGAAAAAGTAAAGATAAAGGCCAGTCTAGTAGTGAAAACTTGTTTCAGGAACCATTGGATGGGGGTGTTCATTCTTCTTCAAATTTAGACCAGGAGACCACCAACGATGAATTTGCCTGTAGATCTGAGTTCAATTTTGAGCAACAATAAGTATTTGATCAAATTCTTCAAGAATTTTTGACTATTTTTGTCACATGGCCAGATCTCCCATTAGGAGATTCATATTCATCATGCCTAGGGGAAGTTGAAGAACAAGTCTTAATAGAGGATCCTGACATAGTTCAATAGTTTAAGTCATTGCCTACTATCCTAGAAGATAGTTCGACCCTCCTAGTCAAAGATATAATAGAGGTAAACATCAGAACTCCATCAGACCTAAAATGGATAAAATTAGGTACGTCCCTCATTGAGGAGGAACGTGACATCTTTACAACTCTGTTTAGAGAATTTGTAGATATCTTTACATGGGCTTATTTTGACATGTCGGGTTTGGACCCCGCCTTGGTTTTGCACCACTTTGTGGTTAATCCTGACACCAAACTAGTCAAATAAAAGCTACATAATATGCATCCTCACATTGTTGTATTAGTAAAGAAAGAGTTGGAAAAACTCTTAGAAGCAGGATGCATCTGATCAATTGACTACTCATAATGGATCTCTAATGTGGTACCTATTAGTAAAAAGGTTGAAGGAATCAAAATTTGTACTGATTTTTGATATATCAACAAAGCTTGTCCTAAATATGATTTTCCATTGCCTAATATCAACATGATCATCGATTCCATGGTAGGTTATGAAATGCTTTCACTCATGGATGGCTTTTTAGGATATAATCAGATTAGAATAACACTATAAGATTAGCATAAAACAACATTCATCACTCCATGGGGAACCTTTTGTTATTAGGTAATGCCATTTAGCCTTAAGAATGTGGGAGCCACATATCAAAGGGCCATGGCTATCATATTACATGATATGATGCATGATATTGTTGAAAACTATGTCGATGGCATATTGGGAAAATCAAAAACCAGGGTTGACCACCCAACAGTGCTACATAAGATATTTCAAAGACTATGAGAGTACAAAGTCAGACTCAATCCAAAGAAATGTGTGTTTGGTGTAACTTCAGGTAAATTACTTGGCTTCATCATATCTCGTAGAGGTATTGAAGTGGATCCAGCTAAAGTCCATGCTATAACGAAGATGCCACCACCAACCAATTTAAAGTAACTTCCTTGTTTGCAGGGTAAGATCTAGTCAATCCAAAGCTTCATCTCTTAATTAACAGATAAGCGCCATCCATTTACACATCTTTTGAAGAAAAGAGTTACATTTCACTGAGATGATCACTTCCTAACAGCTTTTCAACAACTCAAGGACTATCTTTTTAATATGTATAGTTTATTACCGCCTATGTTAGGAAAGCCATTCTTGTTATACTTATTCGCTACCGATCATGCCCTGGGGGCACTCTTGGCTCAACATGATGACAATGAAAAAGATCATGTTGTATACTACTTAAGTCATACCTTGGTTACATATGAACATAACTTTGTGCATGTTGAAAAAGCTTGTCTAGCCATGGTTTTTGCAGCTCATAAACTACACCATTACATGTTAAATAATAAAACCATGGTCATTTCAGTAGATTTGCTCAAGTATCTAGTATCTAAAATATCTTTGCAAGGTAGAATGGCTAAATGGATCATGCTTCTTAGTGAGTTTGACATAGAGTATGCCAATCAAAAAGTAATCAAAGGACAAGTTCTTGCATATCAACTTGTTCAAGCACCTCTCATGGACACACAACCACTCACATCCAAATTTCTTGATGAGTTTATCATGGCCATCATTGATAAACCCCTTGAGGAGTAGCCCTATAAGCTGTATGTTGATGGTTCATTTATTGCACATGGAATGGGGGTAGGCTTATTATTTATCACACCACAAGGGGATCTAATCCCTAAATCATTCAGAATTAGCTTTCATTGTACAAACAACATGGTTGAGTATGAAGCACTTGTTACAGGACTTCAACAAGTAGTGCATTGGAATATATCTCATCTTTAAGTTTATGGTGATTCTCAGTTAATCATCAATCAGGTTACAACTCATTTCTAGACCAAAGATGATAAGCTAGTTCCATACAAAGCTATAGTTGACACTCTTAAACAACAAATTACCAACATTCAATTTGAGCATATACCAAGGGCTAGTAACAGAACTACAGATACCATGGTTACTATTGGTTCTCTGATTCGACAAACAGACAAAGCTAGAGAGTACCAGTTCTTCATCGAGAATTTGTTAGCACCAACTCATGAACCTTCAACTGTTGCCATGATTTGTGATATTATTGGTCTTAATTCTATCTGGTACTCAGACCTTTACAACTACCTTCATGACTAGGTCTTACCACCTAACCTATCTCAAAAACAAACCAAAGCCTTCATTTATCATTTTACTCATTATACGCTACTTAGATCCACCCTTTACCATCATATTTTCTATGGAACTCTACTTCATTGTTTAACTTCAATAAAGTCTACATTAGTGTTAAGAGAAGTTCATGAAGGAGTATGTGGAACCCATTCTAGCAGGGCAGTCCTATCCAAAAAGCTCTTATGTATTGGTTATTATTGGCCCACAATAGACGTAGATACCACTACATATGTAAAACAGTGTGACAAATGTCAATGGCATGCTAATCTAATTCATGCCCCAACAAAAAATCTAAAGTTGATGTTGACACCATGGCCATTTTCTACATGGAGACTTGACCTCATTGGGAATATTAATCCCACTTCATCTGATGACCATAAACATATCCTTACTATCACTGAATATTTCACTAAGTGGGTTGAAGCTATACCCCTCACTTACGTGACTAGAAAACTAATTTCCAAATTCATCTTCAACCATCTCATTTGTCACTACGATATTCCTTCTGACATTATATCTGATAATGTATGATCATTCAAGAACAAGGATGTAGACTAGTTATGTACTGAATATAACATCACACAATATTTTCCTACAACATATTACCGTTAAGGTAATGGCCAAGCTGAGGCATCTAATAAAACCATTTTCAATATTCTCAAAAAGATTGTTAATGCTACCGGTTGTGATTGACACCTCCAGATATTCGCTACCCTTTGGGCATACCATACCAATCATCATATCCCCATAGGAGCCACTCCATACTCACTTGTTTATGGCACTAAAACCATCATTCCCATCGAGGTCGAATTGCCTTCACTATGAATCTCTTTCAAACGTGTCATAGATGATCATAACTATCAAGTAGCTCGCTTGTAAGAGCTAGACCTACTTGATGAGAAATGCATGACCGTACTCAATAATCTTTAAGCATATCAAAATTGAGTCAAAGGCCACTATAATCGATGTATGAAGAATATATATAACATTTGAAATTGGTGATCTTATTCTTGAAGAAAACCAAAAGAATACCATGACCGAGAAGAAACATAAAGGGAAACTCAAACCCAACTGGATAGGGCCTTTCATCATCATTGTAGATTATGGATCAGGAGCATATAGGCTTGACACACTAGATGGAGAGGAACTTCCAGAGCTGATGAATATTATTCATCTCAAGCGGTACTATGCTTGAGCACTAAGGTGTATTGTTTGTAAGGACCATTTCAGTTATGCATTTTTTTTACTATTCTTCTTTTAACACATACCATTGTTATCCATCCTCTTTGCCATATACACTTTCCACTTCCAACCTATTGACCCAGTGTGTTATAAAAACCTAGGTCAGTTGACATTGGTTTTTGTCATTCATTATGTAGTTTTAGCATCGAGGTATCTGATCAATTTCATCAGTTGGTTCTAGTACTTCAAATAGAGATCATATTTTAGGATAGTGTGATAGAAGTTTCAGTAGTTGCATCCTTCATTTTTTATTATTTCTTACCACCGATCTTGCTACTAATTATAACTACCTTTGAGAAAATTAGTACCTTTGATCTATTCCATTGTGTCCTGGTTATAACTATCTATAGACAAACTAGGGACAACATTAAACCTTGATGTACCAACTTGCCACTTCCTATGTCGTACTGTACCCTTTTACCCACTGTGCCTATTTTGTTTGTATTGGCTGCTACACTATTCAAGCTCCTCCACTGTAAAGACGGAACTATAGTGACTTGAGGTCCTACTTTGGGACTATGTAGGCAACACTCAATACTTGTTGAGGTCAACTCAGTCACCCCTTTTCTAAATGCTCTCACCATTTTGTGAGAAACCTATGTAATGCTCTCATCATTTTGTGAGCTTGAACCATTTAGTGTCTTGTCATTATTGATTGAGTTGAGACACTCTAAAACACTTCCAAAAATATTTACAAAATCATCAGAAAAGAACAAAAACATTAACCACTTCTTTGCCTTAAGGATTATGGGAACCCTTACTAAGTTACAAGCAAATCACTTGTCATTTAGTTTCCCCATCCTTTTTGGCCTTTTTATTTCACGCACTTGCCATTTTTTAAGACCATTCCTATTCTTTTATCACATCTATTCTATTTGTCTTCCTCAGTTATCACATTCTTCCCATTCCCTAGGAGAACTACATTTGGCCTAAAGTTTTTTATTGGATATTACATCCATGGAACTATGTAGGCAACATCCACTTGCCTAGTGCATATGGAGATAGCTCAGCCACCACCTTCCTTTTCTTCTATTCCTCCATTTTGTTCATTTGTTAAGTTGTCACCTATTTTCTAGGGGTGATGTTCGTAGGGTTTTTATTGCATTGTTTGTTTGTTTATTTCTGCTTATTTTATTTATTTATCTACTTATTTGTTTACTTTTACCACTATTGCCTTGATTCAGTTTATGTGTACTCATTGGGTGATTCTTTGCCCACACTTACACTTTGAATCTATCCATATTCATAGGTTTACATTGTCATCATGGTTCCTATCATTGGTGCATTATTTTCTATTGCACATTAGATTATGGGAGTCAGTCCTCATGCATATTTTGGCCAAGTCTTTATGGTGTTCTATCATAAATCCTACCATCACATGCTATAACAAACCTTAGCTTCAAGAAGTCTATTCAGCAATGGTGGCATCTCTTCAGCATCAACATCTCGATTCACTCCCAATCATATCCCAAACAGAGTAATTAAACATGAAAGAATTTCAATCTTTATTAGTTCGGACGTGCATCTCCCTATTAGTAGGTTGTTCTAGTTCATCATTACCCTCTATGTTAAGTTATCATCATCCTCGACAAAGTTTCTTGTGTTTGCCATAATCGGGGTCCAATGATTATAACCGCCTATGGGCAAATCATTGCACACCATCCCACTTGCATTTTTCAATGATTATAACTACCTTTGGGCAAATCATTATGTTGTCACCACTTTACCTTTTTTGCCTATATAGGGGCATGTTGTTATCTTGTTTGTTTGTCTTAACTGGGGCAACTCCATCTTCTCAATGATTATAACTGCCTTTGGGCAAATCATTGTGTTAGCCATACCACATTACCACTATTGAGCTACAATAATTATAATCGCCTTTGGGCAAACCATTGTACACCATCCCACTTGCATTATCAATAATTTTGACTACTTTTTCAATATCATTATGTTTTCACCCCACCATCTTTCTTTTTTCTGGTCTCCTGTTTCACTTCTTTCTTTTCGAGGGACCATTTGTCGGCCTCCTTGTGCCAACCGTTCCCTTGAGGGGGCATCATACAGTTAGTTTATCATCATTGAAATTATAAGCATACAAGACCTTTTCATTATTTGAGAAGATGTTACTATTCTTATATCTTGCAACACCTTTACAAATAGGGGCAAATTGTAGACACCTAAAACTGGCCATCGATAACCTTTAATCAGGGTTTTGGCTAGTTTCCACCTAAAACGCACAATTTGGCCTCAAGACACTAAAATATGCTAAATAATGTGAAACTGACATATTCAAGTGTTGATTTTGGCCAGGGTATCCCTAAGTGGGTTAATGCAATTTATGAGCTAGCTAACTTTGATTAGTTTATTTCGAGTCAAAATGTCAAATTTGCACCTAGGTGCTCTAGGTTGTACTTCCATATCAATCTTCTGCACAAGACATGTGCCTTTATTATTTTTTATTGACAACATCCTAAATGGGAATATAGTTCCAACACATCTAACATTACCTTTTAATTCTAATCCAGTCAAATTTTGAACCAATAATAAGACATTCTGATCAATTTGGATAATTTGTACATAAAGTGCTTAATCATGCTTAAGAACTAATTAACCCAAATAAAGGTCTAATTAATAATTCCATAGAAACTTATTGAATACTTGCTTTTAGAAATGAATATTGAATATTTGCATCATCAAGTGACCTCATTTCTTGGGAAGACATCCCTAGGCCATAAATGCCACAAATATCAGGATTCATGCCCTCCATGCCTCATCAATGCCTTTCATGATGCCCTCCATGCCTCTTAATTGCCCCTTGCTCCAATACCATGATGAGGATAACTACAAACTTAATTCCAAAAATTGAATTAATCCTCAACCACAAATCTTAATCTTGAGATGGACGGTTTAGGTTGATTCTAGCCAAATCTAAAAATCTATAAATGAGACGCCTCACAACATCTTTTCTAAGCTATTTTGGTGCAAAGTTATTATGCTCAAATATATCTCCAAAAGCTTAATTAGTGCAAAGTTATAATGCAGGATTGCTTCTAAAAGTTTCAAGAAACTAGTGTTATAATGCCAAATTGATTCCAAGTGAAGCCAAGCCACAAGCCAAAGGTGCCAAGGAGAGATGGAGGTTGTCAAGCTTCCATTGCCAAGGACTTCATGAGCACAAGCTGAGCAAGCCACAACAACAAGTATTTTGGAGCATCCAAGGAAGGTAAAAGAGTTTTCTTTTGCATTTCAGTTATGTGTTTCATTCATGACTGTTAACTAAGCTCTCTTAGTGTCTAGGCCTATAGATGTTGTGCTATTAGTGTGTTTATTTCATCTTGTTTTCATTTTGGAACTAACACCATACTAACCATCCTCTCTTGAGTCAAATTCCTAGATCACATTATCTAATCTTGTAACTATCTCATGTTGTATGAAGTTATATGTGTGAGATGTGTAGTATGTACATACCCTTGAATCTGATATCTGGTTTGAATCTATATCAAAGTCATTATAAATCCATATAATCTGAACCACTATATCTATCTAGTCTGTGTATCTGTAAATTGAAGGTATGTCCCTCTAAATGTTCTAAGTAATGTTGGATGACCTATGTAATTTGAATCATTGTATATCTTAACCAATCTGAATTGAATTTGATAATCTAATTGTTGAATGTGTAAGAATCATGGTATATCTATAAATTAAAGGTGTATCCCTCTAAATTTAGTAAGTGATGCTGAGAGACCCATGTGATCTGAATCACTATATATTTTGACCGATCTGAGTTGAATATGATAATCTGACTAATGGAGGTGTATGAACCATGGTGTATCCACCTATAGGAGTGGATAGGCATATTGGGTAAGTGTAGGAATAAGAATAGTAGGAATGATGCCCCCATTTTGGGGAGAGGGATGAGATATGTGATAGAGGAGGTTAATCCAAAAGTGATGACTAGTGGCATAAGTAGAAACAAAGTTGGCCTATTGTGAGGAGATTGAAAGTTTGATTGATTGATTAGGATGAGTTATTTGAAAGTTTAATGAGCTTTTGATTTATTAGGACCAAGTTGTATGTCTGGATATAAAAGATGTATAGAAATGTGTGTGCCATAGTAGGCATATGATGTATTAATAGATCAAGGCTTGCATGATGTCGAAGTTATAGTTGTCATGATTATGTGGAAAAAAATGGTTTACAAAATAGATTTACGGGGTTTTAGTTATGGGAAAAATAGTATTTTGCTTTATATGAGAAAGTTGTTTGATTTAAGAAATTGGATTGATTCTCAATTCATTGACACATTGACTAGGTTAAGATTTGGAGCTCTAGAGTGAGAGATATGCTGAGGAGATGAGCACCTGCCATGACCCATTTTGAGCAGTTGGCAGCCCAGATTGAGGCTAGTTGTCATGTTAGCATGGTGAGTAAGCTTAATGCTTGATTTTTGTCTATTTTGAAGATTGTTTTGGTGCTTTTGAGTTGTTTTAAGAGTCCTAAGAGAATTTTGACTAGTTTTCGTGCTCTTATTTGGGATTCAATGCTCATGTCTAGTTTTCAGCACTATTGTCTAGGTTTTAGCACTATTATCTAGTGTTGATGTCTTTTTTGTAGTGTTGTTGCCTATTGGGGCTAGATTTATGAGTTTTTGAATTTTTGTTTGTTGTTGTGTATCTTGGTTGTTTTCCTTAACATGGTTGACTAGCATATATACTATTTTTAGGTGTTTTTATAGAGCCAGGTACAAATGAGGGAACTCCATAGAGGCTAGGTCATAGAGACACTAAGATTGTTACCTTTGTTAGCTGATGAAATAATTATGATGGATAGTGCAGAGTTGGGTCATGTGTGTGACCTAAGCACTATGCAGTGGGATAGGTATCTAATTACCACCTTATGTGAAAGGTACAATGTAAACACATGTACTTTTTGGCTTCTTAATAGAGAGATTACAATTACTCTGGAGGATGTGTACCATATATTGCATTTGCTAGTTAGTAGATGGCATGTGACGTTGTAAGATGACATGGTTGTTGATGTTATTAATCATGCATCCTTGTATTTCATTGGTTTACCTTCATGTATACATCAAAAAGATAGTGATAGTGATGTATTATTGTCATTTATTATGCAATCAAATGTTCTACATCTACAAAAGTGGTTGGCCATGTTGTTGGCTTCATTTGTTGTTGTGGATGGGAGTGGGGTGTCAATTACATACATGATGTATAGGATCGTGTGTAGTATAGAGGTGTATGGCATTGTATTCTCATGGGGTAGGACTATGCTTACCCACTTATACAGGGATCTTTATAGGTTTACTCAGGAGGCATTCAGTGGTGGTGTGAGTGTGACTACTTTCTTACATTGTTGGGCTTAAGAGCACATAGCGGTTGTGCGGTAGATAGGATTACCGAAGGAGAGGTGGCACCTCCACATCCAGTTGAAGGGTGGTGGATGAGTACATTAGGTATCTGGTCTCCTGGGATAGATCACTATAAATGAGTTTTAGATAGATTGGTGGCTCAGGATATCATATGGAGGCCTTATAAGGGATTCCCTGGGTGGCATGAGGATGGAGTGCATTTGTGGTATATGAGGGTCAGTTGTTGGTTACATAACCATTGGGCTAGAATGTACGAGCGCTTTTAGTATGAGCACATGACTAAATAGTTTGGGGTACCATAAGATGTGCCCCCAACAACATGGGTGTGGGTGAGGAGTGCATGAGTACCAACGAGGGTAGGAGCTCGTGGGAGGTCTTTTGAGGCTAATTTAGCACCATTACCTTTGGATGCACGGGATGTGGCTATAGATATTCTTGATGTATATGATGTTGGATGCACAAAGGCATATACTGCATGGTGGGCTAGGCACCAATGGGATCCATTGTATCTTATTGATGGAGGGGATGCCCCTGAGTATGAGGATCCTACTCTAATCTAGATGATGGGAGCTAAGCATTGATTATATTTGAATTATGTACAAGTGTGTGCTTATTTTAGCCTATTTTGAAAATGTATGTCTAACGTAGTGTTGTACTTTTACATGCAGGTGGAGTGGGAGGTGCTCAAGATGAAGCCCCTATTGGGGGAGGAGGTAGAGATGATGGGTTGTGAGAGACCATCTTTGAGTCGATAGTCTGAGAGCTCACATGGCATGTTCTTGATGATGTGGTGGAGGAGGATTTGATAGAGCGAGTGATAGTGAAAATTGGTGTTTATGCTCATTTGTTTGATAAATTTGCTATAATGATAGTTACATATGTTAGAGCAATGAGAGAGAGAGAGAGAGAGAGAGAGAGAGAGAGAGAGAGAGAGAGAGAGAGAGAGAGAGAGAGAGAGAGAGAGAGAGATAAGCTGAGGGATGAGTTAGATAAGCATAGGATGCCTCCACATGATTATGGATCGGTAAGTACATAGATTATGGCTAAGTACATGGATCTTCAGAGGTAGCATGCAAACTTGTGTGAGGAGCATGAGCAGTTACTGGAGTGAGATACTCATTGCAAGAGGCATTCAAGAGCTCGAGGAGGTGCAGGGTCATCGAGTGCGAGTGTGGATTATGAGACTAGTACTAGATGAGAGAGTGAGATTGAGAGTGAGGGAATGATGCCCATTCACGATTGATTATATTTTAATATGATTTATATGTTTTGAAAACTTGTTTTATATATATGGATATTAGTTTTGATTTTGACTCAGGTGTATTGTGTTATGGATTTTGTAATATATTGGTACATTAATTTGCAAATGATTGATTTAAAAGTAGTTGGTTTGGTATTGAATTTGAGGTTGCATATGTTTTGGCAAAATTTTGTTTGTGATGTGATTTGATTGTTTATGATATGTTGATAAGTCTGATGGTAGGTTTGATTTGTAATCATATGCGAGCAAAAAAATTGTTAGTTTTTGTATTTGGTAAATTGTTTTGAGAAAGCGAGGTGGTTTTAAGATTGGTAAAATAAGATATTGGTAAGGTCCAAATTTGGATAATTTGGCTAGGTTGGGGATAGTTATTGGAAATTAGGAATGTTAGTTGTTAGTCTATGGGGATGTAAGATAGCATGTTGTGCATATTACTTCCCTAAGAATGGCTTAAGAATATAAAGGCTAGCTAAACCTTTGGCTCCATCATTGCCCTGCTAAGTGAAGCTATGAACTGATGCTAATATGAATATATGTGTCGTATCACTCTGTGTTGTATCACTATCTAAACTTTGATGGCCAATTGAACAAGTGCCCATACTGCTCGTGCTATGTAGAAATATGCTTTATATCTAATACTATCGATTTTGTACTAAATCGAGCTTTATGTGAAGATTCTAACAAATGTAATTTTATTAGACATGTCATGGAAATTGTGTGCTATGAAGAAGGCTCATCTATCTGTAATCATATACCTTGTGGTCTCTATTGTGACATGCATGACTGAGAAATAGATTGAGATGGAGCTAAAACCTATGATGGGGGCTCTTTTAATCTTAATCGTAGTGGGTCGCTACGTGAAATAGGTCCCTAAAAATCCAGTCAAAGTGAATATCTCTCTAGAGTAGTACTCTATGATGTGGGTTCATTTAATCTTAACCATAGTAGATTGTGACATGAAATAGGACCTAGAAAATCTAGTCATAGTGAATATTTCTCTTGAGGGGTACTGTGTTACGGTGCCTATGACTTTGTTGGACATGTATATAGAACTACACTATGTACTTCTTTAACTATAGTGCTATATGTAGGTTGTTCTTGTTGGACTAGTTTCTAAATCTTTTGAAATGATGGAATAGGATATCTCATGTGAGGCTTTGTCCTAGAACCTGCATTACTCTCATGATGAGTGATCGATGATTCCTATAAAGGAATATCCTAGGATGACTTAGTCATGGTATAATGAGGTTTAAGGTTCCATGATAAAGGAGATATTGGTGCCCCCTATGTAAATGCTATGATGTCATTATCAACACATCTATTAATGAAATCTCTGAGTTCATAACAATCATTATCTATGTGTCCACTAATACGATGATAGTTACAAAAGGGCAAATGTGGTTGTTTATATAGGAGATGTGGATCTCATCAATGAGTAGAAGGTAATATGATTAAGCTCCTATCAAATAGTGCTGATAATATGACACATGGGTTATCTCACTCTGAATCAAACTGTAGTGGTGCCTTGCTGCTATTTTATATATTGCATATTATGGGTTATGGTTTGGAAACTGGCTCTCTATTCTTAACTAGTTACTTTTTTTATTGTGGTCTCCTATCTTGTTTAGGACATGGTGGATTCTAGATGCTAGGAGTTGTAGGTACTGCTATGAAATCTAGATTGATTTGATCGACTGAATCTACCTTAATCAATCCCAATTTCTTTTCCAAAGTTAAAACTGTATATCATAAGTGCCTAAAAGAAGACTCTGTTTGATATAATAGATGCTCGAAGAGAGGTTGGAGAATCCCCTTAATAAATATATGTTGAATCTCTAAATTTGTTGGTTTTTATATCAATCTTAACATATGAGTCTTGAATGATAAGATATACTCGCTAACTGGATCTAAAGTATTCTGATGTAATGTGGCAAGTTTCCCATAGGTAACACGAGGACCCATTTTGTTATGTAATATCAGAAAAATGCCTCCTCCAAGTCATCATATGTGTGCAAGGAGCCAATGGGGAGCAGATGCAAGAACCAATTCTATGTTTCCCCCCTAATATCTATTGGAATAACTTTAATAGAATCAAAGGACTCACATTAGATGGTAAAGCCTTTTGAAAGGCTTGAAGGTGTACGAATGGATCTCCAATTCCATCAAAGTCAGGCAATGATGGTATCTGGAAATGCTTAGGCAATGAAGCTTTTATGGATGTATTTGAAAGGGGATTACCATATAGATCATTGGCATCCATCCAAGACTTATAAGCCTTGTTTTCCAAGGTAAGGAGATGTACTTGTTGTTGTAGTTCACCAACTGCATGCATCAAAGAGATAATCCCCTGGGATGGTACATTAGTATCTTGAAGTGGTTCATTTAATCATTAAATTTAATTGTTAATTTTAGCCATGGGAATGCTACATTTAGTGATTGGATCATAAAGAGGGGGTGTGCTCACTAGAACCTTGAGAGTAATGGTAACTTGGACTTTACTAGAGGGATGTGGGCTACCATTATCTTTAGGTGAAGAATGAGAACTAGGTTCTACTATAGTGAGGGGTGGCTTGGGAGGTTCATTGGTATCTTTATGTTTTAGTGAATCACATTCTAATTGAGTAGTAGATGTGATATTAGCATTAACATATGCATTATTTGAAATAGAATCATTCATATGAGTAGAAACAATAGTTGGTAGTGTATTATGTTTGAGAGGATAAATGAGAGAAGAGCTAGAGGCATGAGATGCATTTTCTTCTTCATTATGTGCATAATAATCATCATTACTCCATGCACTATTAGAATTGCAATATTATTCATAATCACTCTCATTTTCATATTCATTTGCATGTTCACTATCATACTCATTATCACTTTCATCATTGGTAGGGAGAACTGTAAGAGAAGAATTTAATTCCTTTCTAATATGCAATAAATTATCATGTGAATGTGGAAGATTATGTGCATCTATGTTATCCATGGATGGACTGTATGCATTATTTTCATTTGCAACATGAGAAGTAAGAGTAAGAAAGTTATCATTTAGACATTCTTTTGATAAAGTAGAGTTAAGAGCATGAGATGCATTATTTGAACTATTCATTGGCAATTTGATTTTATTGTGTTTATATTATTGTATTTTGAACATAGCAGTAACAAAGGAAAGATAGAGAGAGATTAGGTTCACATGACAACAAATTATCACCAATAAGAGGTTCACTTGGAAGTGCATGATTAATTTGTTCGTTTGGTGCATTGCACATAGGAGAATGAGGTGAAAAGTATCTTTCCCATTTATCAAAATTATTTTATTTAAAAGAAGGAATAAAAGAGATAGGTTTGAGAGAAGAAGATGCATCTACTTTTTCTTCATTATCAATTTCACATGTATCATCATACTCCTCATTACAATGATAGTAATTATTTGCATTGTAAATAAAATCAATTTTCACATTTTTAGCTAATGTGCAATTTTGCAAATTTGTCCATTCATTGTCATAATTATGAGAAAAATTTAGAAATTGATCTTATTTCTTTCACCAAAGAGAATATTAAAAGTACTATTAAGCAAATAAATGCAAAAATAACTACTAACATAGAGATTTAGAAAATAGTTTTTACAATTGAAATAATTTACAAAAATTTCAAAATATTTTTCTAAAGATTGCAAGGAAGGAAGGCTTGGGGTTGGAGGGCCTAGTTTGGAAATCTAGGGTTTTTGGTTAGGGTTTTGTAATTTTTGAAAATTATGACAATAATTTAAATTCTAGAAATAATTTTGAATAGGAAAAATGCATAAAAATTTATACAAAAATCAAAAATCTTAAATTTAATTTTTGTACCAAATAAGTACTAATATTGAGATTTTGAAAATATTTTAGACACTCTAAACAATTTGTAAAAAATATTGAATATTTAAAAAAAAATTATAAGGGAGGTAGGCTTAGGGTTTGAGGACCTATTTTGCAAATCTAGGGTTTTTGGTTAGAGTTTTAGAATTTTTGAAAATTATGACAATAATTTAAATTTTAAAAATAATATTGAATAGGATAAATGCACAAAATTTTATACAAAAATCAAAAATTTGAAATTTAATTTTTGTGCACAAAATAACCACTAATATTGAGATTTTGAGAATATTTTAGATACTCTAAACAATTTGCAAAAATTCTTGAATAATTTTCTAAAAATTGTAAGGGAGGTAAGTTTAGGATTTGAGGACCTAGTTTAGAAATCTAGGGTTTTAGAATTTTTGAAAATTATGACAATAATTTAAATTCTAAAAATAATATTGAATAAGATAAATGCACAAATATTTATATAAAAATTAGAAATTTAAAATTAAATTTGTGCACAAAATTTGAAGGAAAAACCTTAAGGGTACCTAGGGTATTAGATTTTTTCAAAGTAATTCGGATTTTAAATATTCCCAAAATTGTTAAATCATTTATTGAACCCAACTTTGTTTGTGCATAAAAACCCTAGGATAAAATTCCTATTGATTTTTCATATATTTTTTTTAATTTTTAACCTGCATAATATAAACAAAATTTAGCATTAAATTCTAAAATTGCGTAATAGTTTTTAAATAATTTTCTTTCAAACCCTAGTTGCCCATACTAGTTCCTAATATTATTCCTATATTTTTTTGATTTATTACTTGCATATTTCAATCAGAAATTTACATCAAAATTTTAAATGCTTTAGTAATTTTAAAATAATTTTATTCAAAACCCTAATTGCATGTACTAGTTCCTATTTGCTTCTTGAGATATCACCTTACATCTAAAATCAGATTTCAAAAATGGATCTCGCTTATTTTCAAATATTTCTTGAATTTTTAGCAAATAATAAGGAGACCATACTTGGTCCTATCATGTACATGAATGATGAAGTTTACCATATTCTAGTACAAAGATTCATTCTTTACTTTTCATGCCTAATTTTCTTAATATGGGATGATATTAAGAAAGTCATTGTTAAACATAGTAAGATAACTCTCCTTCAAAGCAAAGTTTACTTGTCTTTCATACAAGGTTTTATCTCTTGCTTTCTATATCTCATAGGGAAAAAATTTCAAGTTTATCATGCTAAACACATTATAAATACCATATCACATGCCAAAGTTTCTTATGCATTCATGCACAAATTCATGCTTTCTATCTCTCATATGGAAATTTTTTCAAGTTTATCATGCTAAACACATTTAAAATGTCATAGCACGTGCTAAAGTTTTTAATGCATTCATACACAAATTCATGTTTTTTATCCCTTGCTTTCTATCTCTCATGTGAAATTTTTTTCAAGTTTATCATGCTAAACACATTAGAAATATCGTAGCACATGCCAAAGTTTCTTATGTATTTATGCACAAATTCATGCTTTCTATCCCAAACTTGATCTCTCATATGGAATGATCTTTATAAACATATTTTTATACAACTTATAACTCTAATTACATGCACTTTTATCCCACATACATTGTTTCTACCTAGAAGATCCATTGCATAAGCTAACAAACACTTGTCAAGTTTTAATGTCACATCTCATGCATAGGAAATAATTTCCTTCTCCTCCTCTCTCCCAAGAGGGTGATAACTAATTTCCCTCTAACCATGTTCATGTTATCACCCCTCCAAAAGGTGAGGTATCTCATACTATTGTTTCTATTGCATACATTTAGCCTATATCTTTTTCAAAACCTCTTCAACATATGTGCTTACATGTTTAATCGGAAGCTACTAGGGTTTGCACTTGTGAGACTCTAAGGAATCAAATCACCATGAGTAAGCTATTTTTAGATGTACAAATACAAAATCACCTATTACATGAAAATATCACAATATTAGAAATCAAATTATAATATAAAAGCCTCAACGGCACCCTAGTGCCAATCATGTATATGCACCTTCACCTTGTCAATTGGTTGCAAGCAATGTTACATATAAAAACACAAAATCACAACAAAGTAACTCTGTAACTAGTGATTCAAACAACATTCAAAGATCAAATAAAATTTTAAGTAAGGTACCAAGGGAAATTATTAAATCTAAGTTGTTCAAACTACCTCCTCTACATCTAATGAGAAGATCCAGATTTAATTGTGCATATCATAGAATTCATGGGCATCACACGGATTCATGTTTGGCATTGACAAATCATATACAATAGATAATTGCTAATGAAGATCCTATACAAGGTAAATCGGTCAAGCAATCCATAGTGACACAGGAACACATTCACAAAGGGTCAAATTCAAAAACTAAACAAAAGTGGTTACCAAAGCATAATTTAGAACAATAAAAGGATCAAAAAGCAAAATCAGAGCAAGAAATATTATCACAAGCACAGGTAAAGCATGAAAAAGATGCAAATATACCTCTCCAAAATGAGGCTCAACTTTCAAATTAGTATGGGTTTGGTCAAAAATATCTATAACAGATTGATTATCAAGGTCAAATGTTGGGCAAGCATGCTCATGGCATCACTACTCCTATTCTAGCAATTAATAATGTTTGTCACCAAGGTTTGGTATTTATTGAAGATCTTAAGGTAATTTATTCACAAACATAATTTATCAAAAGAAAAGATCTAGATACAATAAAAGTCAACACTAACATTCTATTGGTTCAAAATCAAGATGATAATGATGAGTGGAAAAATATAAGTTATTATGATTTCCAATATACCGACAATGAATTTGAGTGTCCAGATACATATTTTCAACCATTCCCTCATGTTTTACGATCACCAATGATTCCTTTATTTGATATAAGACAACATGATAGGGAGTCTCTTCTGAGAATCATTGGTTAGTATCATTTCTTCTTAGCTTATTTGTACATAGTTTCTCAGTATTTCTTGTACATAGTCTCCTCATGATTTATTGTACATAACTTATATCAAAAATATCAAAAACATTCAAATATATCAACATATAAAAATAATGCAAAATATCAAAATACAAAAACATTCAAATAATTCAAAAATACCAAAAATATATCAATTGTATGCATCATCCATACTTTACATTTTTACTACTATGTTGGACTTACATTTGTTGTTATATGCTATTTTTTATCGATTTATCTACATTACCATGCTACACTTTATATTCTTTGAGTGTGTGACATCTAGATCCTTAATTTTTTTACTCTACCCATTGAGGGGGGATCCTACTTCTACATTCAAGACACACATCAATATACATACCCACTAAGGGCATCTTTTACATGACTACACCATCCAGATTATGTCATTCTTACTCCACACACTCTAGTTATCATGTTCATATACATTACTTACTAGCTTACATAGATTATTTTATTGACACTCACTAGTATATAACACTTATGTATTTCTTAGTATATACCTAGTCTTTTATTACATGTCTTGCATACTTTCACTTGCTACTTTAATTAGTTAGATGTGACTATATTTCCAATATATTACATGCTTTCCTTTCTTGCTTTACGTAGCTAGATGTGATTGCATTTCTTAGTTTTTGATTGTCTCTTGTATGTGCCTTAGGATATTTGCCAATGTCTTTTACTTCTATTCTTGTGTGTGCCTTAAGATATTAGTCGATGTCCTTTATCTGTACACTTCTACATGATTATGGATTTCACGCCAACCTTGTTTCTTCCAATTATATGTGTATGTGGCATTTGAGCATGCCGTGTATGCTTGCTTTCTAATTTGAGTGACATGCATCCATGTCTCTTGTTTGATTGTCCCCTTGGCCACTCTTATATGCTTCTTACTTCTTGCCTTGTATTCTTGTTGCTGGACTACTTTTTCAATTGTTTGCAATGGCATGATCCACATCATGCATATTTATTGCTTTTTTGGATGCCACGATGGACATCATGCTCCACCCCTCCTTGATAACTAACAATTAGCAACTAACAACTAACCAAACTTCTAGTTCTAATTCAGTACATTGCACATGTTATTACATTGTTATATCTATCTAGGCATACCCCTGTTGATCTAATAATATCTCATTACAAACCATGTTATATCTTGAGATATCGTGTTGATTATCATTGCTATGTCATGTATTTTTATAGCATAATACACTTGCAGGGCTATTTCTTTTGAGGGTAATCATTACAGGGTCTTCATTCTTACCCTCAACAGAAGGGGCAATAAATAGGGGTTTTGCGACAGCGATCAAAGCTCTTAACGGTTGAAAATTCAGCTTTCAGAACACCCAGAATAATAACTAGACATCAAACCAAATAGAACAGACCAGGTAAATAGTGAAAATGTTAGAATAGTTACTATATTTAGCCTAAGACAACAACACCTAGCCTGGACTACAGTTTTGGTGTTACTAGTGTCCACTTTTGGCATTCCTATCCAAATAACAAAAAAACTAGACTTTCCAGAAGTAAGCAAAAAAGTAGGTTCAGCTATAGTTTTTGCACATTCAGACCAGTTCATAATCAACAGTTTTCAACCAATTTTGCTTAGAGAATCCAGATATAGGGGGTATCATGCACAACATGATGGCTCTCACTTCTAGTTTTAGATATGACAGTTGGTATAACTTCCAAATCAAAATCCATGTTCCAAACACCAATGATTGGGGGCAATGTGTGTAGCACATTTGTTTTCTTTTTTTTTGAGTTCAGTACATTACCCAGGCATTCTCAGCAGTTATGTGCCTTATTCCATCTGTAGGTGGTTGGTATCATTTTGGAGTGGCTTTCATATAAGCCTAACTTCCACATTTCAGATTGGTTTTCATACAAGCCTAGTGCCTAGTTTCATAGTGGCTTTTATACAAGCCTAATCTCCATCTTTTAATGTGGCCTAGTTTCCAACATATATTCGAATATCCACACCAACATTGTCAGATCATAGTACATTCATGGGCTTCGTGAGCCATCCCATATGACACACATCCATACTGGTATTAGTTCATGGCTTCACTTCATGGGGCAATGATGGCGCCAAAGGACTAACTAGCCTTTATATTCTTGAGCCACCTACTCAAAGGGATTGTAAACATAGCCCAAACACGATTAGCACACGCATGATCACATTACTTCACTTAGTGGGTGATGATGGAGCTAAAGGTCCAGTCTTTGCATTCTTAAGCCACTCTTGAGGAATTGATCACTCAACTCCATTCGTGATATTACCCTTGGGTCAACATCATTCAATATTACTTAACATTACAAAAGGTTTTATATTGATTCATATACCTGATGAGGTGTATTCAATTTTTTCTCTTATTCTCTCTCTCTTACCCAATTTTGTATGTTCTTATTTTAGATATAGTGTATATAGTAATAATTGATCTACTCTCTATTTTCTCTTGCAAATTTATACTTTACAACATGCTCTCTCTACGCATACCAAGCATCGCATAGCTTCATGAGCTTCACCCTTGCAAGTAAGTTCAGGTATGCCTTCTATTTTTCCTTTATCTTAGTATTTTGATTTGTTGCATCACTCAAATAAAGGGGGGGGCAAATGTAGTCATATAAAATATGAAAATCGGTAACTTGAGTGTGGCTAATGACACCCAACCCATAGGTCCCTCTTGTTTGCTTTCATGACCTTCATAGGCTTCTTTTCACTAATTCCCAGTCATCCATAGCCTTCCAAACTTAATCTCAACTCAGTTAGACTAATCTTTCCATGATAGATCCATCCCCCATGCCCCATCAACTAAGGATAATAACACCCAACTTGGACTACAACACCGATGCCATTATTATCCATTTTCAATGCTCCTATCCAAATGCATTTTTAGCCTCAATGGTAAGTTCCTTCTGGTTCCTCATCCTTCTCCTTGTCAGCCTACTTTGAGCACATTCAACCCATGACCAATAGATCCCTCTAAAATCCCATTCAAAGATCATTTGGAATGCGTTAACAATTATCACTAAGCAAACAAGAATACAAGTAAGAATACTCAGGCAATCTTCTCTATTCTTTGCATAGAGTCAGCCAATACTATTACAAGCTTATTTAAATTTTTACACTAGTCCCTAGTGTTGGGTGAATATTTTGTCACCAACTAACTAATGAGCAAAATAAGTTATTTCAACCATAGCATAAGGAGATTGGTCGGCCAAATGTGCAGGTTTACCACATCAGAAGGGGACAAATCTCTCCTCTCATCAAGGGGAGGTTCCCTATAACTATGAGGAGATATATATTATATATATGCAAAAAATAACACTCAGGGTAGGATAACACCATCCATCTCTCTTTTTTTAGAGATGATGTTCACAAATAAAGGAGAAATCCAGGTGAAAACACTGAAGGCACTTCTCTTCTTTTAGAAGTGGTCTTGCAGCAAACATTAGGAGTTCTTTATGATAGGTAACAAATAAGTAAATGTAACAAGGGTGCAGTAACCAGTAGAATGAGGTGTAGCACAAAGTCTCCACCTCAACTACCCAAGAGTGAAATACGAAGGACAATGAGGGCACAAAGTCATCCCAAGGTCCTTTACATAGAAACAGAAAAAAGACAAACACACTAAAGGCAATTGTGGCAGCACAAAGTCTTTCAACAATTGGCTTCAGGACACCTTCTTGATTATTTCCACTAGTTATGCTTATTTCATTAAAATGGACAAGAACACATTCAGGAAAAAGACATAAGAACAATCTCTTAAATGACACAAGCTATTACAGCACAAACTCTGAAAGTAACCTATTTTTTCATTCAAATAAATAAATATGATTAACAAACTGAGCTCAAAGTCTCAATAATCACCTCTCAATTTTAGCAGAGTTTTGCTTCTATAACCAAAAGATCTCCCTTGCATAAAATAAGAGATTACAATATATAGTAGCCAAGAAAGACTTGGCACTTTATTTCATAGAATGACCCATGCTGCATTCAATGCCTTGAATGCATTTTTAGTTTTCTCAAGGGGCCATGCTGGAACAGTGTGTCTACCTTAACTGTGGCATGTCATTTCATCTCAAAATATCTTCTCTTTAGCATGGGTTGTCTGGTCTTTCTCCAAATATGTACCTGACTGTCCCCTCACTTTTATTCCAAGGGAGAAAAATAGGCCGTGCCTTTTAAAGCTTGTGAGCTTAGATGTCTACTTGGTGGACTGTTCCACCTACTAGAATAACTCTTGCATAGATATTTCTAATCTTTTTACATTTTTTCTCTTTCCTTAACATATTTTGTCTCTTCCTCATGATTTGAGCCCTCGGGCTATCTCTTTTCCTTTTTGCAAGCTCTTTTGGCTTCCTCTTTAGCTAGTCGCTTAGTTTGCTCTTTAGGTTCCGCGCCACATTTGAAAATTAATGGATATTTCATCTCCTTGAATTTGACATTTGTGGGGACATCACTGGTTACTAATTGCTTTGAACCATGAACCTTTGAACCATGAGAATTCATTGGTTCAATGGTTCAACAGTTCGGGCGGTCTTATCGACTCCTTGGTTCCATCACTTCTTTAGTTCAATTCCTTCTTTGCTCTTCAGTTGAACCATCTCTTTGAACTGGTCTCTGGAATCTTTTGCTTCTTTCCTTTGGTCAAAGCTTTTTTTGAACCTTTGAACCATTTTGGTTCAAGGTTCAACGGTTCATCCTCTTTTTTAGAAGCCTTTGTTTTCTCTAAGTCTCTCGAACTTAAAAATTCCTTCGGCTTTATGTCTTTGGAACACCCTGAAGGGAAGGTGTCCCTTCAGGCTTTGAGAAAGGTCCATTTCCTGGTCACCGAGAGCCCCCGTAAGGGTACTTGCCCTTCAGGGTCCTTCAGGCAGCCTTCTTCAAATCCTATGGAGTCCATAGAACCAAGCTTGTAGAGTCCATAGAAGCATGTATGTAGAGTCCGTAGAATCAAGCCTACAGAGTCCGTAGAAACTAGCCTGTAGAGTCCATAGAAGCATGTATGAAGAGTCTGTAGAAGCATGTCTACAGAGTCTGTAGAGGCATGTATGCGGGCCTTTGATCATTCCTTTAGATAAAATGTCTTTGGAACCTCCTGAAGGGAAGGTGTCCCTTCGGGCCTTGAGAAAGGTCCATTTTTTGGTTGCTAAGAGCCCCCCGTAAGGGTACCTGCCCTTCGAGTGGCCTTCTTCTTCAAATCCTTCGGACAAAATGTTTGAAGGAATTCCTTCAAACATTTTGTCTGAAGGAAATCTTTCCTTTGCCTTAGCCACTTTTTGTCGGGCCTTTGATCATTCCTTCAGACAAAATGTCCAAAGGAATTCTTTTGGATATTTTGTCTGAAGGATTTCCCTTGTAAAATTAACCACAAAAAATCTTTCTAAAGGATATCCATTTGTTCCTTTTTGTTCACTGCCCTCTACAAGGGCACTTGCCCTTTAGGCTTTGGGAGATTCCTTTTAATCATTCGATTGAACTGACCAATTGAACCAACTTTGGTTCAATGGTTCAATCTTTTGTTTGAAGCCTTCTTTCATTTAAGTCTTCTGATCTTATTGAACTCGTTGAACCTCTGAACCTGTTGAACCATTTTGGTTCAAGGTTCAACGGTTCATTCTTTACTCTTCGAAGCCTTCTTTTCTTCTAAGTCTTTCAAAGTCATTGAACTTGCCGAAGTGGTTGAACTTTGAACTTGCCGAAGCACTTAACTCTTTAAGTCTGTCGACGTCATTGAACCTTCGAACCTTTGAAGGCGGGGTTCAATGGTTCATTCATTTGTTTGAAGCCTACCGATGGACCTTTTGGTTGAACCAATGCGTTGAACCAACCTTGAAATTACCTAAGTGTTGGGAACTTGTTTCTTTGTGATAGCTCGCCTGTTGAAGTTGTTAAACCTATTGAACCTGCTAGTCCCTTAGCTGAAAAAGCTTGAATAATAAAAAATTTGAATGCTAAGAACAATTTTTTAGAAGGGAAAAATAATTTTGGCCTAAAGGACCAAAATAGTTCATATGTTGTCCCAAAAATGAGTGACAGATTTTAGGAACAACAGTTGGCTCCAGTTGGGGAACTTCCTTCAATTGAAATTTTGAAACAGCTGAGGGGAGTAGAAACCAGAATCTCTAGTGCCTTCAAGTATGCCATTAGGATACGGAGTCGTGCTAACCAAAAAAATAGATGCCAAAAATGAAAACAAAAAGCACAAAACAAAACTAAAGACTATACAAATATATATATGTACAGATGATCTTATCTGATACTTCAAGAATTGAAGTGCTTCAGATGCTACCCATTGTGAGGTAGAGAAAATGGCATGCCATCTTGATACTTCAATAGGAAATTATTTTCACCATTGATCTGATAGATAGTAAACGGGCCTCTCCATAGGGAATCAAATTCCCCATGCATTCCCTTTGGTTCTCTTCTCTTGTCCCATAACATAACTTGATCTCTAATCTAGAAATCACGGGTTTTTGATTTTTGGTCGAAGAGCTTCTTCACTAGACTTTGATGCAAAGCAATTCAGTCCACCACCATAGTTCGCTGCTCATCTAGCTCAGTCAAGCACATGATCCTCTTATCGATGGAGCTTTCATATGTCTGATCTTCGATCGCCTTTGCCAATTTTAGTGCGGGCAATTCCAAGGTGATTGGTATCTTTGCATTGAGACCATACAAAAGTTGGAATGGTGACATACCTATCACCCTTTTAGGTGTAATTTTGTCTACCCATAAAACATCAACCAATGTTTTATGCCAAGTTCGTTGGTTGTCATCCACCAGCTTCCTGATGATAGTCACCAAATTCTTGTTGCTCGATTTTGTTTGGTTATTCCTTTATGAAAAATAGTCAGAGGAGTGGGAGAGGGTAATCCCATAATAAAAATAGTACTGAATGATCTCATGAGAAGAGAAACAGGTTGCATTGTCTATCACAATCTTGGTTGGGACCCCAAATCTGGAAATGATGTTTTCCTTGAAGAAATCACATACCACTTTTGAAGTAGCATGCTTGGTTGGAATTGCTTCCACCTATTTGGTGAAGTAATATGTGGTTATGAGGACATAATCATGTCCAAGACTTGAAGATGGGTTTACAGCACCAATGAAAATGATTCCCCATTGCTGAAATGGCTCTTTTATCACCACTGGCTTAGGAGGTAATGTAGCTAATTTGGGTCTTCCAATGAACTATTAGCACAGTTCACATCTTCATACCCATTTGTATGCATCTTGAAACAGAGTAGGCCAGTAATACCTAGCTCACAAAATCTTATGGGCAGTTATAGGAGCAGAAAAATGTCCTCCACAGGCCATATTATGGAAGGACTTCAAAAGTTAGTTTTGTTGCTCTTTATCCATGCAGTGAATGAACACTCCATCAAGGTTCCTCTTATATAGGCCTTTGTCCCATAGGACAAAATTGGCAGTTTTCAATTTAACAGTCCTTTTTTAATGAGACAGGTGAACGAGACACTCACCATAAGTGAGAAAATAAGCAATGCTCGAATACCACTCATCTGTGGTGGAGATAAAGAGGACTATTGGCGTGTTTTCAATTTTTGCTCCATCTGGTCTATTATCAGCAATCAATTGGCAGAGACCCCTTCCCCACACAAGCTTCATTGGTTTGATAACAAGATCAAACTCTTGGATTTTAGCAACCCAATTGCCTCTTTTGGTTTCAAACTCCTGCTAAGTTAATATGGATTTGACTGTGGCATCAGGAATCAAGGAAGTAGTGTGGAAATTCAGAATGTAAAAGCAAAAATGCTTTACTACCTTTACCACTGCATAAGCATGCTTCTCCATGTTTGAATACTTCAGCTCATGAGCTTTAAGAGGATAGCTCATGAAGGATATGGGGGATTCCACACCTTTTTTGTTTTGTTGAACCAGAATTGTTGAAAGTGTGTGCTTGAAAGCATAACTATATACTCTGAAATCCTTGGTATAATCTAGACAAACTAGAATTGGGGCATGGGCCATAGCTGTCCTGATGTCTCAGAATGCCAATTTGCCTTCTTTAGTCTAGCTGAAAGGGCCTTTCCCTTCATCATGTTTACAATATGGCGAGTCTTTTCTGCGAACTTGGGGATAAACCTCTATAAAAAATTCACCTTTTTGAAGAAAGAGTGAACTGCAGTCTTACTTCTGGGTAGGGTAAGTTCTTGGATGGATTTGACTCTTTATGAGTCAATCTTTATGCCTTCTCAGGATACAATGTGTCTAAGAAGTTTTCCTTTTGTTACTCCAAAAATAGACTTCTTGGGATTTAGAGAAATGCTATTCTTGCGACATCGTTCTAGCACTTGTTACAAATGGCGCACATGATCAGGATGATGCTTGGAAAAGATTGTTAAATCATCAAGGTACACAATAATGAACTCACCCATTTTATCTTTGAAAGCAAGGTCCATGGCTCTCTGAAAAGTGGTGCCAGCATTTATTAGGCCAAATGGCATTCTTCAATATGCAAAGGTGCCCCAAGGAGTGGTGAAGGCAGTCTTATACTGGTCTGCATCACCAACTTCAACTTGATTATATCTGGAAAAGCCATCTAACATTGATAATATCTCTGAACCAGTCACCGTTTGAAATACTTGATACATGATGGGTAGAGGGTAATTATCCTTTAAGGATGATTGATTCAGATTTTCGAAGTCCACGCAGAGGCAAATTTTGTCATTCTTCTTTCTCACAGGAACTATGTTTGCAATCCATGTGGAATGATGGATTGGAAAAAATATTCTAGCATTTAGCATTTTTTGTATTTTAGACAGAATAGTACCTGATATCTTTGGATTAAACTACCTGAATTTTTGCTTGTAAGGCATCAAATCACTTTTGAGAAGAATTTCATGGCAAATTTCTTCAAGTCTGAGTGACTTCAAATCATCATAGGAGTGCGACAAAACCTCTATGTACTGGCAGAGCAGAGCAGTGAACTTGAACTTTTCTTCTTGAGTGCAGCACTTCCCAATGTTCACCATCTTAAAATTTTCTTTGGTGCCCAAATCTATTTGATCAAACTCTTGGGAGGAGCTTGAATCCATTTGTTACTGTTTGATGAACCTGTCATGCTTGTCAAATAACTTTTCAAGGGAAACCAATCCTTTGAGAGTTTTATTCCCCTTTAGCTGTAGGAATTCCTTACCTGTGTCTGAACTTGATTCAAGGGCTAGTTCAAATTTATAAGGCTCATTGCCTTCGAAGTGGAGCTATTGAAAGCTATCTTTTTGTTCTATAAAGGTAATGATTTGGTTGTCACCATTGAACACTTGCTAATGATTAGCATTATTAGGCACACTTAGTTGAAAGACTAGTTTTATAATGTACCTATCTCCTTTAAAATCTAAGTGAGGAACCAAAAGAGTTACTGAAATAGCCAAAGCATCAGCTCGATCATTGAATTCATTGGGAACTACAAAGATGCTGAAAGCATCACAAAACTTTCAATTTGATCCCAAACTAGATTGTGGTAATGATGTAATCTCTCATTTTTTATTTGGTACATGTTCCTCACCTGACAAACCACCAACTTAGCATCTCCTTTGTTGTGAAAAAGTTTGATGCCCCTATCTTGAGCGGCCTTCAATCCAAGCAGCAGTGATTCATATTCAGCAGTATTGTTGGTATTGTTGAACTGTAATTTATATGAAAAAGGAAAAATATCTCCTTAGGGAGATATCAATGCAATCTCAACTCCTGAACTAGTAGAGGAATAGATGCCATCAAATTCTAGTATCTATACGTTATCAAGAACTATTTTTACCTTATATTCTTCTTCATTGGGAGGGGAGGATTCTTTTGCACTTCTACTGCATTCTACCAATCCTTATGCTGTTTCATCTGAACCAATTTTTAGATTGTCATTTTCAGAAGTTTCATTAGTCACCGCAAGAACCTCCTCCATGGATAAGAAGTAATTACCCATGCCTGAAGACTCAAACAAAATTTGAGCTTCAGGCACTGATGTTTTAGTGACAACATATTTTACTTCCTTCTTAGGGAGCAGTCTCTGCATGACGCCTTTAACCGGGATCCTTGCTTCAGATAGATCCATGCTCAACTCGCCACCAACATCCTTACAAAAATTTTACCCAAGAAGGATGTTGTATGAGGCTAAGACGTTGGCCACCAGGACTATCATCTTAATTATCTTGTTTGGGAATTCTACAAATGCAAATTGGGCATCCTTGATTTGTCCTAGTAGTGGCACTTATTTGTTTTCTATGGAGACACATCTCCCAAATGTCTTGGTCAGTGTGAGTCCAAGAGATTTTTCCACTTTGGCAGGCATGACATTGTCAGATACCCCTGAATCTATGATGCAATTATTCAACTAGTGTCCATTTATCAGTAGGGAGACATAAAATAGTTTAATCTTCCCAGGAGCAGTAGGAGGAGTAATGACAAGATTGTTTAGGGTGGACATATTCCTTGGGAGATCACGAGTTACCTTTCTAACATCTTGTCCTATAGGGATGGTTTGGTTCTTCACATATTGAACCAACTTATCCAAATGCTTGGGGTTGGATTACAAGAATTCAAATTTAAATATTTGAATTTTAGTTTTCTTGATATGGTCGACTATGTCAAATGTCTGAAATGAATTAGGAACGGGGAAAGGAAGTTCATCCTTTTGGTTTTTAGGGGGGGAAGGACTGATCTACGAAATTGAAGTTGAAGGTGCAAAAATGTTTGGGTACTTACTTTTTTAGCAATCACCGGGTCCTTTGGCTGAAAAGGTAGAGAAGTTCCTCGTTTGGCAATTGAAATTACAAGCTGAGCTCACTCCTCTATTTTTTTTATCAGCGTGTTGGGATGACTGATTTTTGGACTGGGTGAACACAGCGTATGATCCCTCAACTGCTTTACCTTCACTTCTGAGTTCATCTTGGTAATTCAAAACACCAATGTTAGAGTTGCCAACTAATTCTTCTTCTCCCTCAGTGAAGAGATTAGCATCATCTTCTGGGTTTAACTCAGGATGGAAGGATAAATTTGATCCTGCTTCAAGGTATCCAACTGTTGAATTAGCTAGTGCTACTTCAATGGCAAGCTTCCCCTATGGGGGAGGAAGATGATTTGGCTGCCCTTAATTCCTAGTAGCATTGCCTTGATATGACTGATTAGGGAATGTCCTCCTCAATATATCTCTATATGAAGGAGCAGATGACATCTCTTGCACCATTTACTTTTTGAGAGCTAGTAATTCATTTACTAGCCCCTGCACCATTGGATCAGTGATGCCTGTAGGTGAGTATTCAGAAGATGAAGAAGATTTACCTCTATTAGGATCTCTCCTTATCTTTTTTGCCAAGATAAGGTCATCTTCCACCTCAGTGGCCAAATCCTGAGTAACAATAAGGTTTATGTGGCCAACCCATCTCAACAAGAAACTCACTTCAAGTAGCTGAGAGTTGATGAAGCATTTGAGATTCTCAGGTGTTAGCAGGGTAATCATGGGAATCATATTTCTCAGCTTGTCAAATTTAGAAATAAAATTTCTCATAGGTTATGAGGCTCTTTCTTCATTTGTGTGAACTGAGCCAGTAGGGCATGCGCATCTTCTACAGGCTTGAACCTAGCTTCAAATTTAGCTTTAAAAGTGTTCCAGTTAGTCACAATCTGGGCCTGTAAATGATAGAACCAGTCTGCAGCAGCACCTTGTAATGTCTCTACGAACAGCTTGACTGCTACGTCTTCATACTCCATGCCTATCACACCACAGGCTATGTTGAAGGCTGCAATATGTTCATTAAGATGAACTCTCCCATCACCAAAAAATTGGAGGAAAATCTTCTTTGAATTGCGTGGTAGCTCATGTAGAGGTGGAGTTAAATTAAGTGGGCCAAAAGAGTTGCCTTAGGGGCCTTGAACTGCCATAATTTGATTATGAAAAGGGGGAATAACAAATCTAGGTGGAGTATGTATAGGCAAAGCTCTGCTAATAGTAGAAAAAGAAGTTATGCCTTGTATTGGTGACCTGGTATTGGTAGGAGGAAGACTCCTAGTTCGTTGAACTTGAAGTTATGGAGGAAACAAATCAAAATTGCCCTGCTGCACCAACTCAAAAATAGGATCAACAACACCTTGGGCTCTCTGGCTTCTAGTATAGTGTGGAGTTTCTAGATTGTAGAATAAAAATGAAAAAGAATTGGCCCTACTTCAGTTTAAAGTTTGAGGCTTCAAACTACGCGCTCTTCCCTAGCATAGTCACCAAAAAACTGTTGGGTGAACATTTTGTCACCAACTAACTGATGAGCAAAATAGGTTATTTCAACCATAGCATAAGGAGATTGGTTGGCCAAATGTGCAGGTTTACCACATCAAAAGGGGACAAATCTCTCCTCTCATCAAGGAAAGGTTCCCTATAACTATGAGGAGCTATATACTATATATATATGCAGAAAATAATACTCAGGGTAGGATAACACCATCCATCTCTTTTTTTTAGAGATAATGTTCACAAATAAAAGAGAAATCTAGGTGAAAACACTGAAGGCACTTCTCTTCTTTCAGAAGTGGTCTTGCAGCAAATAACAAGAGTTTTTTTTATAGGTAACTGATAAGTAAATGTAACAAGGGTGCAGTAACCAGCAGAATGAGGTGTAGCACAAAGTGTCCACTTAAACTGCCCAAGAGTGAAATACGAAAGACAATGAGGGCACAAAGTCATCATAAGGTCCTTTACACAGAAACAAAAAAATAGACAAACACACTAAAGGCAATTATGGTAGCACAAAGTCTTCCCATAGTTGGCTTTAGGACACCTTCCTGATTACTTCCACTAGTTCTATTTATTTCATTAAAATGGACAAGAATACATTCAAAAAATAGACATAAGAACAATCTCCTAAATGACACAAGCTATTACAGCACACAGTCTAAAAGTAACCTGCTTTCTCATTCAAATAAAGAAATATGATTAACAAATTGAGCTCAAAGTCTCAGTAATCGCCTCTTAATTTTGGTTGAGTTTTGCTTCTATAACCAAAAGATCTCCCTTGCATAAAATAAGAGATTAAAATATATAGCATCCAAGGAAGACTTGGTGCTTTGTTTCATAGAACGACCCATGCTGCATTCAATGCCTTGAATGCATTTTTAGTTTTGTTAAGGGGCCATGCTGGAACAGGGCGTCTTCCTTAACTGTGGCATGTCAATTCATCTTAAAATATCTTCTCTTTAGGATGGATTGTATGGTCTTTCTTCAAATATGTACACGACTATCCCCTCACTTTTATTCGAAGGAAGAAAAATAGGCTGCACTTTTTAATGCTTGCGAGCTCATATGTCTACTTGGTGGACTATTCTACTTATTGAATAACTCCTGCATAGATATTTTTAGTCTTTTTGCATTGTTCTCTCTTTCCTTAACATATTTTGTCTCTTCCTCATGATTTGAGCCCTCAGGCTATCTCTTTTCCTTTTTGCAGGCTCTTTTGGCTTCCTCTTCAGCTGGTCGCTTAGTTTGCTCTTCAGGTTCCACGCCACATTTGAAAATTAACAGATATTTCATCTGATTGAATTTGACGTCTGTAGGGACGTCACTGGTTGCTGGTCACTTTGAACCATGAACCTTTGAACCATGAGAGTTCATTGGTTCAATGGTTCAGACGGTCTTATTGGCTCCTTGGTTCTATCACTTCTTTGGTTCAATTTCTTCTTTGCTCTTCGGTTGAACCATCTCTTTGAACTGGTCTCTGGAATCTTCCGCTTCTTTCCTTTGGTCAGAGCTTTCTTTGAACCTTTGAACCCGTTGAACCTTTGAACCATTTTGGTTCAAGGTTCAATGGTTCATCCTCTTTGTTAGAAGCCTTTGTTTTCTTTAAGTCTCTCAAGCTTTGAAATTCCTTCTACTTTATGTCTTTGGAACAGTCCGAAGGGAAGGTGTCCCTTTGGGCCTTGAGAAAGGTCCATTTCCTGGTCAACAAGAGCTCCCTGCAAGGGTACCTGCCCTTCAGGGTCCTTCGCGTGGCCTTCTTCTTCAAATCTTGTGGAGTCCGTAGAACCAAGCTTGCAAAGTCCATAGAAGCATGTCTACAGAGTCCGTAGAATCAATCCTGCAGAGTCCATAGAAACTAGCCTACAAAGTCTATAGAAGCATGTCTGCAGAGTCCATAGAAGCATATCTGTAGAGTCTATAGAAGCATGTTTATGGGCCTTTGATCATTCCTTCAGACAAAATGTCTTTGGAACCTCCAAAAGGGAAGGTGTCCCTTCGAGACTTGAGAAAGGTCCATTTCTTGGTCGCTAAGAGCCCCTCGCAAGGGTACCTACCCTTCGGGGTCCTTTGGGCGGCCTTCTTCAAATCCTTCAGACAAAATATCCAAAGGAAATCTTTCCTTTGCCTTAGCCACTTTTTGTTGGGCCTTTGATCATTCCTTCAGACAAAATGTTTGAAGGAATTCCTTCAAACATTTTGTCCGAAGGATTTCCATTATAAAATTAGCCATAAAAAATCTTTTCGAAGGATATCCTTTTGTTCACTGCCTTCCGCAAGGGCACTTGCCCTTTAGGCTTTGGGAGACTCCTTTGAACCGTTCGATTGAACTGACTGATTGAACCAACTTTGGTTCAACTGTTCAATCTTTTGTTTGAATCCTTTTTCCATTTAAGTCTTTTGATCTCATTGAACTCATTGAACCTTTGAACCCTTTGAACCATTTTGGTTCAACAGTTCATTCTTTACTCTTCGAAGCCTTCTTTTCTTCTAAGTCTTTTGAAGTTGTTGAACTTGCCGAAGTGGTTGAACTTTGAACTTGTCGAAGCGCTTAACTCTTTAAGTCTGTCGACGTTGTTGAACCTTTGAACCCGTTGAACCTTCGAACCCTTGAACCTTTGAAGGTAGGGTTTAATGGTTCAATGGTTCATTCCATTTGTTTGAAGCCTGCTGATGGACCTTTTGGTTGAAACGAGGCATTGACCCAACCTTGAAATTGCCTAAGTATTGGGAACTTGTTTCTTTGTGAGAGCTCATTTGTTGAAGTCATTGAACTTGTTGAACCTGCTAGTCCCTTAGCTGAAAAAGCTTGAATAATGAAGAATTTGAATGCTCAGAATAATTTTTTAGAAGGGAAGAAAGAATTTTGGCCTGCAGAACCAAAATAGTTCATATGTTGTCCCAAAAATGAGTGACAGATTTTAGGAACAACACCTAGCCACCTCAAGCACACCCAATTTTAGCATTTGCATCTTCATACACACTATTGCACAAAGCACATCAAGTCTGAGAACTACAACACTGGTGCCACTAATGTCCTATTTTGGCACTCCTATCCAAGGTCATTTTGAGCTCCAACAATCAGTTTCCTTCACTTAATAAGTCTCAACCCCTTTCTTAGCTTTGACTTTAAGTTTCCCAATGTCGAACAAATGTAAATAAAGCTCCCAAATTCAAAATAAGAGTCTCCTATATCAATGAATACATAAAGCATTTTATATTGAGCACTTACTACTTTGGCACATTAGATAATAAAAATTAGTCAATAGTATAACTCAGTATTTTGCATCACATATAGACTTGCATGATTGATCAAGGAAGGGCCTAGGAGAAAGTCATTCTTGTATCTACCATGTGAGTTGATTATGCACATCCACTAAGGGAGAACTACATTTGATACAAGACCTTAGCTTGAAGGTTAATGTAGGCAATTTAAGGACAATAGGAATTCTAGATCGTGCAATCATTCTTCCCCTAACCCAGTTTTTCTTTCTTTTGTTTTTGATGTATTTTTTATCTATATGTGTGTAGATAGATATAAGATTTGAAGACTGAAATGGATCTACAATGAGCTTTTTTGAATCCTAGCCTCCAAAACTTAATTCGCAAGGTCACACAAAAATAACGAACAAAACCCAAAAAGCTCAGGTCTCTTAGACAAAAGTGGCAAGAGTGGACTATAGCGTCAGTGCCACTAGTGTCCTATTTTGGTGTTCCTATCCAATCAAAAAATGAAGACCAAATCTTGATTTATGATAGTGTTCTAGTCCTGCACCATAATTTACAAATCTTGAATCATTCATTTTAGTCCATTTTTCTAGATAAGTTTATCTCTCTCCCTCTACAATTAATTTGATCAAATTGTCTAAAATTTGTATTTTACTATATCTGATTAGATTTTTCCTCTTATTCCAGACCCTTTATTGTTTACGAACTAGACCTTAGTTTTCTAAAAAATAATAAAACACATAGCTTAAGTAGGATTCTCTTATGGATGTTTACTTTTATGCTTGCTAACCCCATTTTGTGCCACAAGCTTTGATGAAGACTAGATTAGAATTTTGCTTTACTTGTTAATAGTTTAGTGAATATGAAAACATAGGACCTACCTAGGGTTATTGCATAGTTTTGCCTGACTATAGGATTTGGAACCCTCCCAATGATATTATTATGGTAAGAGATCCCTTGGCTAGATCTAGTGGATCCATCTTGGTCATGACCTCGAATATCTAATGTGTCAACAATCGAAAGTGTAAGTAGGATTTATCTTCTTTGAGCTAGGATTGATTTATAGATTAGTTGTATTTTCTTGTGCATACAGGTACCATGAGTCTAAAGGAATTAGGGTGTGTTATACAAATAACAACATTAATAACAAAACTTTTTATAGGAGTCTCAGGGACTATTCTTTGCATGGTTTTTTAGCCTTCATTATCAATTAGTATAGGATTTGCATCCTTTCGTTGACCATTTCTTAACTGATTTATCTATCAACACTCGTGAGAATGTCTCCTATGCTCAAATTGTACAACTCAAATGAGGACCTAATGAACCCATTACTAACTATGTGCTTCATTACAAGACTGTATTTTCAAAATGACAAATCCTATGGCTGATAAAACAATTATAGTATATTTTAAAACAAAACCTACTTCTAGCCATCCCTGATTCTATTATAATTAGATGTTTTCAATCTTTTGATGACATGTGCCATATAGTCAAATAACATGAGGTCAAGCTTCGTGCCATGAATAAATTAAAGAATGACACCAATACTCCAAAATATTCTAATACAAAATTTCAAAGCAAATCACCTTCAAATTTAAGACTAATGATACTAAGAATGAAGCTACAATAATAATTAATATGATTTCACAACCTACTAATAGCCTTGTCATTTCTACTCCTCCACCAAGGCAATTTACACTATCATCAAAACTCATAAAGAGTCACAAAAACTAATTGACTACTACCTGATATCCCTTTCTCCACCTACATAGATTGACATGAAAAGGACACAACCTAGTAGAAATGTATATTGTTATTGGCATAGATGCACAAGACATTCGATTAATAGATGCTTTTAATTTATGACATAATGTTGAAGCTATAGTTGAGAACAATACTATTGTGTTTCACAATAATTACATGCTTACTAATTATTTAGTTTCACAACCTAATACAAAGCTTAAAATATTTTGTAATCCATTTCCAAAGCAAAAGGCATTGTAAATGAAGGTTAATCCCAAGGTACATATATATTTTCTTATGTGCACCCTTCTCCATTTTCTTATGCTGCTAGAACTAAGGAGGATCATCATGTAGATGGTCAAGTTATCTATACACTTACAAATGCATAAGTACGGTGACCTGCGATTACATTTGAGGACCACGAGATTATTGATGATGACTCTACCAATCCACATTTATTCATACATGCTATCATTAATTCATATCCCATACAGAGTGTTATGGTGGACAATGGGTCATGTGAAAACATATGCATGATGCCATTACTTACTAGTCTTAGGTACACAAATATATTTTATTGGTATAACATATATAATAATAGGATTTGATGGATAACAAGAAAACTCTCTTTAGGTCATTTTGTTACCCCTTATGGTAGGACCTATGACCATTTCTAATTGGTTCTTAGTTTTGTCCAACATTGGGGTATTTGACATGCTATTAGGATGGCCATGAATAAATAAGATGCATGTAATCTCATATTTGTTACATTGATGCTTGAATTATATCCATAATGATAAAGTTGTTACAATTCCCAGTGTTCCATATGAGCACCATATCCAATTTGAGACATTTCCTACTATGATTCCATAATAGCCTATTAATCAATCTACACAAGTTCTACCTCCACAAGTAATTCAAATTCCACTACAATGACAATTGATTGATTTTCCTAGATGACTGATTCTCCAACATTCTCTATGATAATAACCTATTTGAGTTTAACACACCTTATCTATTTCTTCATATCTTGTGGTAGTCTTACACCAACCTTATCAATATGTTCCATAAATAAGATTGATGCTTTCTCTTGGCATACAAAGAAGACCACAAGTTACTTTGATTACTAAACCTATAAAATACATACACGATTATTTTGTTTATACAAAGGATTCCAACTATTCTAAAATCAATGACTTTTTTTTCATATTCTTTTAGCAATATACATGCCACACCTTGGCATGTGACATTTATTATGATTGATACAGGACATCTACTTGAGCATCCCATTGATGGGATCTTAGGTTAGGTTTGATATAGTTTATTGTACATAGATTATGATTATTTTCTTTTTTATCATGTTTTCTTGAGTTGACTTATTTAGTTCTTTGTTATTTTATATTAATGTGTACATATGTGGTTATTTTGATAAATATTCTAGCCCTTGTCTTTTCACTTGATCATCATGTTTTGTTGGCCCTTGCATCTTGATTTCTTGTACTAATACAAACATTCACACTATCTATCTTATTATGATATATCCACATATATCATTTATGGTAGTCTGATTCCAGTTTCCATTCTTTGAGGCATATTATACTCAAGTAACATACTATTTGCCCACTTCTCCACATTGACTATATATATATATATATATATATATATATATATATATATATATATATATTCATGGCACATGTTGAGCTTACACGATCATATATATTCTATGCCTACACATGTTATGATATTCACAAATTAACTTTTGCCCACTATCAACATGCACATATTATGAGTTTTATTGCATATTCATTCGATACATGACTTTACCATATAATGGAGGCATATCACTTGCCTTTGCCTTTTTTGAAATTGTTTTTCTACCATACTTCATATAAACTATGAGTTCTCATATGCTATTGACAATTCATATCCTTTTTATTATTCTATTTCACAACCTTTCCCCTTGCCCTTGTTTTGTTTACTAATTATTTGTTTAATTCAAATATTTTAAAAAGTGTAAAAACTTACAAATATTTAAAAAATACAAAACCAAGACACAAGTACACATAGTTGTTAGATGTTTATTTTCATATAAATTATGATTTACATATCCATATCATATGCACGTGATTTTTATGGCATGTATGAGTTAGATGCATGACTTACAAGTTACACCCGAACTAGACATGTATATGAATGACATTTATCACACCCATGTGAAATCTTGCCACATTTGGGGGCATGCCTATACTAAGGGCATCTTGGTACGCTTTTCAAGTTATATCTTTCTATGTCATTTTATTGATTGTATTAAGTTACTTAGATTATTTATACATGACTCACTCTTGTTCACAAATATTAGAGTGCTATGGATGTCATGTTTTTCTATAGTAGATAGTGTCATTGATTGATTTTGTTAAATAATATTGTTTACTTTGTGCTTATTTGATGTTGATGAGGGTGACATTGCTTTATCATTTTTCTAACTGCGTGTTCTATTTTATGTGGGTGCATTGATTATGTCTTGTTGAGTCATGTGTCATTTGTGTCAGAGGACCCTCTAATCCATGTCATGGCCACATCATGTTTATTTTAGGTCAAAGCTGAGTTGCATTTTCTATGTTGGTGTGTTTAAAACCTATTCAATATGACGTTATGTGTGTGTGCATATTTACATACATTTACATATCTTTCTACGGATCAAATTGAATGTTACTATGTGTTTGGTGTTGTGATTTATATGATGCCTATCTGTATTGTGTGCTATCTATTTAGACTTGATGTTACCATGATCTATATCATGAATCTACTATAATTCTAATTATTGTGTGCTTCATTGACATATCTAGTTAAGTTTGACAATTGTTTCAAAATAAACTATCATGATCATATCTTGTCTTGATTAATAAACAACTACTTTTGCCTTGGATTACAAGTTTCACATGTGTTTGCATTGTTCAAATATTTTTATGGGGACGTATCTTATCATGTTTTTACATATACTTTACATTATTGTACTTTTCTACATAATCCCTTGTATCAAAGGGGGGCATATAATGGGATTATTTTAGAGATTTACACATTTTGTATTGAGTAATTCACATTATGGGATTTAACATATATTTATATGGGTCAAATTAGGCGACTTGAGACATATTCTATGTGATTTTTACGAACAAATGAGATGTTCTATGATATTTTAGGATAGATTTTGTCATTCTAAATAATTTTTAGGGACATATGGATCGTATGGGGCATGAAATTCGTTCATGTAAACACTTCATTTTTTATTGATGAATAATAGAATGATGGAGAATGATGGCAATATCTAAGTAATTTGGGTCTATATTTTTCTATAATAGTTGATCCTTTTACATAAAAACTTGATTTTGAGGTTCCAAAAAGGGTATTTTATTGCCTCGACTAATGTGGTTGAGGTTGTACATTGCTCAACTTCTAACATAGCCTTTTCAAATTAAATAGTTAGTAATTATATTTCCTTGGGGCATGATCACCCCATGGTTTTCTACAGTTAAGTTCAACATGTGGTAACTTAGTTTATATACTATTAGGTGTATTCATTCCTTAGGTTTTCAATGATTCAAACTATTTATTATATCTTATTGTGAAGATGCATTGATCTATATATGTTTTTTATAGGTTTCACAAGGAGAAAATTATACATTTTGGGTTGTACCTATCAACACCAAGCACATTAATCATATGTACCAAATTCACTCGTGTTTTTCATTTTAATTTAACATTAGTAGTACTAGATCGAAAGGGGGCATCTGTAGACACCTAAAATTGGTTTTTGGCACTCTAAAAACATTAAATTTGACATACTTTGACATGTTTATACATTACACTTATATTTGTCTCTTGAACACACTCTCCCTCTATTTGTCTACCCATCTACTATCTTAGCTACCTCTATTTTTATATACAATTATTTGAGATTAGTTAGGTCTATACATGGACTTTCTAAGAATCCTAGACATACCATCTCCATATTTCAAATCTATGTTTTATGCTTTTTGGAAAGGACTAGTAAACCCAAATAATGTTGGTTATCGCAGGTGTCACCTTCTTTTGGTAGTGTCTAGGGGCCATCAATAGATATTTTATCAAAATGGGAAGTCTCCATTAGGTTTGACTAGATACATTTCATGGGTTGGTCATAAGGGAAATAACAAAGAGTTGTATGTAAATATAAATCACCCATAAGGTTATTGTACATTTGAGCATCCCTGGGCACACTTGAGTGTCATTACGAAAACACCTACTAATCTCTTGAGACATTATATAAAATACATATACATATCTCAAACCTTCAAGGAGTAGCCCTAAAGTAGTTCATTGATCGAAATTTGAATATAAAAACTTAAATTTATGTGGTGGTAAGTTTCAAAGGTCAAAAGATAACATTGCATTTTAGATTATTAAATATGTTGCATACACACACATAAGTGGGAGAACTACATGCGGTTTGATACCTCTTTAGAGTATTGTCATGTAGTAAATGCTTAGCCATTTAAAAAGAAGTGGTTGGGTTTAGTCCAACCCAAAACACCAATCCCTTTTTAAAGGCATCTTGTGGTCGAAAGCACAACTAAAGTTTGGATAAAAGAGACATAATACATGAATTTCATGATGGATCAAGGAACATGAGGAATGATAAACTAGAATTTACATTGCTAATATTATTTTTCCACACAAAATTTAATCATGTATTATTCCAAGATGTATTTACAAAGCACGTGAAAAGCTATATAGGATTTTCATGAGTGGTTACAGGATGCAACCAACTTTCCCATGAAACCAACTTTATTAAATAACAAAACTAACTAACTAAAAAATTTGGATCACTAAAAATAATCCCAACAAACCCCCTTGATCCAAAGGGGTATTAAAAGAAGATCTGGAGCAATGACTTTGAAGTCATCAATGAGTATCTTTACTACATCTGTAAACTAGCACATTGTACATCATGATATTGATCGAACTATGGCTGATGAACATAATCATGGCCTGCTCATCCCCTTTGACCATCGTATCGTACTGTATTAGAACCTAATCAAAGTCTATCCAACTACATCAACCCACATAAGGTCCCACAAAATAACCCATCCACATGATCCTCTAGTACTCTATATGACACATCTCTTAGATGCCCAACAATCACCAACATCACACGCATGCCTTTACTCAAAACTCAAAATGCTATAAAATCTAATATTGATTTGTACAACCATCGACGAATAATTGAAAGCCACTATGTAATATCTTCCCCCTTATCAGGCAAGAGGTGAGAAGCTATGCAACAGTAAACCAAATTCAGACTACTTTATTTGCTCCTCAACAATCGTATCAATGCACTAAAAGAAAATCAAAACTAAAAGTAAAGTACACAAACCAAAAATTGTTATCCCAATAGTGAACCTATACTCCAAGTGAATAGTGAATTGGAGAAGGGAAATTATCCTCTAACCTTTAGTTGGATCTATTTAGTCAGTCAGATCCTCAGGGACCTATAAATGTCAAAATGTAACACAATCGTCATTGACAACATAAGCGATGGGACACGTTGTTACAATCTTTGTTTGATGTATACAACACATTTTTACCATTTGAGAAAAACTTGGGGTGTCAAATTCCACTGAAAATGCACCCATTTTCATTATAATGCATAATTTATTCAAACTATGTAAAAAAACATATTTATAAATGCTAGAATAAAAAATTTCTCATATTAATTCTCTTATAAATCCATTTCCATGAAAAACAAGTGGTCATATGAATAATTTGGCCACCATATGCATAAGATATGATAGTTTGAAATTTTGCTCCTTTGTCAGGCTAGGTAGACCCCCCCTCAATGCTAATTCAAAAATTTTGACTAGTTTACAGGGATTAAAATATCATATCAAGACATGATGGATCCCCCATTGTTTATACTCATTGAAAATATATCCAAGTCTAGTTTTCAAAAAGGTAACTTTGACAAAATAATATGACAGTGTGTTCAAGATATGGTAAAAACGGTCACACTAGGTGCAAATTTCTTGGTTTTCACAATTAATTCAAATAACCCCTTTTTAAAAAAATATATTTTTTGGCACTTTTGAGGGTTGAATACTTGACTTTTTCTTGTATAAGTGACTACCAAAATTGTATCTACCAATCCTTCTACATGTAAGTTTGAAACACAAGTGAACAATATTCTAAATAAACCTGAGTTTGCGAGGAAACTTTTTTTTTCAAAAAAAATAACATCCATTGAATAAGTTTCACCTAAATGTGAAAAATTCACTAGCCATTTTATTTGCATAGCAAATCAAATGTGCCTTGGCGAAGCCCATAAAATCATTAGTAAAATAAACACAGAAAAACCTTACTATGTCATTATTTGGCTTTAAATGGTTTCTTGTTAGATTTGTTCACTCTTCAGATCATTTGCCTTCTGGCATAATAGGGCTTAACTGTCATTCTTACTACTCATAACCCTCACATTAGGAAAGTAGTACTCAATGAATTAGGATACCCAAATGTCCATTTCCATCAACTGAATGTGCAAAGTGTCTCTGAGTTGGCTAATTGACTGTACCACAATTTTAATGGCATAGATATTTTGATAAACAATACATGAACCAGTGGGGTCAAAATAGATAGATAATTATTGGTAATTTAAGGAACTAATAGCTAAATGTTGATAGGTAACTAGTCCCTTACATAAGGAGTTTCCCAAGATTACTAGACAACAACGACATGCATAGAGATAAATTACTTTGGCACTAAGAGAATGGTGAAAGCCTTGCTTCCTATGATGAAGCCATCACTTTTTGGATCAATAATTGTCAATCTCTCATCACGTACAAGACTCCTTAAGCATCTTGGCAATGATGCCCTCTAAAATCCCCAACCATGTCTCTATCTTTCCATTTGCAAATCCATGACTTCCTCCTTTAATACGTGGCTCTGATACCATTGATGGATCAAGGAACAAGAGGAATGATAAACCAGAATTTACATTGCTAATATTATTTTTCCACACAAAATTTAATCCTGTATTATTTTGAGATGTATTTACAAAGCACATGAAAAGCTTTATAGGCTTTTCATGAGTGGTTAAGGGATGCAACCAACTTTCTTGTGAAACCAACTTTATTAAATAACAAAGCAAACTAACTAATAATTTTGGATCACTAAAAATAATCCCAACATTTCAACATAAGATGAAAGAGGCACACATACATAAAATCACATTACAGGTGTAGGCACAGTGCTCTTGGAGATATCACACCCCCACTATGTGTAGGGACACTATTGATAAACCCTATCAATTCCAATTGTTACAAGTGTTTGACTTTGCTGATAGTGGCTAACTAGATTTTCAACTCCTATTTTCTACTTGAGCAGTTGATGAAGCACATATAAAACATTTGTAGATTTAGTGATGAGTTTTATGAGAAATCAACATGCAAAATTAGTTAAGTACATCATCCCTCTCTTATTTTGTCCTTTCTAAATTAAGTACAATATCTAATAATTTATTTCAATTCATATCAGTGTGTTTAATGTAATATTTTACATAATCTGAATTAGTGGATAGTTTCCTTAATTTTATATCTTTTAGGTATAAAATAAGTAAAATAAGAGCCAATATTTCCATTGAGTGTTATTCTCATTTGGTATATGGTATACTCTACGTTAATTTGGTGGGAAAGCTTCATTATTGGATCCATACTTGTCTTGATATCACCTTTGTAGTTGGCATAATGTCACGATACAGTCAACACCCCTATGAGTGCCATTAACAACTAGTTAAACACATTTTAAGGTATTTTTATGGTACTATTAATAATGGGGTTAGCTATTCTTCAGGTTAAAAAACATTAATTGTAGATTACATCGAAAATGATTAGGAGGGTGAACCAGATGATATTAATTCAACATCAAGATATATTTAATATCTTAGGCAGGTCTCATGACTTTGTCTTACAATAAAAAATCTATTATTTCTTTGTCTACTGTGAAAGTTGAGTATGGAGGAGTTTTTGTTGTTTGTTGTGAGTCTATTTGGATTCGGTGAATGATTTCATAATTCACAGTTTTGCATGTCCAACCCACAACACTTTGGTGTTATAATCAAAGTGTTATCTGCATTGCTCGCAACCAGTGGAACACCAAAACAAAAATCACATTAAGATCCATATGTATTATATCCAATAATTGATGCATGAAAAGTTTGTAAATATTAAGTATTTTTGGATAAGAGAACAAGTTGCAAACATTTTCATAAAGCCCCTACTTAAGACCAAAACATTTCAACTCAGATAAATTTTTAGAGTGAAGGAAGGTGTCATCAAGAGGAAATAGTTACGTTATTCCTCCATTCTTCCCTTTATTAGAGTGCATCTTAAGGGGGTTGTCAGTGTACTTAGTGACTTGTGCTTTTTTGTATGGTCTAAGATGCATTTGTATTATTTATTAGTAATAATTATGTGCTCACTTATCCATAACTTCATTTTAGATATAAATATCAATTAAATATTTATGTAATTGACTTATGCTAATAATAAGAAATCTTGTTTTAAGAAGACTTGTTGTGCAACTAACCTACTCTCTAAAAAACCTAACCCAAACCCCATTTCTTATCCAATTAAGAGCACAAAAGGGCTAGTGTGAAAGGTTGATTAGTGGATGGGAGAGTTACTTTTGTAAGACTAGTTTTTTTGTAAGACTAGCTTATTTTGCCAAAGGTTTTAATCAGAAGAGGTAGACATTTCCATGTAGATACAATTTGTATTTGTTTCTCTTCGTTATTTTCAATGATTAAGTTTATGAATACATGTAGGTGAAAGTTTAAGGTAGTTTCATAAATCATGTAATAGTTCTAGTAGTTTTACAATGCAGAGGAAGTAGAAATCATAAAATAGTTTACGTATTTTATAGAAATTTTAGGACCTATTATATTTATTTTATCCTCTTTCAAGTTAGAAAAATTAATCTAAGCTTACTTGTGATATTTATATAAGTTTTTCAAAAATCTAGCAACTTGAAAGCCTCCATGTATATATCGTCATGTGAATTATTTTGATTATCAAGTTGGGAAAGAAGAACTAACTTGAGGACTATGAAAAATGACACTATTTTCTAAGTGTACATCTCCCAAAGAATAAATGGAAGGTGCACTACCCACCAATGAATCAAAAGTGAGTGAAATAATGAATTGATCCAAATAAACTTCATATAACCATCAAAGGAATGTGGTCCCATTATTCGTTCCCTTAGTATTTTGACGTTGTTGAATTTTTCTCCCAATATATCAAATTATGAATCAATTTATGTAGTGTCATGGTCCCAAAATCATCAATAACTAAATATCCACTCATTAAAAAAAATCAAGTATCATGTATAAGAAAATGACATCCTTTTTTATCATCTAAATAGTCAATAAAAATGCATTTTATAATTATAGGTTCCAGCTTAGTTCTACGTTATGCAGGAATTAGAGCACAGTAAGTGCAATTAAAAAAATTCAAGTGTTTTACCTTGGGTTTGAACCCATACCAAGCCTCATAATTTTTTTTGTTTGAAAGAGAAACTATAGGGGACTTGCTTCTCAAAACCACCACTATGTAAATACAAAAATTTGGTGTAAGTACTTGACAAAGATAAGCTTGACACATATTTACCATGCATGACTTGAGCACCCTAAATAAGGTCCAAACTCACCATCCTCTCACACTTTCATGCTATATTACGACTCAACCTTTCTGTTTTGTTGTTATACACCTACACGAACCTCACTACCTACTTTAAGCCTACTAAATATCTTGCACAAACATATCCAAAGTAGTCAACTTGTACATGAATTTATTTGCTACACCCTTAGCCTATAGTGCATATTGGGATATGTGTGGCCAACTTGTGGCTTACATACCTTCATATTATCTTATTATATTTATCGATGTTCTTAGTATGGTCAACCTATGGAATAACAATGGCTAAGTAGAGTGTATATAGTAGGTAGGGGTTAGCCTTTTATCATCATGTTGAGAATTATGCTCTTATTGAATTATTGTGGAGGTTGTCCCTTAAAGTGGCTCAATTATATTTATCAAGCAGTTTTCTCTTCTATCAATTATTGTGTGGATCAATTATTTTTGCTCTTATTTCTATGATATATTATTCTACTGTATGAACATCTAAGTGATGGAAACTGAACAATTTAATTAATCAAGCAAAATTATTGGAGGTAAATCTTGTGCCCACTGAGGCAGGTCCACAAGCATTTTATTAATCAAAATAAATTAAGTACATGAAAGGGGTGTCTATATTTTGTTAACCCTTTGACATACAAAAACATGAATTTATAGGATTTCACCTATGATCAATAAATCTAACCTAATAACCACTTCTCATGGGAATGCAACCCAAAAAGTAGTTGTAATTATTTAACACAAAAAAATAAATCATAGTAACTAAATATTATTGAAGGGGATGTCTTTATAAAAGATGCATGCCCCTTTACATTATTATTTACCTAACACTTTTTATTATTAACCTAACAACCTAACCTAATGTTAAGACTTTGGAACAAGTCCTAACAAACCCCTCCATAATCCAAAGTCAGTTCTTTGGACACATGCCAAGCATTTCTTTGAATTTCTCTAATTTGATTATGTCAAGGGGTTTTGTGAAAATGCCAGCTATCTAATCAACAGTTGGGCAATATATTGGATCAAGTGCTTTCTTCACCACTATCATTCATAGTTAGTGATATTTGACATCCATGTGTTTTATTTTGGCATGAAATACTATATTTTTAAACATCTTGATTGCACTTTGATTATCAATGTATAACTGTGTAGGAACAACCTGAGAAATTTGAAGATTTTTAAGAATGTGGCATAAATAAACAATTTCTCTAAAAGCATCCCATGATGTGATGTATTCTGATTATACTGATGAATTTACCACTATATCCTACTTCTTACAACACCAAGCAATGATAGTTGAACTCATATGCATAGTGTATCCTGTTGTGGACACTCTGTCATCCACATATTTGCCAAAATCTGCATCTCAACACCTAATAATTTTGAAGCTCTTATTGTGGCAATACTCAAGGCCATATGTTTTCATTCCCTGGAGGTGAAAAAACACTCTTTTTGTTGCATGCCAATGAATTTATTTAGGCTCATGCATAAACCTAGACAAAATTCCAATTGAAAATGATATATTGGGCCTAGTATTCATCAAGTATATCAAACCTCCCTCTATCTGTTTGTTTCAGTGCCATCAAAAAAGGTACTGCCATCAACTTTAGACAATTTCAATTTAATTTCCATGGGAGTGAGGGCAAGTTTGCAATCATTCATGCCAAACCTAGTTAATAACTCAGAAATATAATTAGATTATGAAATGAAAATACTTTGTTCTTTTTTATTTACTTCTATGCCTAGATAATAGTGAAGAAGTCCAAGATCTATCATCTCAAACCCATCTTTTAGTTCTTTCTTCAAAGAATTGTTATGGTTTTCATCATTACGTATGAGAAATAAGTCATTGACATAGAGAACACGAATCACCAATTTGCATATCCAACAATGTTAATAATCTTGCCTAAAGTTTGAAGCAGTGGCTAAATAGAACTGAGGGCGTGATGGATGAAGGTGAGCAGGAGGGCGCGACAGGACAAAAAGCAGGGCACAACTATCAAGAAGCACTTGGACTACAACAACCATGTTAGGGAGCGAGCAGCAGTGGGAAGGCTCCACTTTTACATGGTTTCGACTCTTTTGCTGCTCTTGAGCAACCAAGTATGCGTATTCCCAAAGTCAATGGTTGTTTGGAAAGATGCAAGGAGAGGCCCAAGCTGGCCATACCTATGGAAATTATTGATGAAGACATTAAATACTATTCCAATCACTCCTTGTACTGCAAGTTTCTGGGTCTTAGGACGTCGCTATTATTCCTAGAAGCTTGGGCTCAGAGGACGTGGGCACCAGAAGGAGACATGGATATTACACTACTGGCCAACAGCTATTTCATGGTCACTTTTACCTGTATAACAGATTGTCAATGAGTTTTTGCTAGAGGTCCTTACTTCCGTAATCAAGTGGGTTTGTTTATCAAGCCCTGACATGCTAGTTTCATACCTTCAAAGGAACTACCAAACCGTGTCCCAGTGTGGGTGCGTCTACCCCGCTTTTCGGTGGAATGTTGTCGTGAAGACACCCTCCATTTGCTTGCATCCTTGCTGGGAAAGCCAGTAGGATCCTCAATGTCACTCCTAGGGAAGAAGGTAATGACTTATGCTCGTATTTGTGTGGAAATAGATCTTAGTAAGCCATTACCAGATGCTATTGAAATGAGCGCAGGCCCTTTCACATGGGTACAATAGCTGGATTATGAAACCCTCCCTTTCTGTTATCGTCTATGTCATGCTTATGGGCATTTTCAGCGATGGTGCCCAACTTCAAAATCTACTGCATCTCAGCCAGCTCAATCTATTCGCACTCCTTCTGGTACTAACAAGGAAAGGGGTCTGACTCCAGGTGAGAAACCTGATACTGACAGTTTTGTGCCGGTTAAAGGATGATTTAGAAATAGAGGCCAAAAATGGCCCCCAAAGGAAAGACAATTCGATGACGCGCTCAATAAATTTAAAATATTGGACGACCTTAACCAGCAGGAGGTGAATCTCGGGTTGACGATTTTTGACCAGGGGATTGAGGGACCAGCTCTAGAGACCAATGCTTCAGGGGCTTTAACTGAAACACAGGATGCTGGAGATTGTCATATGGATATGGACCAGCAGCTGATAATTTCAAAAGGAATGACTTCCTCAGTTGCTCCCCCCAATGAAGATGGAAATATACCCCTTACTGGGAAAATCGGGGATCCAGGGGCAGCAAGAAGCAGCAAATCTTTTCCTCATCTTGGACTTCAGCAAAAAGACCTTAAGAAAGGAGGGGGAGAGAAATCTGATAAGCCTAGCAGAAAAAGGACCAGGAAAAGATCAAGCTAATGGGAGAGACTTTGGTGGAGTCGGGGCCAGTAAAGACTATGGATGCACACTTTTTGATCTCTCTAAAATGATTATAATATCTTGGAATGTAAGGGGTTTGAACAACAGCCCCAGATAAAATGTTGTTCACAACCTGATTAAATGTCATAGGCTGGATGTCCTTTTCTTGCAGGAGACTAAGCTTTCAGTTGAAGACGTGTCCAGACTTGCGCCCAAGTTGTGGTGGCAAGGAGAATGTCAATGCATTGGTGCTATTGGATACTCAAGAGGACTAACTTGTCTGTGGAACCCACGTAAGTTTGGCCTCATAGGTTGGCTGACTTCTAAGTACTCTATGACTATGATTGCTTCCAGCTTTGAGATGGGGGAAGTCATTCTCTTCTCCAACATCTATGCTCCCAACAATTGGCAGGGTAAAAGCTCTTTATGGGACCACATAAGTTTTGTCCGTAGTCTGGCCCCCTTCCACCCTTGGATAATGGCAGGTGACTTTAATGCTATTCTTGATTTGACTGAAAAGAGTGGTGGCACAACAAGGCTGGACCCATCTGCTTTGCTTATGCACAACTTCATTAAAACCTTGAATTTAGTTGACATCAGGCCCAATAATGGTCAGTTCACCTGGAACAACTGCAGGAGTGGGAAATTTTGCATTGCTGAGAGACTTGACCATTTTTTGGTTTCAGCTTTTTGGGTTGGTGGAATGTGGTCTACGAGGTCTAAAATTTTGGACTGGAGAGGATTAGACCATTGGCCCATCAAGCTTACTAGTGTCTCACAGCATCATCTGTGCTCTCCTTCCTTCAGATTTCAACTCATGTGGCTGCGAGATCAATCTCTCCATGAGTGTGTTGCCAATTGGTGGTGTTGGGGTAGGCCGGCCCATGGTACGACGATGTACATTTTTGCCAAAACATTGCAATATGTGAAGTACAAGCTCAAGCGATGGAATCACCAGAGTTTTTGGAACATTTTCCATGCTAAGGCTGCTGCACAAACCAAGCTTGATGGTATCACAAGAATTATAAGAGAAGAAGGACTGACTGAAGACTTATTGTAAGAAGAAACTCAGGCTATGAAAGACCTGGAGGAATGTGAGCTATGGGAGGAAATTTTTTGGAAGCAAAAATATCGGATCGAATGGCTCTAGGAGGGGGACAGAAATACATCATTTTTCTTCAATTCGTCCAAAGCCAGGAGACATGGCAATTCCATTTCGGCCTTGGTCAATGAAAGAGGTGAGCGGCTTAACTCCTTTTCGGCAATTTTAGAGGAGGTTGTGCAGTACTTCTCTACTCTCTTTAGGGAAGATGCTAACGGGGAATCTCCGAAAGAAGCTCAGGTTCTCTTCTGCGTTTCATCGTTGGTGACACATGAAATGAATGAAAATTTAATGAAACCAATCACTCTTAGAGAGCTTGAGGAAACCATTGTTCAGATGAAAAAAGGGAAAGCGGATGGACCTGACGGCTTCCCAGTCAAATTCTATCAAGAGTTCTGGGATATCATCAAACTTGACCTTTTAGCTGTTGTCCAAGAATCTCAGTAGAATAAGCAATTGCTTAAGGCTACAAATGCGACTTATCTTGCTCTCATACCCAAATGCGAAGGTGCTGATAGGCTAACCCAATTCCGCCCTATTTCCCTTTGCAATGTGGTTTACAAAATCATTTCTAAAATCATTGCAGATAGGTTAAAAAGAGGGCTGAGTGCTGTAATCTCTGAAGAGCAGAGTGGTTTTGTGGAAGGCAGGCAAATCTTGGATGGTATTGTTATTGATGTTGAGTCCATTCACTCCATGGCCAGCTCTAAAGATAAGGCGATGTTCATTAAATTGGACATGGCCAAAGCATTTGATAGGGTCAGATGGTCTTTCCTACAGAAGGTTCTTCATGCTTTTGGCTTTGCAGATGAATGGATTCAATGGGTCATGAGCTGTATTTCCTCAACTTCCTTCTCAGTGCTTATCAATGGAGAACACACGGAGCTTTTTGGTGCTACTAGAGGGCTGCGACAAGGTGATCCTCTGTCTCCATACCTTTTCCTTATCCTTGCTGAAGGTTTGGGGTGGTTGATCAGCAGGAACAGAGAGGAAGGTTATCTCTAAGGATGGCATTGGGGAGGGGATTTGCCGGCTCAATCTCACCTGCAATTTATTGATAACACTGCCCTTATGGCCCTGGCCATAATGACCGAAGCTACTAATTTACGCAGGGTGTTAGATGTTTATCTCATGGCCTCAGGACAAAAGATAAATGAAGATAAGTCATCCATCTACTTCTTTAATACTCTGGGCCCTATTCAACAGCGGATCGTGAGGTCTCTTCATTTTTAGATTGGGACCCCCCTTGATTTACTTGGGTATCCCTATCTCGGCTGGCCATACTTCCAAAGAATCTTGGCAGACTATTTTAGAGAAATTTCAAGTGAAAGTGAATCATTAGACACACAGGTGGTTATCCTTTGTGCGTTGGGTTCAACTTATCCAATTTGTGGTGCAGGTTTTACCCATTTACAGGTGTATGCTCCAGGTTGCTCCGATGGGATTCATTGAGGAGCTTGATTTGGTTACCAAACAATTCTTATGGGCTGGTAGTTTGAATTCCACTAAATGGAGCCTTATTAGATGGGGGATTGTCTGCAGCCCCAAACAATATGGTGGGCTCAGTCTAAGGTAGATGGACTTAAATGGTATTGCTCTGGCGGCCAAACTTTATTAGCGATGGTGCACCGAACAAGACAAAGCTTGGGCTAGAATTCTCTCACATAAATACTATTCTGGAACCATTCAAAGGGACATCCCTTGCTATCTGCTCATTGGGAAAGGTTCGACAATATGGGGTACTCTCAAAAAAAGGGCTGCTCTCATCAAGAACAACTTATTTTGGATTTGTAAATAGGGATCCAAGGCTCTCTTTTGGTCTGACTCTTGGGATGGATATCCTCCCATCATTTCTTAGTTTCCAAATCTATTAAACCTTTGTCAGAGATTCCTTGATGCTAGCTGGTCTCGAGTGAGTGACTTTAAAACCTATATTACTCAAGGACAGGTAGAGGTTGCTCGCTGGAAAGCTTTCGAAACTTGGCTTGTTAATGGGATGCAGGAAGAGAACGAGGAGCTGTTGCGCATCCTTTCCAGGTGCCGCTATTGTCCTCTTCAGGAGGAGGATGAGCTAGCTTGGTCTCTGAATCCCAAGGGAGCGTACACAGTTTCTTTTGGTTATCAGGCTTTACTTTTTCAGAGATTGGGCAGGGGGAAGTGCAGTGGTGGAGACAGGTCTGGAATAATTTCACATGGCCTAAATGCAACTGTTTGGCTTGGATGTTGGCCTGGAACAGGTGCTTGACCTGGGACAATCTCCAGAAGAGAGGTTTCCAAGGCCCTTCTATATGTGTTATGTGTGGAGCGGCCGAGGAGGATTCTGCTCACCTTTTTTTGAGTTGCCCCTTTGCCTTGCAACTCTGGCATTTTGGTGGAATGTTTGGCAGCGCTCATGTCTTCATGCTTAATCTGTGGTCGATTTTTGGAATGGCTTGGGAGATCCCCCCTCAAGGATGTCCTTCTTGCAGGACATATGGCTGGGTGGCCCCATTTTTCTATTTTGGCAGATCTGGCTTGAGAGAAATAGGTGCATTTTTCAGGGGTTGAGAGTCATGGTGCAGCAAGTTTGGCAAAAAGTGTTGGGGATGATCCAAGAAACCGTCCAAGCTAAGTGCACGATCTACCTTCTTTTGACTAAATAGGACGCTCAGGTGGTGGCGTGACTTGGATTCCAGCAATTATCTGGTAAGTCTGCGTGTGTCAGGAGGAGCAAGCAGGTCAAGGAGTAGATTCTCAGGACTGGTCAGTGGCAGCGCCCCCTAGTGGGATTCTTAAGATCAATACGGATGGTTCCTCCAGAGGTAATCCAAGTCCCATTGGTACTAGAGGGATAGGAAGGGATTCTAAAGGTATGGTGATTTTCCTTTTTGCGGTTCCTGAGGGGCTGCAAACCATTAACATGATGGAAGGCCAGGCCATTCTTTATGCCCTTGAGAAGGCCCAAGCGTTAGGTTGGCGTAGGATTATCTGCGAATTGAACTCTCAAGTCTTGATTAATCTGCTCATCAAGAGGAAAGTGGTGGACGTCAATTGGCAGCTATCTCTGATTGTGCAATAGATTTTGCGGATTTGCTTACTTATGGATAACGTTACTTTTGCTCATATTTTGCGATAACGGAATAGGGTAGCAAATTTTTTGGCTAAATGGGCGTCTGACCATTTGGATGGTGGCAACATTGAGCACCAGGGGTCTCTCCCCCTGCCATTGCATTCTGATTTGGACATAATTCTGGAGGCTAATAGGGAGGTTCATAATATTGTGTAGTTGAATGACTACCTAGTTTTTCTGTTTTTGTTGTTTTCTTCTGGGGGTTTCTGCCCCCCGTTCTTCTTGTAACGCTCTTTTCTTATTAATATTATTTTTACCCCTTTTTATTAAAAAAGAATCACCAATTTATTACCCTACACTTAAATATAGAGAGTATCATCAAATTCACTATGTTGAAAGCTAATTTTCTTCAAGTATGAATCCATTTTTTCATACCAAGCCCTAGGTGATTGTTTGAGCCCATAAAGAACTTTTATCAATTTACACACTTTGTGCTCAACACCCACTTTCTGAAAACCTTGAGGTTGTTTCATATATACTTCTTCCTATAAATCACTATTCAAAAAAGCACTTTTAACATCCATTTAATGTGCTTTTCAAATATTATGTGCTATTAAGGCAAGTAGCATACGAATAGTGTGCCATTTGGCAGTTGGTGCAAATGTTTCCTCATAGTTAATACCTTCTTGTTGCAGATAAATTTTCACAAGTCTTGATTATGTTTATCAATGGAGCCATCTGATTTATACTTAGTCCTATAAACCCCTTTGCATCTTATGGGTTGAACATGTGGAGGAGGATCGACCAAAACCCAAATATTATTGTTAAATATTACATCATACTCATTTTTTATTGCCTATTGCCAAACCTATTCAGTAGATGCCTCCTTAAAAGTAGATGGCTCAATGGAAGTAGTAACAACCATTGCATAGTTTAGCTACTTATGAGAACCTATGGGACCTATAAGACCAACTTCATCTGTTGTCAAGTAAAAAAAAAGTAATTTGAGCCCATTTTGGATATTTGTTCAAATTATTCAGATCAAGAACACTAAAATTCTCATCATGTACACCAATTGAAGGAAGACTTAGATAATTTTCAACATTGTCTAAGTCATGAACTTGTGAAGTACTAGAGGAAATAAAAGGGATACTAGTCTCATACCATAACCTATGAGAGTTGGCCTCGTTATTCAATCCCTTATCATGTTTTATAATCTTTCTCTCTAACCTATCAAATTGAGAATCAATCTCTGTAGTGTTCCTAGTACCAAATTCATCAAATATCACATCCCTACTCACTATGAATTTGTTTGTATCCTATGCAAGCAAAGGATACCGCCTTTTATTTTCTAAATATCCAAGAAATATGCATTTTTGACTTCATGGTTCCAACTTAGTTCTATGTTCAATGGGAACTAAAGTGAAACAAAGGCATCCAAAATTTTTTAAGTGTTTAACTTTTGGTTTAAACCCATACCAAGCCTCATATGGAGTTTTCCCTAAAAGTGAAACTATAAGGGGCCTGTTTCTCAAATACATTGTAGTACCAATGGCTTCAGCCCAAAACTTATCAAGTTATTTATAGTGCAACATAGCTTGAACTGTGCCCTATAAAGTCTTGTTCATTCATTCAAATACTCCATTTTGTTGTGGAGTATAAGTGTTATTATATTATCGATGAATACCATGTTCCTGACAATAATCCAAAAACTCATTGGAAGTATACTCACAACCATTATCTGAACGAATAATGGCCAAGTGTGAAAGTGTTTCTTTTTCAACTAAGTGTAACCAATCAACAAACTTGGTGAAAACTTCTGATTTATTTTTCATGAAAAACACCCAAGTCATCCCAGAAAAATCATCGATAAACAACACAAAATACCTACACCCTCTAATAGATGACTTCTTCATGTCACATACATCACTATGAACTAACTACAAACATCTGTTAGCTCACCTGAAGAATTCTTAAGAAAAATTTCTCGATTTTATTTGCCTAAAACACATGATTCATAAAGAGTACTATCTTTGCAAAAAAAATGGGCAACCCACTCACCATACCATATCTTTTCAAGTCTACTAAAGAGTGAACATTCAAATATCCATAGCAGAGATGCCACAATTGTTGTGTAGACACAATACCTATACCTATATCAACAACTGTTGTAAGTTCCACTATGGGAGGAAGCACTTTACAATGCAATCTAACCAAATTTCCATCCTCATAACCTGTATACATGGTTTTTATCCATCCTTCATTGAATTGATATAAACGAGCCCATTTACAATTATAATTTGATAACCTTTCTTACAAATAGTTACCAAGGAAATAAGATGTTTTTACAATGTGGGAATATACCAAACATTCTCCAAGTATTTGATAGATTCATTAGGAATGAGAATCTAATTTGACCCAAGACCTTGTGGAGTATGCATAGACTTATCTGCCAAGGATACCAGAGAGAGAGAAGCTTCTTTGAAAGTCCAAAATAAGTCTCACCTAAATGTCATGTGTTTGGTTTCTCTTGTATCTAAAACCCACATATCTATGAACTCATCTCTAGCCTCATATGTTATATAATCAATGTTCCCTAAACCATGAATGCAAATTCATGAGCAACATTGCTAGACTCATCATGATCATGGTCAGCATATTGATCAGAGTTAGACTTAGTCACTTTTGTGGTCTCTAAATTTTTTCAAAAGGAATCCTACACTAAGAGTTAATATGACCAGACTTCTCACATCTATGACATTGAATGTCTGATCTACCTCAACCTCTACCATGATAAGAGTTGTGACCACGTCCTCTATCACTCATCTCATTTGAATGAAAATGGCTAGACAGTTGAATTGAATAATTGTTCTGATGATATTCTCTACCTCAATTTTAAAATGTGCCTCCTCTATAACATCCAACCCCTTTATAATTGTGCCCTCTATAGTTTTGTCGACCAAAAGAAGATGAACTAGGCTTGGACTCTAAAACATGGGATTCCTTAATTTTATTATATTTATTGGGTAGAAAGAGGTCATGTTGAATAAGCAATTCAACCAATTTATTAAAAGTGATGCCTATGATCTTGTCAGAGATATGCAATATTTCTACAAAATTCTTATAAGACACAAATAGTCTTTTCAATGTAACAAAAATGATGAGATCATCATCTAGTTTTTCAAACCCAGCCTTAGTGTACTCAGTAGCAATATTCTTCAGCTTAGAAATGTACTCTCCCATATACCCATCTTTCTCTAATGACAACGTAAATAATTTCATGTGGATATATCTTCTTATGTTCAAGCATTTTATCATACAAATCATATAAGGTTTTCCATGTAATGTAACTATGAGGAGATTTTTCAATATGTATATAGGTATCATGAGTACAACAACACTTGATTAAATCTAAGGCTTTAGAATCATGAAGATTAAAACTATCAAGTTTGGCCTATTTTATAGGCAATGTAGGATTTTCATTATTTACAATATCTCATAACTCATTAAACACTAATGAAGCTTCCATCAAACATTTCCAATTAGATTAATTAAAAATCATTAATCTATCACCATGAAAGCAAATTCTGAATCTTTAGCATCTTGAAATGAAAGCAAGCACAACAAAAAAAAAGAACAACACACTCACTGAGAACACTTTGCATAAGACAATGCTTCTATAGATTTTTTCACTTAACCTCCATGTAGAGAAAAAAAGAGAGGGTTTTGATAGGTTTTTCACTCAACCTCACCAAAAATCAAAATATTACACCGTTATTTCACCAAAATAATACAACACTCTTATATCACCAATTACACACTTTTTTGTTCACTAAAAACCACACTTTTACATGTTTTAAGCCCTTTACATTGTGTAAATCATGTAAAATATTCCAAAAAGAATGAAATATTCTCAAAAAATCAAATAACTACGTTGTACTTTTCTCTAAAAAAAAGTTTTGAACCTTGAACCTCCACCTTCCAAGGGTTGTTATAGAATGGGACTTACCAATTGCTCTATGAGCATTTACAAAAATTAAAAGGAGAATCATGTATTTAAAGCTCATTTGTCCTTCATGAATAATAATAAAAAAAATACTTTTGAAAGTAAAAATTAAATCACCTATGAATTCTTTGAAAATGAATTAAAAGCTTCCAATTTAATGGACTCCATAGAACCCCAAATTTCCTCACAAACTATATCAAACTTTAGCCAAATGAAATAATATTATTATTTCAGATTCCTTTCATGCCAAAACCTTCAAATTGGATGCCACGGCTGCCTAGATAATTTCTTTAAGCTTAATCAAACCACTCGGATCTGTACGAGGTTGTACAACGTTGTACAAGCTCATAAAAGGAGGATTTTTGAAAGTTTTAAGCAGATCTGAGCACTATGAAAGATTTTTTATATAAAATGAAAGTTTTTTGTCGGTAATGGGATGCTATGAGACTATACAAATGCTTTGGGAGGCTGTACAACTCAACATGAGTGATTAAAATGCATTTTAGAGTGATTTAGGATAAGTTTTTGGCAAATTAAGGCTCCAAAACAAGGGAAAACTTATCAAATATCATAGTTTCATTTTAAAATTTATTTCCATGCATCTAAAGGCCATAAAAGTCTGAATATGGGCTGTACAAATTTAAAAATTTGCTTTTGGGAGTTTTAAAATGGTCAAAAAAATAGATTTTTGCCTTTAGAAGCTCTAAACCAGGGAAAATCATTCACAAATTCACTCAATTTCATCCTAGATTTATTGAACACATATATAGAGGTTATACCAATATTTCAAAGAGGTTTTTCAAGCAAAAAATACCATACAAGTCATTAAATTTGACTCTTTGGGGGGAAAAAATGGTTTTGAATGCAAACAATCACCTTCTTTAGGATTTACAAAGCTTCAAAAGATAAAATCTGACTTCTACAAGCATATAGCCATGAAAAATGAATTTTTATCAGTAAATTTGAATTTTGATTGTATTATTTCCACCAATTACATGCTTGGAAAAATATTTATTTAAAAATATTGACTTTTGAACAATATTTCAAATGTCTTCACACCAAAAATTTAATAAAAAACATATTGTGTATTTGCAAATTGATTTCACATGAATCTTCTCCAACCACTTGAATCAAAATCACCCCAAGATCATTATGTCCTCCTTTTACCACTCATTTACCATACTACCATGCTCAACCATGCTCAACCAAGCTCTGATACTACTGATGGAACCGAACAATTTAAATTATCAAGCAAAATTATTGGAGGTAAATCTTGTGCCCGTAGAGGCAGGTCCACAAGCATTTTATTAATCAAAATAAATCAAGTACATGAAAAAGATGTCTATATTATGTTAACCTTTTTACATATAAAAACATGAATTTATAGGATTTCACCTATGACTGGTAAATCCAACTAACCTAATAACCACTTCTCACGGGAATACAACCTGAAAAGTAGATGTAATTATTTAACACAAAAACATAAATCAAAGTAACTAAATATTATTAAAGGGGGTGTCTTCATAAAATATGCATGCCCCTTTACATTATTGTTTATGTAAAACTATTTATTATTAAGCTAACAACCTAACCTAATGTTAAGACTTTAGAACAAGTCTTAACACTAAGTAATTTCACTACAAGTGGTATTAGAGCTTTGATTTAGACAAGTTTTTATGGAAATATTTTTTTTAGATCTAGGGTTGCGCATCTCTTGCAAACTGAAGGATTAAAAAACATAACTAACGATCTGAGAAGAATTTAATTTTTTTGTCACTATAGTATTGTTCAAAGTGTTTTTTGAAAAAAATAGTACAAAAAAGTCTAGAATTTTTTTAACATTGTGCAAATCAACAGTCATTGGATTCGTCTCTGTGAGACTATTACAACGATGTAATCTATTGGTACATTTTTTTGGGTTAAATATTTTCATCTTTTTGTGCACTAATAGTCATTGGATTCATCTCAGTGAGGTGATCATAATGATCTCATATGGCGATACAATCTTTGGCGTTGAAACCCTCCTAGAGTTTGTGCATGGTTGGTCCTAACACTTGCAGATGCAAGAAAGGGAAAGAAACTCTTAAAGCTCCTCACAAGGATGACATGAAGTCCAAAAACTTTGATTCATGCATTTTAGAGGTGGTTCAAATACTTCAGTCAAATTTGTATGGCATAGTACAAAAAGATGATCTCGATGTGGTTAAAGGGGACATCATGTGGATGAGATGGGACCTAAATGGCTTGCAGGATCGATTACAACAAATAATTAACCAATTAGCCAACTTTACATCTCATCCATTTTAAAATAACCTTCCATCACTCCAATTTGGTTCTCCTCCTCCAAACAATCACAATGCCAATCGTAGTCCAAAGTTGATATTGTCAAAAGTGGACATGCTTAAGTTTGATAGTAATGATCCACTCACATGAATCACTCAAATTGAAAATTTATTTGATCTACATCAGACTCCATATTCGTAAAAGGTAGATGTGGCCTCTCTATATCTAGAACCTAAAAAGTTCATTTGGTATCAATGATTATGTGCTCAAAATAAATATAAGGGTCTCTATGTTTCCTAGTTTGTATTTTTTGAAGAACTACAACTCCACTATCACAAAAATGTATCAAAAAATTATGTCAAATATCTATCTAAGCTATGCAAAACAAGAATTATAAAGGATTATATTCATCACTTTAAAAAAATTTCTTTACGTGTGGCAAACATCACTGAGGAAAATATGACTGACCTGGTTTTAAGTAGCCTCAAAGATAACATCCAATTGGAGATTCACATGTTTAGTCCCAGTTCAGTATCTGAAGTCATCTCAAGGTCATGCATGCCAGTGGAAAAATAGCTTCTTAAATAAAGACCTTTCACTAATGTTCATGAATGCACTTTCCCAACACCACCATTTCCTCAACCTACCCTATTAACCCCTCAACACATTGAGAAGAAGCATGTAAAAGGTTCATGTTTTGGTTGTGATAGAAAATGGAGCAAAGGACATCATTGTGCTAAAAAGAAGATATTTTACATGAAAGGTGCCAATGAGGATGATGAAGATGATGAAGCCTTGGGTATAGGTTTGGATGAACCCAAGGATGAATCTGACAATTCTCGACCTAATATTTCTTATTATGAATTTTTTAGTATTAGTACTTCTCAAAATCTTAAGGTGGTAGATTTTCTCAAGAAACATAAGGTGACTGTGGTGATTGACTCTAGGATTACACACAACTTCATCAATAATAAGTTGGATACTCATTTGAATTGTTTTATTTACCTAGCTCTAAATTTTTAGGTCATGATTGTAGATGGTGGTACTATTAATTATTCTAAAAAATGACATAGTATTAAGTTTGCTATGGGAGACCACCTATTAGATTATCCTATGTTTGTTATTCTCATGGGAGGGTCTAATATTGTTATGAGAGTGTAATGGATCACTGCTCTGGGCATTATTGAGATGAATTTCTATGAACTATTCATGCACATTCATAAAGGATGACATTTAAACTATGTGGATTATGGGTTAAATATCCATAATAGGTTAGTTCCCATCAGATGACGAAGATTCTCATAAAAGGTGTTGAAGGATTTGTGGCACGCTTGTTTTCCATAGAAATTTTACCAACCAAGGATTCTACCCATCCTAATTTACAAACAGTATTGGATTGACCATCATGTTGTTTTTGGTGACATGCCAAAAGGACTTCTACCAAGTTGAGTGTGTGATCATGCCATCTAACTACTTCTTGGAAGTACATCACCCAACATCATACCCTATAGGTATCCCTATGCCCAAAAGAATGAAATTGAAAATATGGTACATGAGATATTGGAGGTCGAAATCATTCAACATAGCCATAGTAAATATTCCTCCCCAATGGTCATGGTGCGGAAGAAGGATGACATTTGGAGGATGTGCCTAGAGTACAAAGAACTTAACAAGTACACCATAAAAGATAAGTTTCTTATTCAAGTAATTTATGATTTTCTAGATGAATTGCATGGTGTGGTTTATTTTACTAGGTTAGATATTCACTTTATGTATCATCAAATTTGAATCTGAGCAGAGGATATACCTAAAACAACTTTCAAAACTCATGAAGGCCATTATGACTTTATGGTTTGTGTTGGTGTTTTTTAATGACATTCTCGTTTACAAAACAAATTGGAAAGACAATTGAAGCATGTGAAAAAGGTACTCTTGATTTTAGAACAACGTCAATTTTATGCAAAACCTTCCAAATGTGTGTTTGGCGTATGACAGGTGGAGTACTTAGGTCATATTATTTTACAAAGAGGAGTGAAAGTTGATCCTAAAAAGATCCAAGCAATGATGGAGTGGCAAGTTCCCAAGACACTCAAGAACCTCTATGGATTTCTAGGGCTAACTGCTTACTATCATAGGTTTGTCAAAAATTATGGTGACATCACAATACCACTCACATATTTGTTGAAGAAAGACTCCTTCCAGTGGACTAATACAGCCACCAAGGCATTTGAATAGTTGAAAATGCTTATTTGCACCGCTATAGTTTTGGCCACTCTTCATTTTTTGATAATTTTTGTTGTGAAATGAGATGCATCAGGATATGACATGGGAGTTGTACTCCTGCAAGAAGGCAAACCACTTGTATTTGAGAGTCTCCAATTAAAGGAAAAAAATAGGCTCAACCTAATATATGATAAAGAGATGATAGCTATTTTACATGCAGTCAAATAATGGATACTTTATTTGACGGATTGTCACTTTTAGGTAAAGATTAATTATGATAGCCTTAAATATTTTTTAAAACAACAATTGTCTTATGAAGAACAACAAAAATAAGCGATGAAAATGTTAGGCTATGATTTTAAAATGGTCTATAAGAAAATAAAAGAGAATGTGGTGGTAGATTCACTATCTTAGAGGGATGAATCAATTGAGGCATTGTTATGTGTAATGACTATTTGGTAGACAAATTGGCTAGAGGAAGCAAGATCAAAATGGGATAATGATAGTGCTACATATGATTTGATTCAAAATCTTCAGTAGGGTTCTTGGGGATCTAAAAATAATACATAAAAGGGGAATGCATTGTGGTATAAAGATAGATTATACCTCTATAAGCATTCTCTCCTCGAACTTCAAATCCTTCAAGAACTTCATGCATCTCCACTAGGAGGTCATTCAACATTTTTGAAAACATATCATAAAATCAAGCAAGATTTATTTTTGGAAGGACTTAAAGGGGATGTCTATAAATATGTGGTTGAATGCATGGTATGTCAATAGAACAAAGGTGAAACCATTAAGACCCTAGGTCTTTTACAAACTTTATCCATCCCTAGCCAGTGTTGGGAGGAGGTTTTCATGGATTTCATTACTGGGTTACCACAGTTTGAGGGGAAATTTTTTATCATGGTAGTTGTGGACTAATTCACCAAGTATTCTCATTTTTGTAACTTGTCATAGCCCTTTGTTGCTAATTCAGTAGCTTTTGTTTCTCTCAATACAATTTAGAAATCGCAAGGTACTCTAAATATCATTGTAAGTGACCGAGATCCCATATTTACTAGTAATTCTTCGATTGAATTATTTGCATTTTTAGGCACATAGTTGGCTCATAGCTCATCTTTTCATCCTCAATCTAATAGACAAACAGAGGTAGTTAACAAATGTCTAGAAACGTATCTTTGTTGTTTTATTTCTAACAAATAGGATAAATGGGTTCATTAGTTGCCACTTGATGAATGGTGGTATAACACTTCTTTTCATACTTCTTCCAAAATGTCTCACTTTGTGGCATTATATGGGTATCACCCCCCATCCATCACTTCAGCCTTGATGGTGCATCCCAAGGTTTGAGCTGTTGAGTAACACATTCACCATCAACAGGAGGTACTAGTTAGTTTGTGAGAGAATTTAACAATGGCACAACATAAAATGAAGTGACAAGTAGATCAACACCGTAGTGAGTGGAATTTTGACATAGGTGATTAGGTCTTTACGTGTTTGAAACTATATAAGTAGATGTATTTGAATTAATAGGAAAAGGATAACAAGTTGTCCCTTGAGTATTATGACCCTAATCAGATCTTGTAGAAAATTGGTAGTGTGGCCTACAAGTTAGAATTTCCCCCATCCACTTGCATACATATGGTATTCCATGTATCTTGCCTAAAGAAGGTAATTGGACATAGAGTTTCCACTCATATTAAGTTACCTAAATTGGATGAAGAAAGTCGAGTCATTTTGGAGCCTAAAGAGATCCTTCACACACACATTAAACAACTGCGGACTAGAGCGATAAAGGAATATTTGATCAAATGGAAGAATTTGTATTTTGAAGATGCACCATGGGAGGATGAAGAGTTCCTGCAACAACATCCTAGTTTGATTGAATGTCAAGGACAACATTGTTCTGAAGGGTAGGGGGAATGATACACCCTTAAATTATAATTCATCTTGGGTAATGTGTGGCCGACTTATGGCTTACATACCTTCATATTATCTTATTGCATTTCTTGATGTTCTTAGTATGGTTGATTTATGGAATAACCATGGCTAAGTAGAGTATAAACAGGAGGTATGGGTTGGTCTTTTATAACCGTATTATGAATTTTGCTCTGATTGCATTATTGTAGAGGTTGGCCCATCAAAGTGGCTCAGTTATATTTATTAAGTATTTTGCTCTTCTATCAATTATTGTGTAGATCTATTCTCTGCTCTCATTTATGTGATATATTACTCTAACGTGCAAACATCTAAGTAATTTCATTACATTTCTCCATGGTTACGGTCGTTATCACCAATTGATGACCTGTGTTAGTTAAAATTGTCCCAATCTAAACAATGATTGTTTTCTAAAATCAAACCCATCTTTAGGGTCAACCCATCAACCTAGCATGTTAGTGCCATAAGTAATTCTTCAAATGGATCCATGTATAAACAAATCGAGGTTTCATTCAAAAGGGATATGACAATTATCTATTGCACATTTATACATTATTGTACATAGGAAAAATATGCCCTATTCTTTCCAATTTGCATAACTATCATTAGGAGCAGTCATAATCCAAATATGAAGCATTCAAAAGCTAGGTCAAAGCAAACATTGTCAAGTACCAAAGCCAATCATTAATTGCATACACAATGAAAGAACACAATCACACTAGGTGGGAGAACTACATGTGGCTTGATTTTACTCCTTGGAGTATTGGATACATTGGAAATGATTGATCATTAGGCATGAGTGATTGGGTTCAGCTCAACCCATTATGCTTCCCCTATTTTTGTAGGTTTCTAGCCCTCATAAGCACATCTAGGGTTTCACGTCAAATGAAGTTGATTTTTAGATTTGTGCATGTCATCAGGGTTTGGGGTTGTAAACACGAAGCAAATAAAGACAATTGAAAATGACCATACAATCAATGCATCACACTTTTGCATAGGCTAATTATGATCAATAACTCGGTATTGACCTATGATATTGACTCAATCCTACATGATTGACCCAAATGCAAGCAACATATTAGTTCTTGAACCAAGTAAACCACGGTCATGTTTATCTCTATTTTTCACTTCTAGAATACAATCACGGTTAAATAGTCAACCACAAAAGTTAAATATTGTGATCTCTTTACTACTTTCCATATTTAAAATATACCCTTATCAGATCAAAAGAGTCATTTGTCAATCATTTACATTTGGATGTATGCTTAAATGCCATATCTTATACTCTGAATTCTATTTCAAAGTTATATCTTAATTATACTAATTTCACCTTTCCAACTCAGGGTAAATCACATCGCACCAACTACCTCTATCCATAGTTTATCATCCAACTGCTTATAGTATAACATGGCTCGTGAGATACCCTCTAGTGTTATGTCCATCCTCTCATAAACTCCATTACGTTGTGGAGAATAAGTAGTGTATTATCATTTTATTCCATGTTTCGAGTAGTGGTCCTGAAATTCAATTGAAATGTACTCACCACCATTATTTGACCTAAGGGAGGCCAATTTCAACCATGTTTATTTTTCAATTAAGTGAAAAAACTCAACAAACTTAGTGAAAACGTTTTATTTGTTTTTGAAGAAATACACCTATGTCATTCACCACTAAGTCTCATGCATGTCAAAGCTTATTGTCATGCAAACTCAAGGTTTTTTCAATCAATCCAATCATTAATCTCATCCTTAGTAACATGCTAGTACATGTTGAGGTTGTGCCACCTTGCTTAATTTGTGGGTCTCAACAATGGAACCAAAATGTGAGATATTTTAAAGGTATCACACTATTAAACCATATCCAATACATAACATGCTTCACACTTGCATATTAGTATTTGTAGGCCATTTGTCATAGGCGCATAATGGGTTATGTTGGACCCTCAATTTAAGAAAATTCTAAATAAGGCACACACTAGCCAATCATCAAAAAAGTAAAGTAAACATAGACAATACTCATAAGAGATATGAGTATACACATAATAAAAAAATCATCAATAAACAGTACATCACGACATTGCATAACCTGGTTTCCCAAACCTTCTTTTTCCTCTCTCTCCATTTTAACTTACCTTTGATGTCTTATTAGAAGCCAACACCATAGCCTTGAATAGGGATTGACTATAGTAAAAAAACCCTTTCTTTGGAATAAAATTTCTTCCATCTTAGTGGTTTCAAAGAAAATAAAATATAATCGTGGATCAAGCCTTATACATGGAGCATGAATTATACCATTCTTTCCATGTACAATGTTTAACGAAGCTTCAAAAGACTTCTTGGACAAGTTATGACATGAAGAAACAAAATAATTAAAGTCTTTTTACGATGAACTCTCTTCTTTCTTAATCATTTTTACCATGGTAGAGTTAGAGGATATAATGATCGTGCCCCTACCCTAATATGCATGCTCCTCTCTAACATTTTCTCTTATCAGATTTCTTTTGTCACTTCAAAACTTATGAGCTCTTATTCATCATGCTTGAGGATTTGCACACACATTTTCTTCTTAAGAACCTGTACATCTTTCTCCCTTGTAATTAGACACTTAAAACTGAGCAAGGAATAAAACTTTGAGCTTTAAAACTATTAAATTACCAATTTCACTGTTTTCTTTTTAAACATCACGTCTTGAAGGTTTTATAATCTCCTTGTTTGTAAGTGAAACCCAACATTTTTTTTGAGCATCTACATCTCTTAGAGCCACAATCTTTGCCTTTCATATCACATTATCTTTCATATCCAAAACCACAATATCTAGAGGGAGGCATTGAAAACCAAAAAATAATGCAGAGTGTTATATCCAAGCATCAAAGGAAATGTTGGCGATCGAAAGTAAAATATATATTTTTAGATGTTAAATAACATCATAATTAGGTGGATAGGATAATGACCACATTGATTTGTCTTATAGGAAGTATACTCCATGCTTAAAATAAATTAGTGGATAGGATAATGACCACATTGATTTGTCTTACAGGGAGTATACTCCATGCTTAAAATAAATTACCACCACTAGCTCAAAGACATAATAAATGCACATACACACCAATGATTTGGAGCCCAGTGGGTTGTGTGAGAGGGACGTTGTGAGAGGGACGTCGAGAGCTTAAGTTGAAGAATGTGTCCATCAACTCATAGAAACAATACCCCAAAAACCAATTTCAACTTCCATCAACTTATGGAAATAATCTCAAAAACCAATTTTAACTAAGTGCAATGCTTGGAGAGTTTGTTAATGCATATTCATATGATGTTCTACTTTCGCGTTGTTGGGTTCCTTGATTAATGGTTGTGGGTGTTCATAGGATGCTTAGGGTTTAGGTAATGTCCCCTCGAGGCACTAACATGTGGTATTCCTTAGGTTGTATTATAGTAGGTTCAATCATGTATAGGTTTATAGTACTTTGAGATCATAATTTACGATGCCTACTTTATGGTATGGTGTATGCATACAAAGTAAAAGATATAGAGTGCCAATGGAGTAGATTGTCACATTTGTTAATAATTATCTTATAAGGGAATAAGTAGACATTGAGGATAAAATCATTAAACCTTTATTGGGCTTATCCCCTCTCACTATTATGAATGTTCACGCATGAAAAGGTTGAAGAGGATATGAAGTAGAGAAACTCCAAAATTTGCTAGGCAATCCACCAACGTCTTCATTGCATGACATCAATTCTTAAATTTGATTGGTTGAAAAATACAAAGATGAAGGAGGAGTTGTTTAATGATGTTACAAAATTGCCAACAATAAATAGCTTTAGAATTCATGCCTCACATGACAAGTAGCAAGTGACCCCATACCTTGAGATATTAAAAGTTTTCTAAGGCAATTGATAGTCCTAATAATAATGTTGCTAGTACTTTAAGGCCTTGGGGCATAGCTCACTTGGTCTTGTTAGCATGTATAAGTAGCCTTGGTCTTGTTTGACTCTTGACTCACCCCATAGTGTGGGTCAAGGGCCCTCTCCACATCGCCTAGAGGTTACAGGGGGGCTCGCCCTATGTTAGAGTGTCAACTCGAGGGGTTGGGTCAAACGCATTGATTTCCCTCCAATAAAGCAAAAAAGAAGAAGCAATGCCACTACCTTAACATTTTTGTTGGAGACACTTAGAAATCCTTTATCATAGGTATGCCAAAGAGGCCTTTTGTCATCGTAGAGAAGGCCTCCAATCCCTCCCACTCTCAATTTCCACTTGGTTGCACCATAAAAATTGGGTTTTACTTTATCCATTGACGAGCATTCCACTTATCACTCTTCCTTGTGATGCAATAGGTACATATTCTATAAGCGACAGAGAAATATGCTTAGATAAATATCAATACAAAGCTCATTAAAAACATGGAGACGAGCTTGTATCCATGAGATGGTTAGACTCGACCCTTACTTCCAACTACAACCATGGCAACACACAAAAGTGGACTTAAGCCCAAGCATTGCCATAAATCTGATCTCTCCTTGCAAGGATCCCCACCAATACTAAAAGGTACCTAACGCCCTGGGTCCATGCAACTTCTTACCTATTTTTATCAGTGGGTGTCTTTGCCCATGTTCGAAGCCATAACTCCTCCCCCGTACATTTATCTGAAAAAACTTGTTCGAAACAATTACTACTTCTACTTTTGAAAAACAAATATTTATTCACGTAATTTTAATTATTTAGCAGTTACATAAAACCCCTAAAACATAATGAAATGAAGAACAACCCCTCCATGAGACCATGCTAAAAACCTAACGGGAAACATCCCAACCCTGTACAAAACCCTTTACGACAGTGTACCCATTTTGGCCTTAACTACGAAAAACATTACGACAATTGACAGATTTATTCGGTTTTAATTTAAAAAAATTATCCTTTTCATTTTCCCGCCCACGTTGACCCGAAGGTGTAGCAAGGGAGATACACAATGTATATTTCAAACAAAAGAGGGAAATATACAGTGCGCATTCAATGAGGACGAAGACCTCTTTCATGTGGTAATAATTTTATTGAGGTCCACTTGCAAGCATTACAGAGGGAGATACAGTGTATATCTAGGGATCGGTGGTTTCTGGTGACATTTGCGGGATAGATACACATTGTATATCTAAAAGCCAGAAGTTATCTAGGGCCATTTGCCAATATTTCGGGGGGAGATACACACTGTATATCAAAAAGTCATTGGTTATTTGCAACACTCTCTATCGAAAAAGCGGAGGTTATTTGAAGAATCAAATAGGGAGATACTCTGTATATCAAAACATCAGAGGTTATTTGTAAGGACTAGAAGGAGATTCGTAATTTATATCCGAAAACCATAGATAATTTTGCAAGGTAATTAATTGGCAAGGGTTCTGGAGGGAGATACACCAGTGTAGTCCGAAAACCAGAGTCTATCCACGGGATTTGTGGGGATTTTAGTTTACAGCCATGTATATCAAAGAGGTCTGTCTGGAAGGCTTCAAGTCTTATGCAACGAGGACCGTTGTGCCGAATTTTGATCCATTTTTTAATGCTATAACTGGTCTGAACGGCTCAGGAAAATCGAATATATTGGACTCGATCTGCTTTGTACTTGGAATCACCAATTTACAGCAGGTCAGAGCTTCAAATTTGCAGGAATTGGTGTACAAACAGGGCCAGGCTGGGGTCACCAAGGCTACTGTTTCTGTTGTCTTTGATAATTCCGATCGGAGCCGCAGTCCTATTGGCTATGAAGATTGCAACGAGATCACTGTAACTCGACAGGTATTTAGGCATTTTAATTCTTGTCTGCCTTTCTTATTTCAGAAGAGTCTTCTGAAACATATGTGTGTGAGTGCGCTGTGTGCATGTGTGAGAGATTATATTTTGTATTCTTTCAGTGTGTTTATGAAAGTGCTTAGAAGTACCTGAATGACTCTAAATGACTCATAAGTTTTGGAAGAATAACATTTAGTAGAGCTCAAATTGAAACACAATAAAAGAGACCTGGACAAGTCAATAATTCTGCATAATAATATACAGTTCGATACTGGATATTAGATAATATTTTATACAAAAGACATCACTTTTCCTGAAGTTTTTTATGCATGCTTGTGTGAAAGCTTTAATGTTGGCCTCTGATTTACTTAATAGTTAGGTTTGACAAACTTTACTGTTGATGCTTATATATCTATGGCTTGATACCTACTGTTTTTGTAGATTGTTGTTGGTGGGAGGAATAAATACTTAATCAACGGCCACCTTGCACAACCCTCACGTGTACAGAACCTTTTCCATTCTGTGCAGCTCAATGTCAATAACCCGCATTTTCTCATTATGCAAGGGCGCATTACTAAAGTTTTGAACATGAAGCCTCCTGAGATCTTGTCGATGCTTGAGGAGGCAGCAGGAACTAGAATGTATGAAATGAAAAAGGAATCTGCTCTTAAAACACTTGAAAAGAAGCAGACCAAAGTGAATGAGATAGATAATGTATTGGCCCAAGAGATTCTTCCTGCTCTTGAGAAATTGAGGAAGGAGCGTGCACAATATATGCAATGGGCCAATGGCAATGCTGAATTGGACAGACTCAAGAGGTTTTGTATTGCTTATGAATTTGTGCAAGCAGAAAAAGTCAAAGAAGCTGCTATAAGAGGAGTTGAACAAATGAAGTCAAAGATTATAGAACTTAAGAATTCCATGGAACAAGTGCAATTGGAAGTAGATGAGAAGGAAAAGGCAATATCAGATCTAACTGCACAAAAAGAGAATCAGACGGGTGGAGACATGAAAGTCCTATCAGAAAAGGTAGACAAGCTCTCTAATGCACTTGTTAAAGAAACATCTGCTTTATCTAATCAGAAAGACACTCTCAAGGCTGAGCAAAAAGCGTTTGCAAAGGTAAAAAATAAATTGCTTATCTTTACCTTTGAAATTTACTGTCCATTCAGCCCTTGGTGGCGTACATCAGTCCCAAAAGTTTATATCATCCGATCCGTGGTAAAACTTCAAAATGTTCTGGGAATCCTTTGTAATTCAAGCTTTCAAAAGCCCTGTGTTTCTATTTTAGGATTGACTCGATCTCACAATCTTCTGTTTTAGGAATTATTATTTGTTAGTTACATGCTTCAATTTACATACTGGCCTTTAATTTATTCACCCTTCCCTTTGCTGGAATTTAAAATCAGCCAGAGAGCGTTCTGAAATTGTCTATGTGGTATTGCTACATTTTTTTCCATATAGATGCATAAAAGTATTCAAGACATTGAAAACTCCATCCAAGAGAGAGATGCTGCTGTCAAAAGGGCTGATGATGGAGCAGCTGATATAAAGCAAAGGGTAGAAGATATGAAAAAGAACTTAGAAGATCATGAAAAAGAATACCAGGTATGCAGTTTGAATCATTCAGAAATTTCTAAAGATGTGTGTGCACTTGCCTGCATGTTGTTATAAAGGTCTCACATTATTATTCTTTTGAATTAGTCAGTTTGGAAAGAATTTAATTCTGTGTAGTTTCTCTCTAATAGGGAGTGCTAGCAGGCAAGAGTAGTGGCGACGAGGAAAAATGTCTCGATGATCAACTTGTAGATGCAAAAGCTGCAGTAGGAAGTGCTCAAACAGAAGCAAAACAACTGAAGACTAAAATTAATCACTTAGAAAAGGAATTGAAAGATAAGAAAAAGATTTTATCATCAAAACAACAAGAGGCTATTGCTGTTGAGAGAGAGCTGCAATCCAAAAGACAGGAAGTTGAGAAAATAAAGGCAGCATTGGAAGGCGTTTCTTATGAAGAAGGGCGCATGGAGATGTTAGAAAAGGTTGTTTAGATCTGAAGAAGAGATGCAAGCATTTTGTTGTTTTTCATGTTTTATGTAGAATACATCCTTTTAATATGTTGGAAAACTAATTAATGTGGTTCAAAAAAATCAGGAACGTTTGCAAGAATCGGAATCAGTTCAGAAGCTGAAGGCCGATATCAGGAACCTTGAAGCTCAATTAGGAAATGTTAAATTTACCTATAATGATCCTGTAAAGAATTTTGATAGGTCTAAAGTGAAAGGTGTTGTTGCACAACTTATAAAAGTTAAAGATGCCTCTACAATGACTGCATTGGAGGTTAGTGACGATTTCATATTTTTGCGAACATTTTGTCTTTTGAAGCCACTGGTTTATATACATGGCAATTAATTTGGAGAGAGGCATTATCTTGGATCAAGAACTCGAGTAAACCTATATATATGTGTGTGTATATGTAAATTGTTTTCTTCTGATAATGAACAGAAAAGTTCCAATTGATGTTTTAGGTAGCTGCAGGAGGGAAGCTGTTTAATGTGGTAGTGGATACAGAGCAAACAGGAAAGTTGCTACTTGAAAAAGGAAGTCTTCGAAAAAGAGTAACAATTATCCCTTTAAACAAAATCCAAGCCCATACTATTTCATCAAGAACTCAAGAAGCAGCATCAAAAGTGGTTGGTTGCTATTGTTAATCTTTGGAATTATTTCTGCCAATAAATTGTAATGATTTCTAATTACATCTTCATCATGGGGTTTTGGTCATTGCTTATGCAGGTGGGCAAAGGAAATGCAAGGCTGGCACTCTCTCTGGTTGGATATGAAGATGAAATTGAAGTATGCTATTGCCTTTCTCTCTCCCACTCAACTTATTACCATTTTTACTATTCTTTGTACTCTTCCACCTTTTCAAGCTTAAGTGGAGCTTGCAAGTTGTTCTTTATAGAATGCTTAAGATTTGTATGTTGCATGTTTTTGTGTGAAATTGCCAAACAAAATAAAACAATTATTCAAATTTGACACCACCAAAACAGTGTTGCTATTGTAACTAGAAAAAATCTAACCTGAAACTCAAACTTAACATACCAAAATTGTTTTTGTAAAGAGATGTTTTCAATTTTTGTTATACACATGCAGAATGTTTATGGTCTAATAAAAATGGCATAGACGTTTCCATGTTGTTTCCACCGTTGGCATATCAGTTCACAAGCTTCAATGCAATAAATAGCAATAATAAATGGCTCCAACTATGGCCAATAGTAAATGTTGATATGGTGCAACTATACATACACCTGCACACTATATACTAGACAACTGTTCATGTATCTAATCAAGCTTGTTAGCAAAATTGATGAAGATTACAGTTGCATACAAAAACACAGAATTTTATGCAAATCAGGGATCAATAAACACAACCATCATTAGTGAATCTAAAATTCATAATATACAACATTCAAGGCAACCATACTCCCATTTCCAGGCAGGGATAGTCAGGAACCTTGCTAACACAATAAGTTTTATTTTCTTTCTTTCAAGAGCTGTGCCTTTTTTTTTTTTTTTTTAATATCTCTGCCCTGCTCCTGCTTTTTCCTTCCCTCAAGTAAAAATCAATTACTACTACTCAAGTTCCCCAAGCTTCTATGGCAGTCCCACTACCCCCACAACAAGCATGTAGTTTGTGTAGATGAATTAAAAGCTAGGAGGAAACTTCTACGGCAGTCAGCTCCTAAAATCCAGCATTCAATTTAATAAAAATGAACTATAAATTATGGGCAGTTACGACAGTTTTCTAATTGAAGGAGGACAAACCCTTGAAACCTCTCAGCTTGACAGCTGTACATCAAGTCAAACAAACTAATTAGAAAAATTAAATAATTCCTTTTTTTTTGAGTGATATAAGATTGCACAATCCTATGGATGCTCCTGCATTAGACACCTGAGGTTTAAATATGTGAACTCCCACTCACATGGACGGAATAAATAGCAAAACCATTCTTTTGGCCACAAATCATAATGGTTATGGTGTCCCCTTCCAACACACCAAATACTTCCATTGATTGTCATTCTTTCTTCCCCATTTCCAATTCTTTGCTGGACCATAAACCATCCTCATCCACCTAACTCTGTTCACCATGCTCGTTTCCTTCCTTTGCTCCTCCTTTCCTCAATTGTGGGTTGAAACCCACCTCTATTTGACCTTCTCCACCAGGATGCTCTTTCATGTATCTTACGTTTTCTTGTGGGCTTATACTCACTACAATCCAACCACCTCGTCCTAAAGCCTTGTAGGCTTTGTTCAATTGCTATACAACTTCTTGTTGGCTCCTTCCAGATCTCACTCTTCTCTACTTGTAGCCACTCATTTCTCATGGGTGCCATCTCTTCCTCCTTAGCTTGCTTGTAAAATAACTCCACATGCTTTTGGGCATCATGATGATCTCCCATATTCTCCACTACTATCTCTAAGATCATACTCATATCTTCTTTGCTTGCTGCCTTCATTGCCATGTCAAACAAATATAATACCTATACGGCAACATCATCTTCTTCACCATTTACAGCCTTCAACATGTCTTCAAAAAGCCCCTCCATCTCTTGTTGGAATGCTGTACCAACTATCCTCTCAACATCCTTTTCATCTTCTTGACTACATGCTTCCAATGATCGTAGAAGCATCTTCTTCATCCTTAGCTTGTATATCTGCTGCAACCTCATGCTTTTCATCACTTGCTTGGGCTGATAACAAACTTAGCTGCTCCATCTCATCCTTGTCTTCTTTTTTCACCTCATCCATGCCACGTGCAAAGAACCTTGCACTCTATTTGTCCATATGTGAACAATGCATACCTTGACTCATAAGAGTCTCTTCTCCAATACCTATTTGGGCTGCTCCTACATGTTCAACATCACTTGCATCCTTCACTGCTCTTGGTGGAAACATATCCACCTTCTCTATCTCCTTGCTTGCCTCTATGTTACGAGTGACATTCTTCATCTTGTTGTGCCCAAGCGCTCTTTGGACCAACTTCTATCAACAATTTTTGAACTTTGTCTTCCACCATTCCACTATCTATCCATCTCTCAAGATTGAGATTTGATGCATATCCTTTTCCATCCATCGTTGTTTCATTGAGGTGTTCTTCTTCTTGCCAATCTGTTTCACTTGCCCTTGTGAGAATCTTCTCTCCTACTTGTTACTGCTGTAAATGAACTCCCTCTATTACGCCCTCTTGAGAACATTCTTGTAGCATCATTTTCCCACTCTCTCTTGTCTCCATGTTAACTTGAAGACACTCCTATGCTACTTCCATGTCCATACCAACCAACTCTACAACTGCTGCAACAATAGTATCTTATTGTTCCATCTCTTCACTTTGCTTCTCATACATATAAGCATGCTGGATTGAACCACACTTATGTCTTCTTTTTTCCATCTTCTTCATTGTTGGTCTTGCACATAGAACAAATACATTAAGGGAATCAAGAACTCTCAAAAACACTCCTTCAATCACTTCATCGTGCCTCAAAGACATGTTGTTCAACTCTCTTTCATTTCTTGCATTATCTTCATGGCTTCCACTCACATGATGGACTCTCAAAGCCCCATTCTCAACAATCTTCATGATTTCCCTTTCCTCATTCTTCTTTCTATGTTCTTCTACATATGGATGGTCTACAACCATGCTCTCCTCATGTGCATTAACTTGCACATCAACCACTTTCATTTTCTCCTTCATGGAAACATGCCCATCATCAAATAATGGGTCTCTTCCTTCCGGTTTAACAACTATCACACCTATCTCCTCCTCATGATGACTCCTTCCTCTACGGGATGCGCACAACTTTCTTCCTCCTTGCTGTTTTCTAAAATTAGATTTGGGCTCTTCACATGAGAACCTCACTCGCTTGTTGTTCTTTAAGACAACCTTATTCTTCTCTTCACTCATGCTTTTTCTTTCTACTTCTCAAAACAGATTTGAGTTGCTCACATGGTAACTTCCCTCTCATATTGCCTTTCATGGCAACCTTCTTCTTATCTTCTCTCTCAAGTCTCAAGACATGAAGCTTCTTTATCCACTCTACTTGGATTCTTAGGTGCAAAACATAACCCATCAACTTCGAGACCATACGTTCCCAACTTCTCACCTTCTTCTTCCCTTTCTTTTGTCTCCTCTCTTGGAGAACTCTCCACTACTCAGCTATAACCTCTTACTTGCAACCTTTACCCTCATGGGGTCTTCAACATTCTCTTCTTAAAATGAAGTCTCCAACTCAACTATCTATTGCATGAGCTCATTTGGGCTCTCTTTACCACATAACAAAAGTACATTGCTAGTGGGCTTACCTCTTTCCTTCTTGACCTTTGCTGGTTTCTTCTCTTATGTAGCTTGTCCTCTCTCCAAGAAATCCAAATTTGCTTGTAGGGAAATCAACATCTCCAACATCTCTTCTTCTTCATCTACAGTTGCAACATCTTCACTTTGTGCATCCTCCATCATTTTCAATTTTGCTTGGACTTCCTTTAACATCTTTTCCAAGTCTTCTAATTGTGGTGCTCCTCCATTCTTGTGTGCCATATCTGCACAACTTGCAATAGACTCAAAATAGAGCCTCTCTCACAATATCTCTACACTTGCAAGGCTTCTCTCATAACTGCAACAAAACTCACTTTGATTGCAATGTATCTCTTGACACCTTCTACCCAACACCTCTCCTTTGTTGGAAGATACCTTGTCTTGTTTTCTACCCACAACAATGTGGAAAACAACTCTCACCAAGATTCAAACCCGCTCTGACACTAAAATGGGTGCAACCATACACACACCTGCACACTATATACTAGACAATTGTTCATGCATCTAATAAAGCTTGTTAGCAAGATTGATGAAGGTTATAGTTGCATACAAAAACACAAAATTTTATGCAAAGCAGGGATCAATAAACACAACTATTATTATTGAATCTAAAATTCATAATAGACAACATTCGAGGCAACCATACTCCCATTTCAAGGCGGGGATAGTTAGGATTCCTGCTAACACAACAATTTTTCTTTTCTTTCTTTCAAGAGCTGTGCTGCTCTTTTTTTTGTATATCTCTGCCATGCCCCTGCTTTTTCCATCCCCCAAAGTAAAAATCAATTACTGCTATTCAAGTTCCCCAAACTTCTATAACAGTCCCACTGCCCCAAAACAAGCATGTAGTTTTTGTAGATGAGCTAAAAGCTAGGAGGAAACTTCTACGGCAGTCAGCTCCTAAAACCAGCATTCAATTTAATAAAAATGAATAATAAATTAGGGGCAGTTACAACATTTTTTTCTAATTTAAGGAGGACAAACACCTGAAACCTCCCAGCTTAACAGTTGTACATCGAGTCAAACAAACTAACAAGAAAAATTAAATAATTCCCTTTTTTTGAGTGATACAGGATTGCACAATCCTATGGATGCTCCTGCATCATGATACTTGTCTGGCATAGTGTGTATATTAGTAATTGTCATGCATTCCTCCCACCTGCATTTCAACATGCATCTGTTTCTGCATGAATGATGAAATGGATGCAGTTCTTACGTCAAATTAAAGATTTGGATCATGGCATACTTCTTTACAAATTATAGGTAATCCTAGAATTTGGCATTGATTCTTCAGCTGCTTTACTCAAATTCATAGGCATTTATCTGAACTGAAATTTGTACTTTGTGAATTTTCTCCGTTATGTTGTCATCTTGGTAGTAGCGCCATAGTATTGAATGCTGCTTCATTTTTCATCTTTCATTGTATTATCTTTGTATACTTTAATTTCACCTTAACGCTCAATTTTGTCAATTTCCTTTTTGCACTGTCTTTATGATGGTATTAGATATCAACCTATCATATTTATTCTTTATCAGTTATGTTCAGAACCTCTACATCTTTGCATAGACTGGGCGGTTCCACCAACCTCCTTTTCTTGATTTGATTTTCATTTTACTATCGGAAAAAAGTGCCTTTTTCTTCAAATTTCTGGAATCCCTTTGTCTAGGATAGTTGTTAGAGCGTATACAAAGGTAAATAAAGGAAAAGGCATTTTACTATCCTTTGTACTCTTCCACCTTTTCAATCTTAAGTGAAGCCTTTTACTCGACACTAGTTTGGGAACATAAAAGCAAGTAAAAAAAGTTGGGATTTGGACAGAAGCTTGGCTATTCTCTTTTTTGCATTGTTGGCTATCAATGACACTTGTATTGACAAATTTGGAGAGCCTACTGTATTTTTTTTTAGCAATTTTACATTATATTACATTTGGCATTAATACTGATGCACTGCAGTTAAAACTGGGAATAAATTGACATGTACATTTTAAACTATTGATACCTTAGCAAATAGACTAGCATTTTAACTGGAAAAACCTTAAAATAGAGAAATTACATAGCCTTTTCTATATCGTTTCCAAAGAATATTTTTGGAGGGATGATTGTATATAAAACATAATGATGCCTATCTTGATTTCTTATGATGTGAATCAATTCCCGATGATAAATAGTGAATTTTCTTTTGTTGTCAGTTATGGCATCTAGTATTTTCATTACTAACTTGATTGCCTTGGTCGTAGTTTAAAAACTCATACTTGGCGATTACTCGGTGGTCTGAAATTTTGACTTGGACTTGCAACTCAGCAAAAAACTTGGTAAAACCTGGAAAATTTTCTGCGATTTAAAAAGTATATAAATTCATAAAATAAATTTAAATAACATGTAAAACATAGTTAAAAAGTATGAAATGGATATAGAGAACACGTAAGTAGAAAATTAGACCAAAAAAGAGTACAAAGCATTGCCATGACACTTAGAAACAAGTTGATGATTCACATAACACGTTTGTAACATTTTCTTACAATGAAATGCCTACGCATGTATTGTATACTTACCTCTAGGTAGTGGGAGAGGGTAATCAGAGTGAGAAAAGGCTCCTTCATTTTCTAAATACTTGGTTAAAGAAAACAAAACAAAGTGGCTTTAAATATAGCTTTAAGACATACAAGAGATGTTCAAACAAACATGATCAAAAGGGGCTGGACAACTAAATTGCAGCTACCATAAGAAGCTTGAGCTTATTATGTTTCACAATCATTTTGGCCATTTTAAACTCTATATCAAAACCCGTGGGTAACAACTAGGTATTCAGGAAAGATTAATCAAACGGGTTTAAGCCTAACTTACCACAGGTCGGATAAAGGCCTGATGACCACGGTTATTGATGAGTAACTAATTGTGATTACTTGCCGATAACTATGGTTATTAGGTTTTTACCCGGCCCTGACCTGACAATCGCGCAAACATAATGAAAAGTGGTTAAAAAACATCATTTGCAACTTTTTACATTGCAATTTTCAGCTTTGCTACTGCTTGTGGGTTTTGATCCAGGATTCATGGCTGCTATAAACTGCTTAAAATTTGCTGCTACCTTACTTCTTTGCACAGGATTTTTTTTTCCAAAGAAAAAGTCACATTTTTTATTCCAACGTAGAATGAAAAAATACATTCCACAGCTGCACAAGGCACATAACAATAAAAGGGGTGTCAAAGATAAACCCCAGAAGAAAAGAAGCGGACAAACCAATCAAAGTCCAACCACCAGGACGTCCAAAAAAGCTACACACAACAACGATTTCCGAAATTGGAAATCTGCAAAGAGTAAACAATCGAGATGCCAAATGTGTTGTGACCAGAAAAAAACAACAATAAAAGTCCCACAACAGATTAACTAATCACTAAAATGAGCCAATGTTCCTAACGAACCATATAATATACCAGTGGGACTATATTGGTTGTCTGTACTCAAACCGTATACCTTCTTGAGATTCAACCAAAAGTATGTGCCCAACCGTCATCTGTAAACCCTCTTTTGGTAATAATTCTGCATCTGTACTATGTTCCTTGTAAATATGGGAATATAAAATATTCTCAAAGGTAGCAGAAATCTCCTTCATTTGTGTGGCTAAAGGAAGCAAAACCGCATTTTGAATATTATTTTCATTGCCCATCCACGTAATGACTAGTTGCGGGTCATCGACAACATGGAGGTTTCTGATATCCTTGTTCAATGCCAATCTTAATAGTTCTTTCAAAGCCAAAAACTCAACAAAATTATTTATCCCGTTCCCGATATTAGCTTTGTATGTGAAAAATTGAGTCTTAGAACAAAAGAAGATGCCTTCAATGCCAGAAATTTGTTCCTGTCCTTGGAAAGCCTCACCACCCCAAGGTCTATTCTCGTCAATCACAGGCTTGCCAATCTGCCTTGGGACCTTTCCTTTAGTTTTCTTTCTGCAGAACTGAAATATAGAAACCACTTGTGTGAAGATCTGAAAAGTTTGCGTCTGACTATTTTCAAAGATAAGTGAATTTCGGGCAAGCCAAATGCCCCATAAGACCTAGAAGGGGACTGCTCTGTATTCCTTGAGTTCCTGTCGCTGAAACCAATTATGCAAGCATTCTTTGACATTATTACCTTGCCAAATATTGCCTAAACGCAGCCATTGTGCAATTTCAAACCATAACAGATGTGCAAATGGACATCACAAGTAAATGTGAGGTACTTACCCCCTCTTTCATGCAAAGAGTACAAATGCCTGGTCCCTATAAATTTCTTTTTTGGAGCAACTCCCAACTCAGGATCCTATTTTTAATTGCCAGCCACATAAATAGAATTGTCTTCTTCGGAACCGTGACCTTCCATATCTTGGTCCACCACCAACTTCTCTTGCCAACAAAAGTAGGCCGAAGGCCTTGATATCCCAATCTCTCTGTATAATTGCCTGTGGACTAATTATTAGACCAGACAACACAGTCTGGCTCATCCCTAAGTCTGATATGATGTCTACTAAGTTCCAATAAGAAAGTGTCCAAGCTGCAACCATTTTGCCATCAAGTCCTAAGACCATAGCTGACCACCATCCCTATCTCCAAATGTTAGTATTCTCCATGTTCGCCACCTAATTAAGTGTGAAAAAACCATTATCATGAAGAATACTAACATTTGGAGATACCTGAAACAAGTTTGGAGGTAGAAAGATCTGATTGTCACAGTCCATGATAGCATCAGCCCCTATCCTAATTTATGAACCATTACCATCCTTCTAGGCAAGATAGTTACTGATCACTGGAAAAGCTAACACCAAAGCTTTCCATTGAATTGATACATTGTTAACGTTCTTCCTTTCCTTCCTTATCCAGTCAAGCAGTGTGTCTGGAGCAATATATTTCTGAACTATAATTCTCTTCCACAAATTGTCTTTAGTGATCAAGTTCCAAAGACTTTTGGCTGCCAAGGAATTGCCAAAAATATGATTATTTTTTAAGTCCCAGCCCCCCTCAACGTTCGGCTTGGAAATGAATTTCCAGCTTGTCAAATGTGGACCCACTTTATCCCTTTTCCCTTGCCAAAGAAAATTAAAACAAGTCTTCCGAATCTTCTCCAAAACCCCCTTTAGAATATGAGCTAGGGAGTTCCAATGCACTGGAATTGCTACCAAAACAGATTCGACCAAAGTCAGTCTACCCGCCCTTGCTTGGACAGCCACCTATGACACCAAAAATATATTCTCTTTTCAACCTTATTCAATAACCAGCCCCAGTCCTTTTTTCCACATGCATTGGGTTTTAATAAAAAGCCAAGATACTTAAAACCCTCCTGAAATTTCAGCTTGTTGTAAGGAAAAAGATTCAATAAATATTGTTTCTCCATTTTTATTTTATTGAAACATATAGCTGATTTCTAAAGGTTTATATCCATACCTGTAGCTTTACTATACAGCTGTAAAGTTTCCTGCAACTTATTCCCCTTTGCTGCAGAGCCTTTGGAGAAGAGTAATATATCATCCACCACAAATAATAAGTGCGAAACGAAGACATTTCCCTCAATCTTAATGCCCTATATCCTTCCTCTCCTAGCTTGTTGAGTGGACCTACTTAGTCCTTTAGATACTAACAAAAAAAGGTACGGTGACAGAGGACAACCTTGCCTCAAACTTGTAGTGGTTTTGAAAAAGGGAGAAGCAACTCCTTTGATGAGAACCGCAAATGTCATCGAAGTCGCACACTCCATGATTCAATTGACAACTGGAAGACTAAACCCAACATGGATAATAATTAATCTTAGGTACAACCAACAAGTTCTTTCAAAGGCTTTAGACAAATCTAATTTAACGACCATGGGTGGCAACTTCTTAAATTTAATTGAGTGAAGTCCCTCCTCAGCTGTCCCAATGGCATCATGAATGTATCTTCCTTCAAGAAACCCAAATTGTTTTTGGAGAGATCACATAAGAGAGAACCCTTTTAAGTTGGACAGCCAAGATCTTGGAGATAATCTTGTAGACATAGTTACAAAGAGAAATTGGTTGGAACTCATCCAAGGTCGCAGGTTTCTCAGCTTTGGGAATGAGAGCAATAAATGTGGTGTTGAAATAACCCCTAACCTTCCTAGTCAGCCTCACCTCTTCAAAGACCCGTTGAAGATCTGCACCCAAAGTGTTGAAAAAACTGAGGAAAAATTCAACTGTCCACCTAGCAGGTCCCGACTCTTGTCTTTTTGTAACAAAGACAAAATCCTCAATAATTCTTCTTTGGGATTTTATTTAAATAGCTGTAGGTTGTCTTCCTCAGTGACCAATTGTGGGAAATGTGAGGCGATTTTGATAATCTTTGCAATGTTTGTACCCTACAAGTCCTTATAAAGTGTTTCAAAGTGTTGAATTCCCAAAGCAACTATCTCACCTTCACCATCCCTCATTTCCTAGATAGTGTTATGACTTTTTCGATGGTTGGCAAATTGATGAAAAAATTGTGTTTTCATCACCGTGTTCCAACCAAATGGCCCAACTCTTCATCCTCCAGTTTCATGGTCTTTCAACAATTTACTCGTTCTAACTTCTAATTTCTTAATTTTATGGACTTCATCTTTGCTAAATACACCATGGGCATTATTTTTGTACAAATCAACAATCTCCACCTCAATCTCTTTAAGAAGTTTGTTTCTATTATTGTCGCGATCTGCAGCCTAGGTAACCACTTTACCTTTAACAACTTTTAATGAATCAAAAAATTGTTCACTTGTAGATACTCCCAAAGTGATATCGAAATGCTTCCATTCCCTTTTGACCAAAGTTTGGAACTCATCCTCATCTAACCATCCCAGGTTAAATTTATAGGGACTTGAAGGCTTTCCATCTTTCTGTTCAAGTTGTAATAGAATTGGATTATGATCCGAGCCTCCACTTATCTCAACCCAAGATCAAAATTTATCCACATTTTGTAGTAGAGAAGTTGAAACAAGGAATCTATCTAATCTTTTAGACACCTCATCTCTTCCTGATCTATTATTCCTCCAAGTGGGCTGAAGTGTGGTTGGTTCCACATCCACTAACTCTGCAAGTTCGATTTGGTGCTGCATAAAAACTCCCTATTTGTTCACTCTGGTTGAGAATCCTCAAACCTCCTCCCTGCTCGGTAAAATTAAGATTCTTGCTAATGATCACATGCCGGTCTTTAATAACCTGTAGAGTAAAAAAGTTCTCCGAAAAATATTGTTTCCCCTCATGAGGCCCATACACATTCACCACAGTAAATGTAAGACCCAAACTCTTAATGGTGAAAACCGTGCATAGTCCATAACTCAAAGCGAAATTGTTAGTCATGACCAAACTTGGCCTCCAACCAATAACATGTCTGCTTGAAAGTCCATTAGAATCAATAACAGTGAACTCCCAACCCTTGAGGAGCTTCCTAAGTCTCCACAACTACCTCCTGGCTACTCATAGTTTCTTGTAACATGAATAAATCAGGTTTTCTAATTCTAACAATCTAGACAGGGCGAGTATTAGCATTACAAACCTTCCTTAGGGGGCTCACCTGCTCTAAGAACCCCTGTTAATGAACATTGTTTACCCTGATGAATCTCCTAAATTGCTTGTTGTTGAGCTTGGTGAAACAACGACTTTTTGCCCACTGAAACTAAACCAAGCTCCTTTGTAGTATCAGTTGGCAAGTCCCCTGATAAAGGGCCACCAAAGATGGATTCCGAAAGATTGGGTCTTAAATTGTATCGACCATTGCCCCTGTCTACAAATCTCGCTGCCAAACTCTCTCAACCCAGTGTGTATTCCCAAGAATCCGATTCTAGGTCTGAATTTGAGGACAAAGGAAATGACTTGCCCACCTCCCAACCAATAGTTTCAGGCAAGGATTTATTCTTTTCATCCCCCTTCTTTTTCCTTTTGTGACTTCTTGTCCTTATGACACCTTCAGCCGGAGTGGGCTACTTTGGACTAGATTCCATATGCTTATTGTTGTCAACTTGGAGCTGCACCCTGAATCGAAGACGTGTTGAAATGGCCAATCCTCTATTCGATTGAAACAGTGGGATCTTCTCACGAGGGTGGATGCTTCAATGGTGAGAAGAACCTTTAGAGAAAGTTGGTTCCTGTAAGATGTATCGATGGATCTTTATTCTGTGTTGCGAATCTACCATGGAAAAGGGAGAAAGAAACTTGAAAGGGAAATCCTACCTAATAACGGTGATATACCAAAACGTTGATCCACTTTACTTGGAACCCCTAAACATTGAATCAAACAAGGGAAAAAGAAGACCTTCGATTTCAATTGATCACTATGCATAAATATTTCATTAGAAGGTTCAATCCAATGACCAAAACATGAGAGAAAACGATAGAGAGAGGTCTGATACAAGACACTTTGTAGCCACTTAACATCCACTTATAGCTTCAACAAAAGATGTAAAGAACACTGAACATGACTTGCATAATATGATAAGCTAGCAACTAGGTACGAATCAAAATTTGGGAAGGGAGAGAAATCTACCACATATGCAAATTGTTGAATGAATATACACTATGCTGGCACTTGAAATTTAAAAGTATAATCCTTTTATTGATTGAAGAGGTTACACAACTCACCAATGGCAAAGTCTGGTCTTGTCAAGAGAGGGATGAAAAAATCTAAGGTTGAAAAACCATTAATATAGAAAATTACAAAAGCCAAGAGATTGGCGTTGAAAAATAGAAGAGAAAGATCAACTTAGATTAACTCAAAACCAAATTTGCCTTCCAATAAAATATATTTTTCCTTTGTCTTTGCATGAAGCTCCTTGGCATTTGAGAAATGGACGGTGGGTCTGTTGAAAGTCAACTTCTCCTTTGCATGGAAGATTATGTCAATTGTCAAAAATAGACTCCTCTTAAGCTGTCGGATCAAGAAAACAATCATTTTTGCTTGAAAACGACGCTAAATTTAGACTGAGAAACTCGGCTTGAAGCTGAGTTGGACCTTTGGATGCATGAGAATGACTAGTCAAATGATGAACAAAACAAATAGTCAATTGAAACTTATCAATCCGCCAAAAATAGCCCTTGCTTGCATGAGTGAGACATATTTAGATTGAATCGTTTGTCGACTTTCCGTTCTCAATTTCCTTATTCTCGTGCATGAATTTCTCTTGCCTATTTGTGGTCTTTCACTTCACCTTGGTCTTTTATTTTTTGCGGACCTTTTGGATTTCCTTCGCCTTACCTTTTGATTTCCTTCGTTTGACAAAATTTTCTCGCGGAGTTTTCTGTTTATCTCCCTAGCCTTTGTGTATTTTCCATCGGGTTTTATTCTCTTGGGCTTCTTGTTATTTGCAAAAAAGAAGACCTTTGATTTCAATTGATCACTATGCATAAATATTTCATTAGAAGGTTCGATCCAATGACCAAAACATGAGGGAAAACGATAGAGAGAGGTCTGATACAAGACACTTTGTAGCCACTTAACATCCACTTATAGTTTCAACAAAATACATAAAGAACACTGAACATGACTTGCATAATATGATAAGCTAGCAACTAGGTACGAATCAAAATTTGGGAAGGGAGAGAAATCTACCACATGCAAATTGTTGAATGAATATACACTATGCCGGCACTTGAAATCTGAAAGTATAATTTTTTTATTGATTGAAGAGGTTACACAACTCACCAATGGCAGAGTCTGGTCTTGTCAAGAGAGGGATGAGAAAATATAAGGTTGAAAAACCATTAATATAGAAAATTACACAAGCCAAGAGATTGGCGTTGAAAAATAGAAGAGGAAGATCAACTTAGATTAACTCAAGACCAAATTTGCCTTCCAATAAAATATATTTTCCCGTTTTCTTTGCATGAAGCTCCTTGGCATTTGAGAAATGGACGGTGGGTCTGTTGAAAGTCAACTTCTCCTTTGCATGGAAGATTATGCCAATTGTCAAAATAGACTCCTCTTAAGCTGTCGGATCGAGAAAACAATCATTTTTGCTTGAAAACGACGCTAAATTTAGACTGAGAAACTTGGCTTGAAGTTGAGTTGGACCTTTGGATGCATGAGAATGACTAGTCAAATGATGAACAAAACAAATAGTCAACTGAAACTTATCAATCCGCCAAAAATAGCCCTTGCTTGCATGAGTGAGACATATTTGGACTAAATCGTTCGTCGACTTTTCGTTCTCGATTTTCTTATTCCCGTGCATGCATTTATCTTGCCTATTTGTGGTCTTTCACTTCACCTTGGTCTTTTATTTTTTGCGGACCTTTTGGATTTCCTTCGCCTTACCTTTTGATTTTCTTTGGAATTTTCGTTTGACAAAATTTTCTCGCGGACTTTTCTGTTTATCTCCCTAGCCTTTGTGTATTTTCCATCGGGTTTTTGTTATCTGCGAATTTTTTGTGGAAAAATTGTCTGCCCTTGGCTTTAATCTCCGTCGGATTTCTGTCTTCTCACTTTCTCGTGGGCTTTGTGTCCTTTGAATTTTTGCGGACTTTTTCCTTTCCAATTTTTCCGAATTAATCTTTGGCTGCATTTCCTTCGGACTTATGTTTTCTCACTTTCTCGCGGCTTTTGTGTCCATCGGATTTCTGTCTTCTCACTTTCCCGCACGCTGTCCTTTGAATTTTTGCGGACTTTTTCCTTTCTAAATTTTCCGAATTAATCCTTCGGACAAAAAGTCCGAAGGAATTCCTTTGGATTTTTGTCTGAGGATATCCTTCATTCTATTCGTTTTCTCTTTTGCCTTTGTGTAATGTTCCATCGGGTTTTTCTTTGTCCCAAATTTCTTTGGACTTTTCGTTCGAAGGAATTACTCCTTTGTCTTTATTTAGCCATTGGCAGAATGCCCTTCGGGAAAAATGCAAATGTTTTGCCACTGACCAAGTGCCCTCCGCAAGGGCTTGTGTCCTTTGTGCTCTTCAGGAAAGTTGGAAAGGTTTTGTCACCAACCAAGTGCCCTCTGCAAGGGCTTGTGTCTTGCCTTTGTGCCCTTCGGGAAAGTTGGAAAGGTTCTGTCACCGATCAAGTGTCCTTCGCAAGGGCTTGTGTCCTTCCTCTGTGCCCTTTGGGAAAGTTGGAAAGGCCCTGTCACTGATCAAGTGCCCTCCACAAGCGCTTGTGTCTCTCCGGAGCTGGCTTTTTGGAAGAATTGAAAGACACTCAGGTTTTTTTGTAGGGCACTCGGGGATTTTGTAGGGCACCTGGGCTTTTTGTAGGGCAACTAGGGTTTTTGTAGGGAACCCAGGTTTTTTGTCTCCTTAATTCCTTCGGACAAAAAGTCTGAAGGAATTGAATACTTTGTTAATTGCCACTTTGGAATTCTCTCGGACTTTTTGGAGGCTGTGGGTTTTTGTTTGCAAATTCTCCGAAGTATTCATTTGGACAAAAGGTCCGAAGGATGTCTTCTTTCCTTTTAATTTCCTTTGCTTTGTGCAAATTTGCCTAAGGCATTAATTAATGTATTGTATGCCATAACCTTATAAGAATAACCATGTTTGCTCATCGTATGCAAAACAACCTCTGCTTTTTCAAACAGTCTAGATATGTAGTAGGTCTCAACAAGTAGAACATATGTATCTTCAGTCGCAACCTAGGGCACCTGTAACATCCTCAAGTAGATCATGCCATGCTTTATATGAAGGTTGCAGATGGCTATTTAAGCACCCCAAAAAATTGATTTACAAGACAAATGGGGACCATAAGACCATCTTCCGAATAGTAAGGTTGACAATTTTTTGGCTTGTGGAAGAATTGTCAACATTTTTGGCGACTCAGTTGGCCCAACATGCCTGCTATGCTTGAGAACTCAGACCATGTGCATGCTATTCGAACTCTTGAAACAATGATAAACCTGATTTTTGACTGAAAATCTCCTTTTGACCATGGCTGAAGTAATCTTCTTCCTTCAAAATAAGAAGGGAAACACACGAAAGCAGGAAAACTAACTAAGAAGCAAATGTGCAAATAAGCACTTATTGGACAAAACTAAAGCAAACTACTGTGCTTGAACAACACTTGGAGGAAAGCAAAAACCACTAACTATGTACATAGCGTTTTGCTCTTCAATAGCAATGTTTCAGATGTATCCCATTGATTGGGATTGGAAGCTCTTGGCCGTCCATCTTGGCAAGTTGGAAGGCGTTGTGGGATTTGCAGTTGGAGATTGTGTATGGGCCACTCCAAAGGGAATCAAACTTTGTGTGCCTTCTTGGTTTGGCTCAATCCTCATCCTACTTGAGGACCAAATCTCCTTCATTGAAGCATCGTGAGGAAGCTACTTTGTCAAATGTTCTTTTTATGTGTGCCTGATGATTTTCCATGGCTAGCATGGCTTGATTTATTGTCTCTTCCAACTCCATAAGCTCTGCATACCTGATCTCCATAGGCTCATTCTCTAACAACTCAAGTTGATGCATTAATTCCAAGGTTGGAAATTCGAGAGAAATAGGTAACCTTGCTTCCTTACATAGACTAGCTTGTAGAGAGAGTTGGCTATTAATCTCTTGTAGGTGATCCTATCAGCCCATAGCGCTGACTTCAACTTGAGATGCCATGACTTCTGATTGTCTTCAATAGTCCTTCGTATGATCTTTAATAGGTTTTTGTTTGTAGATTCAACAAGGCCATTTCCTTGTGCTGAGATAAACTCCATGTTGAACAACTCATTGGCTGATCTTAGATCCCACAAAAGCCATTGCATTGTCAGAAATAATGGTCGAAGGAACTCCAAACCTAGTGAGCAAACCTTCATAGAAATCAAGGACATTAGTTTTGTTTGCTTCTTTCAATGCAATGGCTTCCTTCCAATGTGTGAAATAATCTGTAGTTGTTAGAATCCATCTATGCCCTGAACTCGAAGGAGGGTTAATGAGACCAATAAAATCCAATCCTCACTGGACAAAACGCTGATTCACTGCAATTAGCTGAAAGGGCAGGGCTGCAAGTTTAACTTTTCCTACAAACATAGCACATTGTTTGCACTTCCTAACCCATGTATGGCAATCACCAAATATAGTAGGTCAATAGTACCCACTTCTCATGATTTTAAGTGCTGTAGTTTTTGCGGAAAAGTGTCCTCCGCCAAGTCCATCATGGAATTCTTCAAGTAATCTTTGAGTTTGGCTTGGTTCCACACACCTTAGTAACATTCCATTTGTATCCTTTTTGAACAAAACGCCGTCAACGAGCAAGAATGGAATTGATTGCAATTTGAAATACCTTCTTTTTAAAGCACTTAGGTGAGAAGGGTAACAACCATTTTGCAGGCTTACCAAATCACAAAACCAATTGGAATGTGAGGTGTGAACAACAATCTTTTCATTATTTGACACTAAAACAATGTCATTAGTTTTTTGCAAGTCCTGAGTAGATGCTCACAAAGTCCTTTGCCTCTAACTAGCTTTGTAACTTTGATTTCTATGTCATATTCCATTATTTTGGTTATCCAACCAGCCCTCTTCTCATTTATATCTTTGTTAAGAAGAAATTCTTTGATGCTTGGATGAACCATTAGATGTATGTTATTATTAGACAACAAGTGCTTAAATTTATTCAGAGATCTTATAATTGAAAGGACATGTTTTTCAACAAAAGAATACCTTGGCTCTTATTTCTGCAAGCCTTGGTTTTAGAAAGCTATTGGCTACTCCAAATTTTCATGATTTTGCTACATAAGAATCCCTGAAATGTTGTCCACATTAGCATACGTATACATAATGAAATCTTTTGTAAAATTTGGATTTAAAAGCGTAGGAGCACTTGCTATGGCTTTCTTAACATCTTCAAACCCTATTATTCCCTCTTTGGACCAGCTGAAGTTTTGATTTTTTCTTTAACATCGCTGTAAGTGGTTAGCTACAATAGCGAAATCTGAAATGTATCTCCTTATAAAATTGATCTTTCCAAAGAAACTTTGCAAAGCCTTTTTGCTCTTAGGCAAGGAGAGTGCAAGAATGGATTGAATCCTGTCAGAATCTATGTTTAAACCGTGCTTTGAAACAACATGTCCAAGAAGCTTACCTTCATGAACTGAAAATACACACTTTTTGGGATTTAGAGATATCCCAATTTGCCTACACCTTTCGAAAATTTGCTGGAGGTGAACAATGTGATCTTCTGCATTTTTTGAAAACACTGGTATATCATCCAAATAGACAAGCACAACCCTATTAAGAAGGCCTTGGAAGGCCATAGCCATGTCTCTCTGAAAGGTTGCTTTGGCATTGGACAAACCGAATGGCATCTTTCTTTATGCAAATGTCTTCCACTTAGTCGTGAAGGTTGTCTTGAATTGGTCCTCTTCTTTGACCAAAATTTGATTGTAACCACTATATCCATCCAACAAGAAAAACTTTTCTGACCCTACAACAAGTAAAATTTCTTCCATTGATGGCAATGGATAGTGGTCTTTAAGCGAAGCCTTGTTTAAATCACGGAAATCAACACACAAATAAATCTCATCATTCTTTTTTCGTACTGAAACGAGGTTCGCCACCCAAGTTGAGTGCTTGATTGGAAATATGATAGCTGATTTTATGAGCTTGTGAAGCTCAGCTTTCATCAAAGGCTCAAGCTTTGGATTGATTGGCCTTTGTCTTTGTCTTATTGGTTTAGTTTGCTCTTCTAACTCAATAGTGTGTTGAGCCAAACTTGGATCAAAACCTTTGAGATCACTATACTGCCATGCGAATATATCAGCAAAATTTGTGCATAATTCAATGAAAGCTTTCTTTTGTGGAGAAGTGCATACCTTGCCCAATTTCAAAATCTTACCAGCTGCCATCTCTACATTGGCATAGTGCTCTTCCTTTGTTGACAAGGATGGTTTCTCTTTCCTTAGCTCATCATCTTCATTGAAAATATTTTCAAGTGTGACCAATCCCTTAGGTAGCTTATTAGTTTTCAGTAGTACAATCTGATTACCATACTGCTTAAGCGTTTTGATTGATTCCTTAAAGAAAACTCAGTCTCTTTTTGCAAAAAACTCACAATTTGATTGCCATTTTCAAACACCTGCCAATTTTCTTGGTTATCCGAAACAGAAGGCCTTACAACTATCTTTATATGTGATTGAAAAATGTCACTTTTTACATCCGCTAGGATGTCAAATTGTGCCTCGACAGCAGCCAACCTATTAGCATGTTTATTCCTATCTCTTGGTATTGCCTGGATATTAAAACCCTAAAAATCTACAAGTAGATCCCATCTCTGTGTCTGTAAGATTTAAGCAACATATTCTTGCATATATTCAAGTCTCTTACTTGATGGACTACAAGTTCACTATTTCCAAACACTTGCAAACAATTTGCTTTCATCTTCTTAGCCCACTGCAAATCGTCAACTAGTGCTTCATATTTAGCAACGTTGTTTGAACAACCAAACTAAAATTTAACAGAGGAGAAATACATTTGTTCGGTATGAGAAATTAATATCATTTCAGCTTCGGTTCTATGCTTATTTCTTGATCCATCAAAGTATAATTGCCACAAGCCTTCATTAGATTCGTCTTATTTGATCATGGCTGGAATTGGTGCATCGTTTTTATGAAGACAATACACACCAAGACCTTCCTCTTCAATCAACTTGTAGGGATCATGCTCATGCAAGGTGGAAGCCCACTCATCAAGAAACAAATTTGGAACTCCATCCAAAGGCGAGTCTTTTTCTACATCACTAGTTTGTAGTATTTCATCTGAGATGATACAATTTGCATTGACTGCATTTGGCGTGTAAGGCTCCATATGAAAACATGCTATAGGCTCTGAATGAATTGTTACATTTATGTCATATCTGGTCCTGAACAACAAGTAGGTCCAATCAATTGATAAATATCCTCTAATCTTTGAGGTGAAATTTCTTGAAAGACACAACGAAATAAGGAGGTAGGTCCACCATTACGTCTTGTTGAATAGTCACGTTAGGACAGGTATGTAATGTCAATTTCAAATATTCGATAATGCCTATCGTTTTTGCTGGTGACCCATCCAATTGCAATACCCCTTTAGTATTTGGCTCATAAACAAGGCCGAGCTTGTTTGCAATCTGTTTGGGCATCACTGTACTGCTAGCTCCACTATCCACCATACAATTACGAACCAAAGTATCACTCACTATCAAAGAAAGATAAAAAGGGAGAGTTTTTTTCGTTTTTACCTCAGTTTTGTCCACCTTTGATATCTTATCTTCTTGCTGCACTTGTTGCTTAGTTGGCTGATCCGAATTTGTCAAGATAACACCTTCTTTCTCAACAGATTTTGGTGAAAATTCAAGAGCTGAAAGTTCTTGAATGAGTTTATCTTTTCGCCCTGGAATTGAAAGAGAATCCCACATGCTAATGCTGATGTTAGATTTCTTCATTTGGTCTACAATACTGAACTGAGATGGACTACCTTTGATTGCGTTTTTTGTGGTACTTGCTGCTCACGAATTAGAGGTATTTGCTGCACTTTACTAACCTCTATATTCTGATTTTTTGGGCTGTGGGAGTAGCAAGTTGCTCTTTTGTACCTTGAGCAATAATATTAGGAGCACTTGAAGTATTTGCCACTGCTTGGGCTTTCTCAACAGTGTTTCTTTTAGTTCTCTGATAGGTTATAGCTGCAACTTGACCATTTGAAACGTTAGTTTTAACATTTTGAGTAAAAATGACATGATCATCTATTTGCCAATTTACATTAATAGCATCACGCTGCCCTTGAGTCGCTCTTTGTGATGTCAAACTCGTATCTTGATATTGACCTCCGTGAAAAGAGAACTCATCTTGTGTCATCTGTGGCATGGTGATGTTTGGTGATACCAAGTTTTGGTTTTGAACATAATTGAGATTTGAGGGCTGCCAACCTAAATCCTGCACCAAATTATTTTGAGGTGGGGTTGGAACAATGGCTTTTGAAGTGGAAGGAGCATTTGGATCAAGAGCAACATATGGTTTAGCTGGAGTTATGGCTCCTTGTGTTTGATAGGGTGGTCTATTTTCTCTGAAACTTTGAGAAGGAGGCCTTTGATCTTTGAAGGGTTGATAGTTGTTTTGATTTTGCTGTTGATAGGGTCTATTCGATTGAAATTGCTGCCTTTTGAGCTGTACTATTTCATTTCTAAAAGATTGTAGCAAACTTTTCAACTCTCCTATCTCACTAGATTGACTAGTAGCGGTTGCAATAGGAACTTGAGGCGCTGGAATTGGAACCAAGGATGGAATTTGAGAAACTTGAGGGGCTGGTACAGAGTTTATTTCTGTAAATATGGGCATTGGAGGTGTTAGAGAAAGCTTATCTGTTTGTATCAAATTATTTTCTGCTTTTATTGCAACTTCATAAGCATCTGACAAAGTAGTACCACCCATTGACTGTATCATCACCCTAATGTCAGAATTAAGAGCTTTCAAAAAATATAGAAATGCATATTTAGGGGATGGCCTAATCAGAATCGATATCCTGGTCCACGTTTTTTGGAATCTGAGATTAAAATCGGACATGAACTCATGAGGAGCTCTCTGTATGGCAGTTAATTTCTCAACTAAAGATAAGTGATCAAATTTGTCTTCAAACTATTTGACTAAGGCTGCACCCAATTCATCTCAGGTAGAAACGGATCTAAGTGGGAGGGTTTTATACCACTGTAATGCTTTTCTTTTGAATGAAGTAACAAACAATCTAATAGCAACATTATTCTCAACAACATTATGAATTGAACAAAGATTAGCCACACCTGGATATGCTCAATAAGGGTTGTTTGATTTTCTCCTGAAAAGAATGGAATACTTTCAAAGGCAGATACAAGAATGTCGTCTAACTGTGCTAGATTTAGTGGACTTCTTCTATTGAATGGAGCAAACACTTGATTTTTAATGGCCATCTGGATGGTGGGGATTGCAGTGTTTAGAACGATAGGATTAGGGGGAGGTAAATATTCCTTTTGAGGATATGGATTTGCCCTCCTAGACTTTGCTCTTTTATAAGTTATAAATTCAAAAAGAATACCTTTACTTGCTGATCTTGTGGTGACCTTTGGCATGAATGGATTGCCTGAATGATGCTATGAACTCTGCAACTGGATGTAAATGAATATCCTCCGCTGCTGCAAAAACTCTATGCAAAGAACTTTTTCGTGGTCCCATCGGGCGTGCCAAAAACTATTGTCAACCTGGAGCTGCACCTTGAATCGAAGACATGCTAAAATGGCCAATCCTCTATCTGGTTCAAACAATGGGATCTTCATATGAGGGTGGATCTTTATTCTGTGTTGCGAATCTACCATGGAAAAGGGAGAAATAAACTTGAAAGGGAAATCCTATTTAATAACGGTGATACACCAAAGTGTTGATCCATTCTACTTGGAACCCTTGAACACTGAATCAAACAAGGGAAAAAGAAGACCTTCGATTTCAATTGATCACTATGCAAAAATATATCATGAGAAGGTTCAATCCAATGACCAAAACATGAGGGAAAATGATAGAAAGAGGTTTGATACAAGACGCTTTGCAACCACTTACAACTTCAACAAAAGACATAAAGAACGCTGAACATGATCTGCATAATATAATAAGCTAGCAACTAGGTACAAATCAAAATTCGGAAAGGGAGAGAAATCTACCACATATGCAAATTGCTGAATGAATATACACTATGTCGGCACTTGAAATCTGAAAGTATAGTCCTATTAATTGAAGAGGTTACACAACTCACCAATGGCATAGTCTGGGCTTGCCAAGAGAGGGATGAAAAAATCTAAAGCTGAAAAGCCATTAATATAGAAAATTATAAAAGCCAAGAGATTGGCGTTGAAAAATAGAAGAGAAAGATCAACTTAGATTAACTCAAGACCAAATTTGCCTTCCAATAAAATATATATTCCCTTTGTCTTTGCATGAAGCTCCTTGGCATTTGAGAAATGGACAGTGGGTCTGTTGAAAGTCAACTTCTCCTTTGCATGGAAGATTACGCCAATTGTCAAAAATAGACTCCTCTTGAGCTGTCGGATCGAGAAAACAATCATTTTTCCCTGAAAATGATGTCAAATTTAGACTGAGAAACTCGGCTTGAAGTTGAGTTGGACCTTCAAATGCATGAGAATGACTAGTCAAACGATGAACAAAACAAATAGTCAACTGAAACTTATCAATCCGCTAAAAATAGCCCTTGCTTTCATGAGTGAGACATATTTAGACTGAATCATTCGCTGACTTTTCGTTTTCGATTTACTTATTCCCGTGCATGCATTTCTCTTGCCTGCTTGTGGTTTTTCTATTTCCTGGCTTTTTTGACTTCACCTTGGTCTTTTATTTTCTGCGGACATTTGTTTTTTTGCGGACCTTTTGGATTTCCTTCGCCTTACCTTTTGATTTTCTTCGAAATTTTTGTTTGACAAATTTTTCTCGCGGACTTTTCTGTTTATCTCCCTAGCCTTTGTGTATTTTCCATCGGGTTTTATTCTCTCGAGCTTGTTATCTGCGAATTTTTTGCAGAAAAATTGTCTGCCCCTGGCTTTAATCTCCGTCGGATTTCTGTCTTCTCACTTTCCCGTGGGCTTTGTGTCCTTTGAATTTTTGAGAACGTTTTCCTTGCCAATTTTTCCTAATTAATCTTTGGCTGCATTTCCTTCGGACTTATGTTTTCTCACTTTCCCGTGGCTTTTGTGTCCATCGGATTTTTGTCTTCTCACTTTCCCGTGGGTTTTGTGTCCTTTGAATTTCTGCGGCTTTTTCCTTTCCAAATTTTTTGAATTAATCCTTTGGACAAAAAGACCGAAGGAATTCCTTTGGACTTTTGTTCGATGATATCCTTCCTCCGATTCGTTTTCTCTTTTGCCTTTGTGTAATGTTCCATCGGGTTTTTCTTTGTACCGAATTTCTTTGGACTTTTTGTCCTTAGGAATTCCTTCGGACAAAATGTCCGAAGGAATTACTCCTTTGTCTTTATTTAGCCATCGGTAGAATGCCCTTTGGGAAAAATGCAAAGTTTTTGCCATCGACCAAGTGCCCTCCACAAGGGCTTGTGTCCTTCCTCTGTGCCCTTGGAGAAAGTTGGAAAGGTCCTATCATCGACCAAGTGCCCTCCGCAAGGGCTTGTGTCCTTCCTCTGTGCCCTTCGGGAAAGTTGGAAAGGTCCTGTCACCGACCAAGTGCCCTCCGCAAGGGCTTGTGTCCTTCCTCTGTGCCCTTCGGGAAAGTTGGAAAGGGCCTATCACCGACCAAGTGCCCTTTGCAAGGCCTTGTGTCTCTCCGGAGCTAGCTTTTTGGAAGAATTGAAGGACACTTGGGTTTTTTTGTAGGGCACTTGGGCATTTTGTAGGGAACCTGGGTTTTTTGTCTCCTTAATTCCTTCGGACAAAAGTTTGAAGGAATTGAATACTTTGTCAATTGCCCCTTTGGAATTCTCTTGGACTTTTTGGAGGCTGCGGGCTTTTGTTTGCAAATTCTCCGAAGTATTCCTTCGGACTTTTTTCCAAAGTATATCTTCCTTTTAATTTCCTTTGCTTTGTGCAAATTTGCCTAAGGCATTAAGTAATGTATTGTATGCAGTAATCCTATAAGAATAACCATGTTTGCGCATCGTATGCAAAACAACCTCTGCCTTTTCAAACAGTCCAGATATGCAGTATGTCTCAACAAGTAGAACATATGTATCTTCAGTCGCAACCTAGGGCACCCGTAACATCCTCAAGTAGATAATCCCATGCTTTATATGAAGGGTGCAGATGGCTGTTTAAGGACCCCAAAAAACTGATTTTCAAGACAAACTGGTACCATAAGACCATCTTCCGAATAGTAAGGTTGACAATTTTTTGCCTTGTGGAAGAATTGTCAACACTTATCACTAGGTGAGGAGACACCAATTGTAGATAAAGGCAAAACCATATTGACCATAGTTTCTGATTCCTTTGAGCCTTTATTCTCATCCCTACCTGGTGCTGTCTTTTTATCTTCCCCTGATGGAGATTGGACTAATGGTTCAATTTGTTCAAGTTGTGTGTGAATTGCAGCCATGTGGTCTTTTACTACTGTAGCTTGTCTTGTGGAATCCTCCTCTCCCTCAAACTTCACTTGAGCATCAGATTCACCTACTAATGAATGAAACTCATCCAGACTTCCCTCCACTTGACCCGCCACCTCCTTGGTGAAATTAGATGTGTTCAGTCTGTTGTCCTTCCATCTGAAACTTCAAGGCTACATTATTAACCCCTTTTTTTTTAGTTTTTCCACACTTGCTTAAAAAATGGGCGAGGACATACAGCTGTGACATGCCCATACTGATGACATCTCACACAGTGAAATGGAACATTTACGTAGTCCAATGTTTGGGTATGAACCAGATCACCAACTACAATGTCTAAACAATCAGCCAAACCCTCTTTCATGTCAATAGTAACCAAGACTTTAGCCACCAATCGATTAATACTAGACTTATAGGCTGAGTCAACTGAAATAGTATTGCCCAGCTTATTCCCTATTTCACTTATAAAGCTGTCAGACCAGAATTCAATTAGCAGTCCAGGCAATTTGACCCAAATGGGAACATGACAGGCTGCCTCTGACCTTGGATCAAAACATGGGTGCCATGTTTTCAACGACAAAAAGCCCGACCCTCAGAACCACTTACCACCCAAAATTCTTGTAGTATCTCCCTCTGAACGAAAAATGAAGCCTAGCCATTCACTGGATAAAATATGAAAAATGGGCCCATATTTAATTTTGGGAACCCAATGGGTCTGCAGCCAATTGTTTAGTGACTCCAGGGATATATGTTTGCCGTAAAATCTACCAACAAGAGCTTTGCCAGCGAAAGTGAGTATTTGGCTGGCTCTAATGTCCTTGCCAACCACCATTTTCACCCTGGAGACTCTTTTCCTGATCACTTTACAAGGTTTTCTTTGGCTGATACCTGAGACTTCTGAGTTAATCTTCTGCTCAATAGTTGTACCACCAATCAAAATTTCCATATCCAGATGCTGCCAAATAAAACCATCCCCCTTAGCTGTGTCCTCTGCCTTCTCAGTACCTCCAAGTTCACTGTCCCCTGGGACCATTTGAGTACCTTTCCTCTCCTGATCTGCAAGTAACCTTGATACAATATCACTTTTTTTCCTGGAGCCCTGATATTCGAAGACATTGACACCTTCCAAAGAGTTCTCACCTTCCAAAGAGTTCTCTGTATAGTCCACTAGTTGTATCTCTGCAGCCTTGCCTGCAATTGTATCCTTAGGATCCATCCTCCTCTAAACAGCGGGGATCAAATCAATAGCAATTCTGCACTACCTACCTCTCTCACAGAAGCCTTATGTCCAGAACTGGATTTATCACCAATGTTACCTTTAAGTAACAGATAAAATAACGGTAGCCAGTTAGTCTCCCACCCCTGATTGAACTCCAGTCAAGCTACCTAAAACCCCTGCTTGATACCCAAACTCTTAACACCTCTGAGAAGTAATGTCTTGTAAATACCTCAGCTTAAGAAAAGCTAGTCACAGAACAAAACAATCTGCTCCCTATCCTGCTCTAGTTTCCATAAAGATTGTTGATTTTGCAGGTGATTTAAAGAGCTGGTTGTACAATTGTAGCAATGGAAGCAGCAAATTTTGCAGACAGTTTACTCTTTCTGTCTGGTAGGGGAAAACAACAATCCAAAGGTTTTTCTAAGACCATCTCAAACACAATGTTTCTATCTCCCTGGGAGCTTTTCTCCTGAAATCATGAAAACTGCGGTAAACATTTTGTCAAACACTTCTCTGCCAAAGTCTCAAATCCAAATAGGTGCTGATGAGAGTATTCTGGCCCGCTCCTTTTCCTGAAGGCTTCAATCCTTCAACAATGTGAGCCGGATTTAGTCATTTTGTCAAACATATCGCTAGCAATGTCTTGTGCTTAATAATGTTTCAAAGAGTGATAAGGAGTCCACCCTTCTGCCCTAAACCTTCACCCAGTCTTAGGGATGCATGTTCAATACAACTATGGAACCCCTAATTGCTGGTACATAGTGGCAGCGTTAGATCTGAGACAATTCACAATCGCTCACTGACAATACCACCTCTGCATAGGTTTTTTAATGTGTTTCAGTTTATTTGATGAATTTCTATATTATTTAAAGTATTGATGAAGTTGCCAAGTAATTGCTGAGTCCTGAGTACGAGTCAATATTTTGGGCTGCCAAGTACGAGTCTTTAAACTATGATTCTGAATAATAAATTCCCTCTCAAATCCCTGTCAAATTTCTTCAAAGTTAATGGAAATCATGTCACAGCAATTGGTAAATGATTAAAATCTGTTTTAGCAGAGCAAAAACAACAGATAAATTGATTGCAAAAGTGAAAATGTCATTTTTAACTACCAACTGTTATAATTTAGCAGCAGCCTAGTATTTATTATGGACTCATGAGTAGTCCCTAGTAAATACTTGGCTCGTGAGTTGCATTGTGATTTTTTGGCAGCGATCTTGACCCACGTTTCTTGGTAATTAATCTGCAAATTGCCGTGTTTCTTGGTAATTGGCCTGCATTTCTTGCAAGTTTTAAATCAATGGCCTTGGATATGACTTTCATTCACTTTGCAGTTTTTGTCTTTTGCTATCATAGTTTTGATCTTGCTTTAATTATTTTAATTTTTATGTGAAGTTTTAGAGTTTTCTCATGGGTTATGCATGCTTTTGCAGGCAGCTATGGCATTCGTGTTTGGTAGTACGTTTGTTTGTAGCAATTCGGATGCTGCAAAGGAGGTAATTCTAGATTCTATCCTTGAGGGAATGCATGGTGAAACGTAAGATCAAATGGATAGGATGGTTTTTGAGGTGGCAACTTGACCATTTTATTGGTTTTTAAAACAAAGAAGAAAATAAAGAACACTTAAGAATAGTAGTTCATTTTGCCAAAGCGCTTCCGGATAATCTGCGTGCTATTTTAATTGTGGCACAGGTTGTAATTGTGCTTCACAGGATCTAAATGTGACCCATTATGCTCGACCAATTTTGTAATCTTATTTTTAGTAGAAAGGTTTAGTTTGTGATTAAAAAAAGGCAAGGAAACATATTTCAGAACAGATACATCATTCTTGTGTGGGCTATTGAGATGTTGAGTACATGGTATATTCTAGTCATAAGAAAAGAATAAAAGAAAAACTTTATATGCTAGTTCTCAATTTTCTAATCTTATTTAGAGTAGAAAGGTTTAATTTGTGATTAAAAAAGAATGAGGAAACATATGTTAGAACAGATAGTATATTCTAGTCATAAGAAAAGGATAAAAGATAAACTTTATATGCTAGTTTTCAATTTTCTAATCTTATTTATAGAAGAAAGGTTTAATTCGTGATTAAAGAAGAATGAGGAAACATATGTTAGAACAGATAGACCATTTTTTGGGTGGGCTGAGATGAGTACATGATATATGCTAGTTATAAGAAAAGGATATCAAAAAAAAATTATATGTAATTTTTTTTTTGATATATAAGAATTTTTGTTTTGAATGATTATATAGGAAATACAACGATTCAGGCACCACAGCCAAGCAAGATCCCAACATACCAGCCAACCAGGCCAAAATAACACACAAAAACTGGCTGTCAATACCGAGCCAGCAGCCAAACCAGACCAGGCCACATACCATTGGAACAATAAAAAATGAACAAAAACCTCCTAACCAGTCAGGGAAGACACTGGTGAAAATACTAACAAGCCTACAACCCAACATAAAAGAAGAGACAAATTAACATCAGCACCTAAAGACCATGCAAGAAGCCCTGAAAGCAATGCCTCCAGCTTAGTATCCAAGTCCACGAACTCAACCCTAGTCGAAGCCACCCCAAATTCAGCAGAAGAGGTAGAATTTCTCCCACCAAAAGTCTCCACCTTGACCACAGGGACTCCCTTGCCATAGCCAACTAGCCTCACCAATTTCTTAGCTGCCTTAGCTGCCTGCTTTTCCATCAAATGGTGGTTATGTAGAATAGGTTTTACTAGGGGAGCCAAATCTGCTTGGGCGATAGATTTCACAAATCCACTTAACTGTTTTCAAGCTTTGAGTAAAACTTGCAAATTAGCCACTAAGTCCACCAGTTTGCAGAAGTGGGTCTCCAATTCTCCGAACGAGGCCATAGAAACAAGACCCCTACACTCCTGGCTAGCAATGGTAAGATCATTAGGAGCAACAATGTCAAAGGTCTCCAATGCCTTGTTCAACTCACCATGGTGCTCTTTCTTGACAAAAGTCTCCGCCACTAGTAGCAAGAGCCATCAAATTGGTGACAAACATTGATGTCACTTCTGAGTTTTCATGTGTCCTCATCTTTGTTTCAATGTAGTCCACTCCCAAAATTGCCTTCGTAGCTTGCAAAATGTCTCTTGTTTGAACAAAGAAAATAATTTTCTACAGTTCCATTGTAATGACAGAACGAAACCCCTTATTTTGTTGGAAGCCATATAGGAAGAAATGTGGGAAAAGCGAAGAGGGCCTCATCGTGGCAAAGGGCATGAGTAGGTGCAATGGCCCCTTCTCTAAAAATAAAATATTATTATTATTAAACTAAATAGTATTTTTAAATACTTTAAATAAAAGTAATAATATATCTTAGTTGCCAAAAGTGAATATGTTGACAACTCCATTCTATTTCGATTTGTAATAAAAAAAGGAACTCCTCTAATTTGATATAAGTCAGTTCTTAATTTAGAAAATAAATTGAAGGGAAAGGATATAAAAAGTGGAACGAGGTTCATTTTTAAGGCTCATGTTATGTTTGATGAATTGAATTTTGAGTTTGAGTACGAACGTTTGGCTTATCTCCATTGAAGACGACAACTTTCACTGGAAACCTGAAGTTAGACATAAACCCTTAACCTCATTTGGGCAACTTCATTTCAGAGGTTGCAAAGGGCAAATTTGTGTAGTTGGTGGATTTCTAGGGCATCATTTGTGGAACGCAGCAGTTTGCAGGGTTTTGTGGGTGAAGCATAGCTGTTGAAGACCCTTTTAAAGGGTGGCGAATCACCTTGAAGGCCCTTTGTAGGTTAGCGACCAACTTGGATGGCTTTTCCAAGGGTGGTGACCGACATTGGGAACTAATCTGCATGTTTTTGGGGCATATTTTTTGATATTTTGATATTTTGTTGATCAAACCAATAACTGGTATTTATTTGTGAATTTTCAGACCTATATGTGCATGCAAAAATCAGATTTGAAAAGATTTTGTGGGCTGTAATTATTCTGGAATTTTTGACAATTATTTAAAGGTAAAATATTGCAATTTGTGCCCTAGTTTCATATTTCTAGAATTTTGAATTTTTTTAGGTCTTGATATAAAAAATTCATAAATTGTTATTGTTGTGTTATGGTCTGTGGTTAAATTCCAGATTTGCATAATATGCCCCAAAGAGGATATTATTGTGGTATCAAAGCCAAATTCTTGGCTAGCTGTGAGGGTTTGAGTTGGCTTCATGCCAAACAACGATGGGGAAGTGAGGTACTATGAAATGCAAATTTGGAACAACCAAGACAGAGTAACATGGATGACTTGGATAGGGTTAGTTTTGAAAGATTCTCTCAAAATCAAAAGCAGTTGATGGAAATGATGGCTGAATTCATCCAAACCATGAAGGATATGAATGCACTCAAGCCACACAATGGTGAAGGCAACACTTCAAGTACATACAACCACCTTCCTCGTCCAGCTAGGGTGACGGTTGGATTGACACAAAGGCCTAATCAACCCAAATTCCTTCGTAGGGAGGAAGTCATTCCAAAGAGGGAGGAGCAACCTTCTATATGGAATGATGTGGCTGCAAACTATGAGAAATATATGACTTTTCCATTGGCAATCAGAGAAGAAACGAGCCTTGCAGATTTGATGGCATTGAAGAAAGGCAAGTATGGTTCTAGCACTGGTCATAAACCAAGGAACAATTCAAGATATCTTTAGCATGCCTTGAGGAAAAAAGAAAATAATTTCCAAATTTTAAGAAGGGAGAATGAATAAAAATATGAGCTGCAAGTAATTTTGAAGGAAAATAATGGAAAGTCAAACCCTCATGAGAATTCCAAGTAGGAAATCAAGAAGCAATAGAATTTAGATTTGAAAGAAGTTAGTGAGTAGCTCATAAAAGAATCCACCATGCAAGTCGAAAGTGAAGAACCTTCAGTAGAAACATGTATGGTTCTTGATAAATACAAGGATGGTTGTGCCAAGGTAAGTCCCTCTAAAGCTCCTTCTAAATCTTGAAAAAGAAGTAAGCAATTGGATTGCAACCCAAGGTATGAAAAGAAAAGTCATATTTCAAGTTTGTTGTTTCATACTGGGCCATTTTAGATTTATTGTTATCATGGACAACATAGTGAAAATGATGATAGGGATGAACACTTTGAGTGGCAAAGGACACATAGGTCCTTCCATAGAAGTTCCAAATTGCTTGTACAAGATAGTTTGGGATTTGGGTGACCTTTGGAGACACAAGAAGGCATTTTCAGTCACTATATGGTTGATTCTAGCCCCTATATCACTACCATTTCTGAATTTTGTGAAGAAATTAAAATATGACAGCTGCTGTCCTATTCTTTTTGCTGCTATGTGCAACAAAACCAGCTCCTTAACAATTTTTATGACAGTCCCAAGAATATTTTCAGTCAAAAGGTTGAAGGATGTTCCGCCTACTATCAATGAGCGATTGTTTATAGCTGTTATGGAAGAGTTTTCAGTCACCACAATGCTGATTATGAGTGTGAAAATGCAACGGTACAGTTACAACCATGTTTGGGATAACAAGAATGGACCTTTGAAAGGCCATCACATCAATGCAAACTATGAAGAAGATGCAAGCATGGGAGGAGAGTTGAACAACATGCCTACGAAGCATGGTGAAACAGTTGGAGTCGTGTGGAAAGTTCTTGATTTCATTGACATGTTTGTTTTCTGTGCAGGTTTAGGAGCAACACATGAGTGTTGATAAAGAGACTCTTATGAGTCAAATAATGCATAGTTTGCATATGTCCAAGGAAAGTACAATGTTCATGACATGTGACAAGTAGGAGTGGGGGCAATTGAGTTTGTTTTCAACCCACAATAACAATACATGACCCATTGAATCTCAAGGCTATGTCATGAAGCAAGTGTTTTGGGGTTGCAAATTCCCAAGATTGAAGTGAGATTTAGGTATTTCATAGATAATAGAAATGGGCTTGTATTTTCTTGAGGGCAGAGTAAATTTAGGAAGGGTGGACTATAATGTCTCATTTTCTAAATAATATATTATTATTAAAATAAAAAGTATATTTAAATACTTTAAATAAAAGTATTAATATACCTTAGTTACCAAAAGTGAATATTTTGGCAACTCCTTTCTATTTTGATTTGTAATAAAGAAGGGAACTCTTTTAATTTGATATAAATTGGTTTTTAATTTAAAAAGTATATTGGAGGGAAAAGATATAAAAAGGGGAAGGAGGTTCATTTTGAAGGCTCATGTTATGTTTGATGAATTGAATTTTGAGTTTGAGCGTGAAACGCTTGGCTTATCTCCATTGAAGACAACAACCTTTAGTGAGAACTTGAAGTTAAGGACGAAAACCCTTAACCTCATTTGGATAGCTTCATTTTAGAGGTTGCAAAGGGCAGATTTGAGCAGTTGGTGAATTTCTAGGGCATCATTTGTGGAGCGCAACAATTAGGGTTTTGTGGGTGAAGTGTAGCTATTGAAGACCCTTTTGGAGGGTGGCAAATCACCTTGAAGGCCCTTTGTAGGTCAACGACCCAAATGGAGGGCTTTTCCAAGGGCAACGACCCACTTTGAGAAGCTAATTTGCATGTTTTTGGGGTAGATTTATGATATTTTGATATTTTGTTCATCAAACAAATAGTTGGTATTTATTTGTGAGTTTTCAGACCTATTTGTCCATGGAAAAATCAGATTTGAAAAGATTTTGTGGGCTGTAATTATTCTATAATTTTTGGCAATTGTTTAATGGTAAAATATCGCAATTTGTGCTTTAGTTTCATATTCCCAGAATTTTGAATTTTTTCTTAGGGCTTGATATTAAAAAAATCAAAAATTGCTATTGTTGTGTTAGGGTTGTTAAATTCCATATTTGCATAATATGCGCTAAAGTGGATGTTACAATAGGACCAAACCACACTCCATGTACCCACTCGAAAAGAGTAGAGGATGAAGTGGTAGAGCAAAGATAGGATCATCAACCTTAAGGCAGCCTTGGCATGTGTAACACCCATGCCATCATTAACTATCAACACAAGTGAAAATCTTGAAAGGGCAAAGATGCCACACCACCTTTGATCATAATTGCAACTATAAACAAAATTATAAATGTGGACCCTTATAAACATAATTAAGAATGTGGACTATACACCACCAAGATGGTAATCCAAAAATCTACTCTAAGCCAAATCCCTAAGGCCCATGCCTCAAGGAATGCCAACATCAAGAGGTTTAGGAGGGAGTCTTGCAACCCCATCCTTGAGCTAGCAATCTTTCAATCTAGGCTAGCTTTTGAGGACATTGTTCACCATAATTATATCTTGTTGATCAATCCTTTCGTTAGTGAAGAAGTCTGCCATCTTGTTAGCTTCTCTAAAATTGTGTTAGGCTTGCCAAGCTTTGAAGTCACGAAGAGATGCCTAGATTTGGCGAGGAATATTTTTGATCCTTCAATTTCTAGATCCTTGATTTTGAATAGCGTTTATAACCACCATGGAGTCCCCTTCAATCACTGGATTTTCAATTCCACATTGAGAAGCCATATGGTTTCTAACACCAAGGCTCAAGCTTTTGCCTTGTTTTTTATCCCATCGCACAACTTGAGGCAACCCGAATTAAAAAACCGCACAAGCCTTGATGACAAAGCCTACACTTGAGATGCCCAGATTACTGTGCGAAGCACCATCAAAATTGATTTTAAAAACCCTGCAAGGGGCCTAACCAGTTAGCCGATTGCCTTCTTTTCAACACCTTTTGCCCACCCCCAATTACCCTTGACCCATTAAAGGGGACTTTATCCCTATTCTTATGTTTGACCTCAATATATTGTCTTCTTTCATTTCAAAAGGGAGAAGCTATTGCGTTTTTAATTAAAAGATAAAACATTATAGTACATGAATGTGAGAATTATAACAACAGATCAGGGTTGAACCTTGGTCTATCAATTTTCCAGATTTCCATTGGCATGTTGCATCATCATCATTATACTAGAAACCATCAAATGAGCATCTTAACTATCTTACTGTAACATCTATAAGAAAAGAGAGCAAAATCTATCTTATCATTAGTCATAGGAGCACTAGAATTACTCCAATTTTTAGGATTGCAAAAGTCAAAGTTTCAAATACTATCCTTGAGCCTTAGAAAATATCACCATCAAAAGCCATAATGGCATGCTTAATTTTAAAAGTTCACATAATGATCTATCAATAGCATCCTTGAGCTTATGCGAGAAAATATCATCATGAAAATGTATTAGGGCATGCTTATTTTTCAGAGTTTACACAATGATTTGCCATGAATTCTGAATAAAGCATCAACAACCTTAATCACAACTACTAATGCTAGAAAATATCATCATGAAAAGGTATAGGGGCATGCTTGTTTTTCAGAGTTTACACAATGATTTACCATGAATTCTAAATAAAACATCAACCACCTTAAACACAACTAGTCGAACTAGAATAGGACTAGGAAGGAAACAACTAATTAGATCATTGCCAATATCATATCTATGGAAACCACAAGGGCTAAACTCCATATGCTAAAAATCCATCTCCATCTGATAACTAATAAGAATGTTGTTTTAGGGAAAAGCATTGGGATAACTATCCACAATGGGGGTAGCTTAAACAACCCTCATTGTATTATCATAAATTTCTTGTCATAGGAATTTGATAGAATACCCCTCATAAGGGGAAGAATCCATTACAAGACCAACAAACACATGATAAAAGCTAAAAAATAATAACTCTAAGAAGCATTATTGTTACGCCGAGGAGCATCTACTTAAGTATTATTGACCATTGTGAGTCTATCGTCCCTCAAGCGGGGGTTGAAGTTATCGTTCGCTTATTGAAAGGTGCCTAGCATATCACCCACAATTTAAAAAATATCAAGGATACAATTTTGACCCATAGACACATTATATCTACTTTTACTTTCATACCTCTCACATTGTTCATCTCATCTTTAGTCCTTTCAAGATTGATTAGTATTTCTTCCAATGTCTAGTTTGCAAGTATTCACAAATTTTCTCCTCCATGGTTTTTAGGAGGTTAAAGGATTTCGACAAGACCAATGCTGATATTTGCTCTGGCCATGCCTTTGTTGAGCTTCACCGCCACACCAAAGGTACATAATGAAGCAACTTGACTTGACTATTGCCACACATTGTCAACCATGCTCCATTGTCATGTACATTCAAGTGTGGTATTGATCGTATGTGTGTACTATAGTAGGTATTTTGCGACTTGTTACTTTGGAGACCATACATCTACGATCTGGATGGATTATTTAGAGCTCGACTACATTGTTGGTCCCTTAAGGTCAATGGTAACATATTCCGTATGTTGGAGTCCCCTCTTGAGACCAATGTCATTTTGGTATTTGTAAACCAACGGAGAAAGCTTATCATGCATCCACAAAACTTCATCCTTCATATTGTTTACTCAAGATGTCAATGTGCACCACAAAACAAACACTTACTCTCATTGTGCACACTGTACCTTTCACCGTGCAAAATCATTTTGACCAAATCTTTTAATACTATGGTGATGTCTTCTAGTAGCCTAAAGGCATACAAATTGATCTTGTTTTGAGTTATTTGCTTCTCTATAGTTCTCTCTAGTGCAGGTCACAATGGAAGAATGACAAGATTGAGTAAGGGTGATCAGTAATCTCCCAAGGTTCTACACTTGATGGAAAATTTACAGATTTGATTAAGATGCTCTACTTGAAGTGATTTCAAATTTATAGAGATAGAATGTGCAAAGTGCTGGAAGTAGCGTTCTTTAGTTGTTGGAAATTAGATAATGCTGCAATTGTATGAAACAGAGATGAATAAACAAGAAACATCATCCACAAATAATTTGGCACAGGTTTTTATCTTGGAAACCTGGATGTCAGGAAAACCAGCTGGAGCTAGCAATAGCTCAGCTTCCTCTCCTTTTGGGTAAAATAGTTACAAAGAGCTTAGATAGAGCATGCTACAACAATTATTCTATTGCTATGGTCATTCAAAATACTCTCTGCACCATAACTCTTGCTCGTACAACTGATAACTCTCCTCTTCTCACATTCCTTGCCTACCATTAGGCTTGAGCTTCTTACTTATAGAAACTTTGGGAGTGTCCACTATAGGATTCCAAATTAACTTATAATTGGATTGGATGAGACATTCTTTTGCCATTACTTTACCTCTTAATTTCTTATGGGCGAAATTGCTAGGTAATTGACAAAACCACCCTGCCACAAATGGAACTGTCAGGACACAAAATCAATTGCCATGACACATTCAAAACCACCATTAACAATAACACTACTGCCACTGTATTGTATCAGGTTGTTTTACGATTATGCAAAACCTTTTCTATGTATAGGTCATTAACAAAGGAAGTTAAGGCACAACACATCTCATTGTGGCAGCTCCGTCATCCTTCTCCAAAGAATGATGGTTTGTGGCACCTATGAATTGGTTGGGGCATGTTAAAAAGATCACTGCTAAGAACCGACACCTGCTATTGCACATCGGTGAACTTTTGAAATAGCTTTGAGGCACATTGGCGATACTGCAGCAAGATTGACTTGAAGATTGGATATCACCAAGTTTCTATTAGTGAAGAAAATTTACAGACAATTTTAAAACTAAGAGGCCTATATGAGTGGTTAGTCACACCTTTCTACCTAACCAACACCTTGAATGCATCAATGTAATTGATGAATGTGATACTCCAGACTTACACTAATCCCTTTTTGTCTATTTTGATTATTGAGGAGACATTACCACTATGTTTTTTTAAATGTTTCATGCAGTCACATGGGTTTATTATATATTATTAAACAGTAGACATCTCTATGCAAATCTCTATTCTCGAAGAAGCTTCCATCATCTAGGCACTTTCTTGTACATCCTTTCTAATTTATGTAGGCATAATACAAACAAGTGTACAACATGTACAGTTGTCAATATATTGTATGCTCTCCCTTTTTTGCTTCAATTGTGTTCATATCATTTTGGTATTAGAACCTAGAAATCGCAGCCTCTAGAACTAGCCAACTCAAGGGTTACCATCATTTACCTTTACTAGATCATATCAATTGGTATCAGAGCATTTTAATTGCGGCCTCTAGATCTAGACCTCTTTAGAGTTTCTATCTTTCACCCTTAGTGGAACTAACACCCTTAGGCCTCTCCTGGTCAAGGCACTAGATCTAGTCTCCTTGAGAGTTCCTACCTCTTACCCTCCATGAGATCTACTCTCTTCTCAATGATCAAATATGGGGAGTTACTTCAACATTGGTGTTCTTCATTAAATCAATACTAAAACCACTTAATGAGCAATAGCTTCTCAACCTCATGTTGGTGTTCTAGTCTTGTTGATTTTTTTTCCTTGAAAAAATGTCTCGTCTCATTTGCAGATTTCCCCTAGCGGAAATATCTGATTAGAATGATTCTTCCATTGTCAGAAAATATTGTTTAAGAGGATTCCAGCAAGTGGCCACATTACACATTTGCTTTTTTGAAAATGAATGCCTCATCTAGTTTTGTGTCGGAACTGTGATTTTTGCTGAATACCTAGATTAAAGAGTTAAGGGTTCCATTAGTGTCATTGCTTGCTTAGCTGACTCCACATTTGAGAAGTGCTGTGAGTAACTCACACTATTGTTTTTCTCAAAATATAATTACCATAGAAGTCATAATAATCACTATCTTGTTACGTTTTAGATCTTAATGTTGCATCAACAACCAATAACCAGAATCATTAAGTCCAGTGAAAGCAAATAATTGAACACAAACAAGTAATAAGTACCAAGGTGCCAAAATGAAGTCCAATGAGACTATCAAATACATTAATACACTTTATTAGGATTTTTGTTTTTATATTTCATGTTTGAAGTTGATGTTTTATGTGCAGGACGTTTATTATTTCAAATACTAGCTCTTCATTAAAACAACATATACATTATTTGGTGACTAAGCCTTCTCTGACCTCTTGTAGATTGCTTTTCATAGAGATATACGATCTCCAAGTGTAACTCTTGAAGGTGACATTTTTCAACCAAGTGGTCTTCTTACAGGTGGAAGTCGCAAGTAAGAGTGTCTTAAGCCATTCTCTAGCATTTTTGTTTATGTTATTTGTTTTTAATGTCTCTCTCCTATCTCTGTTCTTTTAATTGATTATGGGCCTTCTTCAAGTCATTTACTTCAAAATATGATGATTAGAATTCCAAATTTTCGTAACTCTTGATTATTGAAATCAATTCTTGCAATGCTCTATTTGTGATTTTAGAAATTCTTTTCTCTAAAATAAATAATTTCAACTGGTTTTAAGCATCATTAAGTGTATTGTACTTTCTTTGGCATGTGAAAAGACCTCAATTATTAATGTTTGGTCATGCAGAGGAGGGGGCGAGTTGTTAATGCGACTTCATGCATTGTCACAAGCAGAGTCTGAACTTGCCATTCATCAAGACAGACTATCAAAGATAGAAGCAGAGGTACAAATATATTTCTAACGCATCTTTCTGGACTATATATTTGAACGAATGTGCTTTGTCATCAAGATGGGGATTGTGTGATAGCAACCATTAGGCCCAAAAGTGTTCTTAATAGGCAATAAGAATATATACAGCAGTAACACAGTATAAATCTAAGAATGTTACATTTTGATATAACTAATAGACAACATAAGCAAATGCTGAACTAGAACAGATTCTATATTGATTCAAAGTTTTGCATACTTATATGAGTTAAAAGTCATCTATCACATCCTTTCTCTTGCATCCTTTCACACGACTCTAATTATCTTAACTTCTAATAACATTAAAGCTTCTTCAACAAAACATACATAAAATATTGCAAAGTGTTTTTTAATACAAATATCTGTCTACACTACATCTTAAAATAAAAATATCTGTCTTCTGAGTGGCAGAACATTAATTTCGAGTGGGAGGATTTTGCATATCTGCAATATTTAGCAGATTGTAGCATCTGCAGTCTCCCAAGTGATTTCTTCATCACCTGCTGTCTTGAACTATCCTCGGGATATGAGTGAGGTTCAGAAGATCCTGATATCTGCACTACTTTCTCCTGCATATCTTCTTGATTGATCTCTTTGAACGTGTCTGCAGTGGGCTGTTCTTCTGTTTCTGGTTCTAAATGTGATGTTACCAATAAAGTGGTAGGTACCGCCAATTCTGATAGATGTTCTAAAACAGGCATTGTAGGTTCCATATATGTGCTAGGTGCTTCTGAAGTATTTTTTTGACAACAATAATTTACTTTCAAATTTGTAAATGTATGCTTGACTGGTCGTGCCTTTTCCACACTGATTTTCAGTACTTCCAAATTCTTAGACCTCCTATTGTCATTAATTTGTAAACTTCTAATGCAAATAGAGGGCCACCATTGTGTGAGAGCTTTTGTGATATAGATGGATTTGCAAATGCAATCCACTCTTGATTGAGCAGGTGGCCCCACTTCTCTCGTTTTATCACTTATTCTACCATATATTTGCAGTTTCATTTTCTTATTGTTATTTGGAATGCAACAAGTGGTATAAGAGCATCAATCATTTTTTGCAATTGCCACCAAAATGTCGAGGGGAGATTATCCAAGAACAATTCGAAGTTCATGACCAAGGATGTGCTGGAGGGGTTATTTGTTGAGTTCACCAATGAGGTTTGAAGGGAGATTTGTTCCTTGGGAAAGTGGTAGAAGCATTAAAATGATGAAGAGGAGGATATTAACCATTTAGAGGATCCTAATCCTAACCCACAAGATGATGAAGATGAAAATGTAGAAAACTCACATCGTCCCTCTTTTAAAGTACAAATGAAGGTCCCACAATATGACTATGGAGGTGGGATGGAAGTAAAATGAACAAAATTTTGAAGATAAGGCATTTTAGGTCTATGGAATGCCTTTAATGTATGGATATAGACTCTTTAGCTCACATGAATAGACTCTACGAATTTTAGAGCTGCTTTGTATTTATAAGATACTTTCCAAGATCTCCCAAAGAACTTGCCACCAAACAAGGAATTGGAACACATTTTTTAGCTTGACTCTATTTAGGGCCCAACTATGGTGCACCTTTAGAAACGTGAGCATTTTCAAAAGTTTGAGATAGAAAAATTGGTAAGCAAACTCTTGGAGGTTGGTATTGTCTTCCCTAGTATGAGCCCTTACCCTGCTCCAATGGTACTAGCTAGGAAGAAGGATGGGTCTTATAGACATTGTATTGATTACAGTTCTCTAAACAAAATTACAATTAAAAATAAATTTCTTGAGCCAAGGATTGTTGATTTGCTTGGTTAGTTGCACAGGGCAAAGTAATTGTAAACGATAGATCTCAAGTTTAGATACTACCATATACCAATTTGGATTCAAGACTAGGAGAAGACTGCATTTTGAAATCATCAGGGCCGCTAACAATTTAGGGTCATGCCTTTTGGGCTCAACAATATCTAGCTAGATTTCAAGCATAGATGGACATGAAATTTAGTTTATTCTAAATTAAACTTATAATTGTGTTTTTTGATGACATCCTTATTTACAACAACTTATTGGCATCCCATATAGAGCATTTGGATGTTGTGTTGGATATATTGGCCAAAGAGACGTTGTATGCGAAGGCATTGAAGTCTGATTTTTATAAGGCATTTTTGAAATACCTTGGCCATATGTTTGTTGAGAGGATGGACATCGACCCAACAAAGATCAAGGTCATGTGTGATTGGCATGTTACCATGACTCTTAAGGAACTTTGTAGTTTTTTAGGCTTGGCATGATTCTAAGTAGGTTTGTCATGAGCTTCTCCACAATAGCCTATCTTACGACTAACCTTACCAAGAAGGATATCTTTAAGTGGTCGACTGAGGCACAAAATTGTTTGAGGATCTCAAGGGCCCTTGTCTCTACTCCAGTTTTAGCCACTTCTGATTTCTCTAAGTCCTTTGTCATTGAATGTGATGCTTTTGGATTTGAACTTGGTGCAGTACTTTCTCAAGATGATCATCCCATTGCATTCGAAAGTAAGATTTGAATGATGAGTGACAAATGGCAACATATAGCAAGGAGATGTTAGCCAATCTGCACAAATTGGCTAACTGGTGTAATTTTATTTTGGGTAGCATTTTTTTTAATCCAGACGAACCATCTCAACCTTAAGCACTTGTTGACTTAGGAAACATTAGTAGAGGAACAACATAAGTGGATTGATCACCTACAGGCCTATGACTTTGAGATCCTTTATAAGAAAGGGAGGGAGAATGTTGTGGCATATGCACTATCATGCCTAAAGGAATCCATTGTCTTTCATGCAATCTCCATCAATCAAATTGCTTGGATACAAGATCTTCTAAAGGATTACTCAACTTACTTGGCCATAACCAAGCTTAGGAAAGAAATTGAAGAGGGGAAAAAGGGAAAGCTTGGCCTGTTCGAAATGGTATCATCTTTTTTTGAGGACTCTTTTAATTAAGGGATGAATCCCCCTTGTTCAGAAGGCACTTGATCATGGGCACAAATCTCCACTTGTAGGCCATGTTGGATTCTAGAAAACCTACAAAAATATCATCTCTATTTTTTTTTTGGAAAAATTTGAAAGTAGATATTTTGCAATTTGTAGCTAAGTGTGACATATGCATTGGACGTGCCAAAAATAGGAAGAGTACATGGTGTTTTCCATGTATCATATTTGAAGAAGGTAGGAGTGCATATCGGGTCACAAATAGCTTCCTATCACAAATGAAGGAGAGCTTGTGTTGGACACTGAGTGCATTGTTGGAGAGGAGGTTAGAAAGTTGTGGAATCGGGTTGTGCGAATGTTTAAGGCCAAGTGAAAGGGGCTTCCCGCGATGCAACATTGGAGACGTGATTTCATAGGCAAGCAACCAAACTTATCATAATGTTGAAAAAAATGATTATTTTTTCCAAATAAAAGAGATTTTTCAAGGAAAAAATCCAAACTTGTCACATCATTGGAAAAATGAGCTTAAAATGTAAGGGGAGCTTGAGGAGTAAAGAAAAAGCCCCCATTATTCATGTATTTGGTTAAGTAGTATTATAAGGTGTGTCGGTTAGAGCTTCCTTTTATGATGTAGTGTTCTTGGGCTCCATCCTCTATAAATCCTTCACATGTGTTAAAATCCACAGAGTGAAATTTTGCAATAGGAAGTTCCCGGGAGGACACCCATCCTAGTACTAGTTTAGGTTGAGCATGCTTAACAATAAAGTTTTTACTAGCTTCGAGGACAAAGCTCCTTAAGGGGGAGGGCATGTTGTGTACCTAGGCCCAACATATGTTCCAAGATGTTTGTCCCTGTATATGTCTTTAGTCTTAGCATTATTATTAAATTATGTTATAGTTTATGTACTTAGAGTTAATGAAGGGTTAGATCATGAGTTAAGTAGGGTTTCTTGTTGTTTTGATATAAACAGTAGAAAAATCTTGAAAAATGTTTTTTTTTTGTACAATTTCAACTTTTAATGCAGACTGAGAGCTGCCATTGTGTTAGAACTGCTGTGTTATAGGAGGATTTGCAGGTGCAATCCATTTTTATTGTTTTATCACTTATTCTACTTTATATTTGCAGTTCTGTTTTTTTGCTGTTGTTTGGAATGCAGCAGCGTCCCACAGGAATGTGTCTGGGGAATTTACAGATGTTTAGGACGCCCCCCATCCTCCCGCAACAAAAATGATAGGCGTCCCTATACTTTCAGGTGTCGCTATCATTTCCCTTTGCACTTGGGAACTTGCATATGTTCCCCTTGTGCAGGAGACATCTCCAAAATTGAAAATAATATATATATATATATATATATATATATATATATATATATATATATATAATTTTATATTTCTTGTTTTGCCTGTGTTTTATTAGCTGGCTTTTGTCCTCAAAATTTGGGGAATTTTTTGTCTTCTCAGAGACTTCGAGAAACATTAGATTATTAATTTTTGTGGGATTTTACTTGTATGTTTAAACTCATCTCAAGATGATCTCCATTAGTATTCATTACGCTAATGATACATTTCCAAATGTAATTTTAGTAATAATCAGAAGGTAGGGAGACCCACTTAGCACATAAGCACCATAAGCATTTGTTAGTAGGGGGATAAACGGGTGAATGTAATCCACTGCTTTGGACTTCTCACCCTTTAGTGGCAAAGCTTTTGGAGCATGTAATGCCTTTTAAGTCACTTGTAGAGAAGCATTTTTCTTTTGTCAATTGACTTTGTTGTGGTCATGATTGTACTGGTGTCTCTGTTGTAGATGCCTTACTAAAGTTTCCTTTAAAAGAGAAAGCAGGATTTATGTCCCCATGCACCTTTAAAGGGCATAATTCAAAAAGCTTGGTGGGTAGGGTTTAATGATGGTGCACTTGGTAGCGGTGTTTGTGACATATTTGGAGTTTCTGCTACCTGTGTTATTTTCTATCTTCCGATGCCAGTATTTTCTTAATCCGAAGTGTTTAAGATCAGAGACCTATTTTTTTGTGTCGAAGTCACAGAAGTAGCAGGAGCATTTGCAGATACTGCTCCATATCCCAGAAAGAACTGGAATTTTATTCAACTTCTTCCAGTCATGCTGCTTTCAACCTTTTCTCTTTCTTTAGGAACATCATGTTATATCGCCTGCACAGACTCAGCGTCAAGGCTATGCTCCTTGAAATCTTGATCCATTATTTTTTTCACATGTTGGCTTTCCTGATAATTGTGTAAACATAAAAATCCCATTTGAAAACTCCCTTGCCATTTTTTGAATTTATCAATTGCTTTTCTCACTCCTTCGAACTGACTCCATCCAAATAATACAGACACCATAAAAGAAATTCACTGGGTCTGTCGTTGCAGAATAGCCTTGCCAGCATAGATTTTTCCATCATAGCAGTACAGTGCTCCAATGATAAGCACACAGAAATGCCATTCTTCATATTGAGTAGTGCAATACATATGCATAAAATCACATTGCTGTGCTGGTATGACTTCATTCTTTGCCACATCTACTCCTATCATCGCTGTTTCAAATAATATATGAAAATCCTCAGGCTGGAAAGTCACTGCAAATGGCTGTCTTAATACAAAAGGTTGCAAAGCCTGTTCAGGTGTCATACACACTCACAAATCTTTCAGCAGGCAGACTACCAACATTAAGATGCCCACCACTATTGCATACGCCAAACTATGAAGTCATTATTCTTGTTCCGTGTGAAGTCATTATTCATGTATCATGTGTGAAGTCATCTTTCCAACCGGTGCAATTGGTCTCTCCACCTTATCCTTATGTTTAGTCATCCTTCTGACCCTGACCGTCTCTGTGGATTCACTGTTCTTGGTGGGCATTGCTAACTAGTAAAGATTTAATGTGCGGATGGCTTCTGCTGTTTTCCCTAGAGAGCTGTTTTTTATTTTCTTCAAAGTTGAATTTTGAACACTGATTAAGGTGTTTGCTTTGTTTTGATTGATTAATCCGATGAAATGTCCTTTCATCATTCACGTGTTCACTTCTAAATACATCAAAACTTCTTCAACGCAAATTATAATAAATACGGAACAAGTCTTTTGTAAAACATTAATGTACTCAATTGCTTCTACAAAGTGCTATGTTTAGCGAGTCATTGTGTTGGAATATGGTGTGCAATTTTATTAGATGTCTTATGCTTGAGCATGATTGTAACATGCACCCGAGGTTTTAATGTCGAACATTGCAAAATATAAACTTTTGATTGTGTAATCCTCGTTGTAATCGTATCATTTTTTCAATTCCTTTGGTTTTCTCTAGTATTGGGATTGTCTTTTGGCTTCAGAAGGCAATAAATTTGTTCATATCTACATCTACATTGGGTTCGGAGTTTACCTTAAAGCTGTTAATTTGACAATATGCTTTTTTTTTGGCTCCTACTCCTAGTTTTTCTCTCTCTAAAAGTTCACAAAAGAATATGACCTTGGGTATTTTGTGGTCCTTATCTAGATTGCAAAGTTGCTTCCATTGCAAAAGAAGTTTACACATTTGAAATCTCAGCTAGAGCTCAAATCGTACGATCTTTCTCTTTTTGAAAATAGAGCGCAGGAGAACGAGCACCATAAGGTAATTCTTCTACCACAAAATTTTAGCACAATTTCTTTTGATTTCATTATTTGATCTATTATAGTAGTAAACTATTAATTGAAATTTAAGGAGAAGAGTGCTGCCTCTTTTTTTAATTTTTTATAGATTATTTTTAACAATTATTAAATTTATTTCTATTGAAACCATAATAAGTGATACATATTTTGTGGTCTTATTTCATGACTATCATTAATTTCTACATTTTAGGTTTTAGTTTGTCCATAAATGTTTCTTTTGATGGTTTGAATCGTCTAGTGACCGTGTGATTTATCCTTCTATGTAGTTGAGTGAATCAGTTGCAGGAATGGAAAAGGAGCTTGAAGTGTCCAAGATAGAAGCATTAACCAATGAGAAACTTCACAAAACTTGTGTGTCTAGAGTCTCTGCCCTTGAAAAGGCAATCAAGGAACACAGTCGAGATCGTGAAAGTAGACTTGCAAGCCTAGATAAAAAGATCAAGTCAGTGAAGCAACAGATGGTGTCAGCTTCAAAGGAGCTGAAGGTAACATAGGAATTTGTTTCTCATATTATAATGAGGTTTCTGGCTAACAACATAACATTTATCTGGATGGTAGGGGCATGAAGTTGAAAAGGAGAGGCTAGTTATGGAAAAGGAAGCGGTTATTCAGGAAAAGGCTTCCCTGGAAGCTCAGTTAGTCTCAACTGAGTCTCAAATTAAAATCCTTGAAGACGAGGTTGAAAAACTAAATAGTAAGGTATGCTATTAGACATTTCTACGTATGTCATTGTTGAGATATTGTAGCCAAAAATGTTTTCCTTATTATTCTCTTTTGGAAATTCAAATTATGTACCTTGTTTGATCTGAATGTGGTGGTAGGAATGATTTGAATTCTTTGTAACAGCAACAGAAATTCGTTTATCTTATGTTCAGGTGAATGCCATAAAAAAAGATTATGACCAAGCTCAGGAAGAGCTGAATGTGAGCCGCACAAAGATCAAAGAATGTGATTCCCAAATCAACTCCCTTATTAAGATGCAACACAAGCTTCAACAGAAGATGACTGATGCAACCATAGAAGGAAAGAAATTGGATAATGAGGTAATTTAATATTTACATAAAAGGAAATTTAGGTATCCAGTATCACTGTACGATGTTTCTATGGAAAACAAAATCATAAATTCTAATTTGGTAAATGTGATATCGATGGCAGATCAAACGTTTGGAGCTGGAACAGAAAGACTGTTCATCAAAAGTAGACAAATTACTTGAGAAACACGAGTGGATTTCAACAGAGAGACAATTATTTGGAAAGGAAGGGACTGATTATGACTTCTCAGCTCGTGATCCAAGAAAAGCAAGGGATGAATTTGATAGATTGCAAGCCGAGCAGTCAAGGTTTGTGCAAAAACTGGTTCTCTTTTGCTTTGCATTCAGTTTTAAAGCGATTTAAAAGACGTAAGGCATTTGGTCTGTTACCAATCATGCTTTATATCTACAAAATGTTTCTTGTTTATGGCTTGTGACATGTTTGGCATGTTCTTGTTACTTATTGACTGGAATATGCTGCTTTTTGCAGCCCATTTTTATTTTAAAAGAGTATATTTGATATACAAATATAACAACTATGCATAAGATAGTGTTTACATCCGTTATGAGTTCTATACTTACTGAGATGTAATTATATTGGTTGAAGTCTGGAGAAGAGGGTCAATAAGAAGGTGATGACAATGTTTGAAAAAGCAGAGGACGAGTACAAGGATCTTTTATCAAAAAAGAGCATCATTGAGGTTCGAAATAATTTTTACTTTGTTTTTTTGTTTATTTTGCAATTCATAATATTGGAAGCTATATTTAAGCTTCTGTTTCTACACAGAATGACAAATCAAAGATTCACAAGGTTATTAAAGAACTCGATGAAAAGAAGAAAGCAACTCTCAAAGTGACATGGTTGAAAGTAAACAAGTAAGTTTGATTTGATTACCTTCCAATAAAAAAATAAGCTTGCATCGGGTCCTGATATTTACGAATGCTAAAGCTAACTGTGGCAATGTGTATTTCTCTTATCATAGAGCATACTCTCTTAATTATATATAATCTAATAACATTTTTGGCTTCAGGGACTTTGGATCTATTTTTTCAACCTTATTACCAGGAACAATGGCAAAATTGGACCCTCCAGAAGGAGGTGACTTTTTGGATGGGCTTGAGGTTAGAGTTGCATTTGGAAGTGTTTGGAAGCAGTCCTTGTCAGAGTTGAGTGGAGGCCAGCGTTCTCTTCTAGCACTTTCCTTGATTTTGGCGTTGTTACTTTTCAAGCCTGCTCCTTTGTACATTCTGGATGAGGTATCAACTTTACATACACAAATTATATGTGGCATATGGCTCCCTAGAATTATTGCACTGTATATGTTGCTGGCAGCAGTTGTTTGTATGAATGTTAAAGTTGGAAAAAAATAATTTAACTAAGATGTAACTTCTAACTTATTATCCTTTTATTTGATAGCATTCTTTATAATTGTGTATTCCACATGTTCACCCAGTTCCCGCTTTAAAATATTTCACATTTCAACCAGAATGTTGTGATTTTTTTATGGGTCCCTCTAGAGGATGTGAAAGTTAAGGTGGGAAGGAGATTTTCTCATCAAGTGGGCCATGTTATCATCCTTTTCTGTATGTTCAACAATATTCAAGTTTTCTCCATGAAACCTACCTATTTCATACCTTTTGTCCTATGGAACAGATGAACATTAACAAGATCCTCTGCCTTTTTTGATCAATGTTGGTGTGAATTTTTTGTCCAGCTAGAGGAGGTGAAAATTAGAAGATTGCTAGGAAAATTTTCCCCCATCAAATGTGCCATTATTTTCATCATTCTCTTCTGTTTGTTCAGTGACAGGCAAGTTCTCTCCATTAAACCTACCTCTTCCATCCCTTTTGACCTATGAAACAGGTTAACCATTAACAGAATCCTCTGCCCTTTTCATGAAGCTGTTTTTAAATGTTAAATTGCACTTATATTGGCAACTATTTTCTTTTTTTTTTAGGTCTCTGATATACTAAAGTCACAAATTTTGTCAATAGTGGATTTCAGTTGTTTACATAGTAGCATTAATCATTTGGGGAAAAAAATGTTTTTTCAAAAGTGTAAGTGTTTTTAAAAAAATTGCGATTAATCAGGAAAAAATTGAAAAAACTTAAAACTGCTGAAAAATGTGGAAAAAAGAGAACTGTTCTTTTTAAAATTTAAATGCATTTCCATTGCATAGATATACATATTAGGCATTTCAATTGCTTAGAGAATAGATACAGATTATGAGAGGGAGATAAATGAGATTGTACGTCATGGGTATCCTATATCCAGTTTAGTTTCGAGTAGGGAGTTGTTACTAGAAAAGTTGTATGTTAGGACATATGCGAAGAATTGAGGACTCTGTAAATCATAGTTGACATAAGGTCATAGATTGAGAGATTTGATTCTTCCACAGTCCATGATAATGAGAGCAATTTTCTGGATAAAAACTGTGTAGAAAAAAATTAAATATCGACATTGACCACTCAAGTGGCCCATAGTCAGGATGGATTTTTGTCATAGGTCACAGGTTGGCACTACATTACCAAACAGCAATTTTGATCTAAGAGGATTTTCGAACAAAATGCTTTCAGGAGATCTAAGTGAAGCACCAAACAAACAGAATTTGACACATGCTTGTTATAAGTCTGATACCCAGCTCTTTTTGTACCAATGTTTATCATATAATCATTTCTCTTATCTGTGTTTTGGATGAAGCATCAGAACACCCAATAATGCACCTGCATGGTTTAGAGTCTAGACTATGGCTATTATGGTCATCTGATGTGCATTTTTACTTTCAGACACAGTATTGTGAAGATATAGGGAAAGGATTGTGCTTTCAATTCAATTGGGAAGCACAGAAGAGGGTGGTACAGAACCTTGCCAACCACTGACCAAAACCAACGATTGTAGATGCCTCAGCCATGCTGCAGGACAGCAGAATAGATGGTTTTTGGTTCATTTTAAAAACCAAAGGAAATCAGCTCTAAACTTATAGATCCACATCTAGTGAGACTTAAGTGAATGTCGTATACCAGTACATCAATACACTAATTGTTAAACCAGGGGAAATATGCACAATTTACATCCAAAACATTCAGTCAGAAGAGAATCAAAGTTGGAGAAGGATAAAAACTAACCCTATACATTTAACGGATAACCTGTAAGGAACACTTTTTAGCCTTCTATAAATCACATTAGCATTGGCTTGGTATTTTTACAATCAATAATCTTAAGAGAAAGTGATATGAAACAAGTTAGACAAGCTCACACATTCTGTCATTCAAGGCACTTAAAGATTCTAAACCCACATATCTAAGTTACATTGAGATCAAGAAATTCTGAAATTTACAAGTTATGTACAGACAAGATAAAATCACCAAAAATCAGATAAAGTTGGTTTGAATTTCGTTAAGGGGAAGATTCAATGCATCTAGCAGCCATTCTTAAGAAACTAACACTAAATGTTTGTGTAAATTTTTACTGGACGTATATTGGAACCCAGCAGTGAGATTGCATTCCATGGAATGTAGTACGAATAATACAAAAATATGAGTATATATTATTTATAACTGAAAAAAGGGAATGGACAGTGAAAATCTTGATTTTAAATGATTTTTTGGCTATTTTTTTGAGTTTTTCAACAATTTTTACTGTTTGTCCATGCTTTACTGTCGGAAGTGCATTGAGCAGTTATAAAACACAATTTTTGAAGGAAAACATCTTTTTTTACGGTGCTTGAAGAGTAATTGCAATTAATCACGATTTTTTGGGGAGTTCTGCTGCGCTTGAAGAGTACTTGCAATTAATCGCGATTTTTTGGGGAGTTCTGCTACTATAACTTTAGGGGTTGAGGTCATTCCCCTTGTTAACAGGCCGGGTCACAGAGACAGATGCACATCACTAGTTTTGTCTTTGCTACAAGAGGTTTATCGACCTTGGATGTTTAGAGAGGCTCTAGTGGGCATACTCATCCTGATTGCTCAATAATGGACATTTCTCAGGGAGCAATATCAGAATCTGATTGGCCCTTTTGTGGGAATAGATGACAATGCTGCTGGTTCTTCTGATTCGAGCCATATTTCACACATATGACGGTGTCCTGTCCTTTTATTCTTCTGTTTGATCTTCATCAGCTCCATTTTTTTGAGGAGCCCTTCCCTCACAGGGCTATTGATGCTTGTGCCATTATGGTTTGGGGTTTAACCAATGTACGTTAACCCTCTCTTGTTCTTTTCACCTTTATTCTGTACTTTGTTTAGTTACTATTCACATCCTAGGGTCTTTTTATCCCAGTACTTCACTTTTATAGCTGATTGTGCTTTTTGAACTGCATTAACCCATTTTGGTTATTCGTGGGTATTACATAATTTCTTTCTTTTTTTACCTAATGATTTGGACCACATTTCGGTTTGAAGGATTCCCTGATTGAATTATACTTCAAGCATCCATCTTAAAAATTGAGCTTGGTTGATGGTTAACATATTTGCTTGTATAAGTTATGTTTTCTTAAACATCCGTACTCAAGGTCTAGAAAAGCCCAAAATTTTAACTCCTGATGCTCGAAAACACCTATAAAAGTGGCATGGTCCTTTACTCATTTTTTAATAAAGTTGAGACTTAAAATACCAGAATGACAATATCGGCTATGTTGTCCTATGCTAACTTTTTCTTGAGCTGGTTAGTTTCTATCCAGACTGCTTCTCTCTTCTGTGGGTTGCTCTTTATTTCTATGCTTCTCTTTTGATTGCTAGCTGCACTCTTCTTTTTGTTTGTAATGGAGGGGCTGATTCTTTTTTTGGTTGTTTAAACTGAGATAAATTTTATGGGGTTGTTATTGTTAGCGCACATGATGTTTTTGGAAAAGCTAAGGACAGAACATATTAAATTGAAATTTTGTGTCTTTGAGGAAGTGAAGGTGTGGATTCTCTGTTTAGCATATTGTTCACTGTAGATTCCAAATTATAATTTTAAACACTTACTTTTTTATTATTTTCATTTGACCTAGTCCTAATTGAAAATTGATTCCACTTTCAAATTTCAAAAGAGTTTAAGAATCATTTTAAAAATATTAATATAAAAGATAAAATTTCTTGGGTTTATCCTTTTCTTGATTGTTTTGGCTTTGTCTTGGCAACCTATGAATCCTTCTAATGCATCCTTGAATATTGATTTTCTTCAGTTTATCTGAATTTAAGAAAGAATTGTGCTGTTTATCATTAAAAGTATCCTTTTCATCAGAAGGAAATCAATATGCACCTGCAATTTGTAATCAACATTATTGTTGTTGTTGACAATGTGGCTAATAATTCAAGAGGGGTTAGATGTTGAATGAGATTAAGCACCGGCTTCACTGAAAAGTATGTCATATTGAGTTATATTGTGATGTGTTGAGTTGGTTTTTTTTTCCAAAGAAAAAATCGCAACTTTTAGTCATTGGAAAAAGTTACATCACGTACATGCAATAAGTATTGAAAACTAAGAACCAGGAAAAAGATCCCCAAGGGCCCAAACAACAGCCCAGACTAAGGCAGATAAATCCAAAAGGATCATTAAAAGGTACAGCCAGTGATCCACATAAAGGAACAATGAGAGATTAAACCTCATCACCACGAAAAACAGAAACATGAGCCTAAAGATCATAAAAATTAACAAAGATAGGAGGCTGGGATATTCCATCCTTAGTCTCCATCTTCACCCACTGTCCTGACTCCAACAAAAAACCTTCTTCGGACAACAAGTCAGCCAAGGTAATTAGTTCACGATAAACATGTTTGAATGAAAGTATGGTGGAGACCCCAGCCAGTTGATTTACCTGTTCAAAGATTGAAGCAAGGAAAGGCTCTCCATTCTGTTCACCTTAAAAATCCAATTTATAATTCCCTGAGAGTTGCCCATTACTTGTAGCCTAATAATATTACAATCCCAAGCAATCTTAAAGAGTATCTTGAGAGCAAGTAATTTGGCATAATTATTTGTTCCCATTCCTAGACCCACTTTGAAATGAAAAAAATGATTATTGTTGATGTCTTAGTCGCCACCAACACCACATATAACCGGTATTCCTTGGCTAGCCCCATCAAAGAATCCCCAAGGCGTAAAAAAATCGATCACCACCAGAGAAATCTGCCGAGGAACCTTATATTTCATAACCTTCTTCAAACCTTCAAAAACATAGCGAATTTGAAAAGATGTTTGAAAAGGAGGAATACAAATATTTTTGAAGATATCAACATTCCTGGCCAACCAAATTCCCTATGTCACAACAAATGGTAAAGCTCTGCAGAGCTTTAAATTCCCATTGTTAAACCAGTTCTGCATACAAACTTCAAGTGAATCCCCATGCCAAGCATCAAGTCTCTTGATCAAAACATGCAAATCATCCCACACAACTTGCGTATAGGGACAGTCATTAAATAAGTGTGTAATGGTTTCAAAATCAGCTTTACACAAGGGACAGTCACTAGAGTATCCCATGTTAAAATTTTATTAGTAAGAGCCAACCACATGAAAGTTCTAATTTTTAAACGAGAATTGACCTTCCAAATAGGCTTCCACCACCAAAGCTGATTACCAGGTCCATCATAAGAGAACATAGCTTTATATCCAAGCTTTGCAGTGTATTCCCCCCTTAACAGGATTTTTATTCCAAACAAGTTCATCCTTGACCCCTTCTCTGATCCTAACATGATTGCTAATCAAAATACCAACAAATTCATTCCAATATTCACAATCTCTTTGCACAAGACCCAAATGATGTGCCTTCAACCATCCTTGTTGCCAAATAGAGGTAGCAGTAGGATCAACAACTTGAGGCAAAGTAGCAAAACCAAAATCTTGTAACTTAATTAAATTAACTAGTAGCTTATGAGCATTTCCACTCCCCACCCAAGGATCTGCCCCAATTCTGACTTTTCCATCATTACCAATGTTCCGACCTAACTAGTTATCAATCAAAGGGAAAGCTTGAACTAAAGCTTTGTAGATAATAGAGACATTGGAGGTGGATTTAGTAGGGTTCCTAATCCACTCCAACAAGGAAAGAGGCTCCAAGTATTTGTGCTCAATGACCTTCCACAGACTATCATGAGAAATAAGTCTCCAAAGACTCCTTGCCGGCAATGCTTTGCCAAAATAATGAATAATTTTCAGTCCCCAACCTCCTTCCTTTGGCTTGGCAATAGCAGCCCATTTAACTAAAGCAATACTTGCTTTTACTTTTTTGCTGGTCCAAAGAAATTTAAAACATATATTCCTAATCTTTTCCATGACCCCAACCAAAATATGTGCTAAACCATGCCAATGGACAAGGATAACTTTAAAAATTGACTTCACAAGAGCCAATCTCCCTCTTTCAGAAAGACACTTGTTACACCACAAGTTGATACACTGATTGATCTTGGCCGCCAGCCACTCCTAGTCCCATTTCCCATATTTATTAGGCTTCAACACAAACCCCAAATATTTGATTCTAGAGTGAAAACTAATCTTGGAAAAGGGAAGGATATGTAAAATGTCTCTCCTCGTCTTTAGAAAGAGCATGACAAGACAAAGTAGACTTACACATATTGACCTCCATTCACGTGGCAGAACTATAAGTCTCCAATATATCCTTAAATCTAGTTGCACCTCTAAGAGACCCATCACAAAAACTTAAAAAACAATATGTCATCAACAAATAAGAGGTGTGTGACAAAAATAGAGCTTCCCACTTTGATCCCTTTGAGCGACCCTAACCTCTTAGCATCCCTGATAGCTCTGCTTAATCCTTTGGCGACCAAAAGTAAAAGAAACAGAGATAATGGACAACCCTGACGAAGCCCTCTCCTAAACTTGAAATTTTTTGAGGCAAAACCATTGATTAGAAAAACAAAGTTGACCGAAGATATGCAGCTCATAATCCAGTTGACAACTTGTAAGTTGAAATTGATATGAAGAAACATTAGTCTAAGATACAACCAACTCTATATGTGTTTGATAGATCTAAGTTGAGGTCTATAGCCCTCAAATTATTTAGTTTTATTATGTAAACCTTCTTGTGCAGCTCCCACCGCATTGTGGATTTGTCTCCCACTCAAAAAACTAAATTGTACTTCAGAAATAAAATCCAAAAAAACTTTCTTAATTCTTTTAGCAATGATTTTAAATAGACAGTTGAAAAGGGAGATATGCCAGAAATCATCGAACAATTCGAGACTATCTTTCTTAGGAATCAAAGCAATAAAGGTTGAATTGATATTTGGTGGGATCCTCCCATTGAGTTTTGTTTCCTCGATCACCCTAAGCAAGTCATCTTCAAACAGGTCATAGAATCCTACAAAGAACTCCACCGTCCACCCATATGGACTTGGGTTTTTGCTCTTCTAAAATGATGAAAGAATGCCAACATCATCTCATTATTTTCATTAGAAGAAAAATTATTAAAGTAGTAAGCTTCAACATCTTTGCAAGATTGGCCTTGTCAACCTTCTTAAACAAATGCTTGCAGTGATTAACACCTAAATCAACAAGATCAGAGAAAGACTTGACTTTGGATCCATCCGCTTTGGGCATTTCCTAGATTGTGTTTATGTTTTTCCAATGATTAGCAAAATTATTAAAAAATTTAGTATTTTCATCACTAGCTTCCAGCCATTAGCCCTACCTTTCATCCTCCATTCAACCTCACGAACTAATAAAATACCACCTTTCATCCCCCAAATTGCTGTCATACCCTTTCTAGCTATCTTTGACAAGGCCCTGAAAGCCCCCATCTTCCAACCAGGAAGGATTGAACTTGAAGGGACCAGGTGATTTATTAATCTCAGAGCCAAGTTGCAACATAATAGGCAAGTGATCAAAATCACTACCAGTTTCGATCCATGATACTAAGAACTTGTCAAGTCTCTTGGCAATGTAATAATCCCTTATCTTGTTATTCTACCAAGTTGGGACAATTTTTATAGGTTCAACATTCACCAACCCAACATACTCAAATATATGAACAAATAAATCAGCTAAAGGGTCTAATCTCCCTGAAGTCCCCCAAACCTCAGATCTATTCGAAGTGAGATTTAAATCACCTCTCAAGATAAGCTTTTTTTCCTTAATCAAATCCATTCCCATAAATCTATCCTAAAACACAATCTTGTTTTCATAAGGTCATTAGATATTAACGACAACAAATTCACACCCCTTTTCCATAGAATGCAACTGAGCCCCTAAACCAGAATCAAGGAAGATGGAATTAATGCGCTTGAAACAACTCTTCTTCCAACCCAAAGTAAGACCCCCTGCACTACCCACAGAGTACATAGAAATGAAATCCCAGTCCTTCATAAAAGAAAGTAAAATACCTTTCGCTTTTTTACCCTCTATCATAGTCTCATGTAATAGCAACATATAGGGATTGTGAAGCTTATATAGCCTTCTCAGAGGAGATTTTTTGGAATCACTGCCCAACCCACGAGAATTGAGAGAGAGAACTAACATTAACTTTCATAGGGGTTTGTCTCGCTATAAGTGCCCCAACCATAGTTTTCTGTTTCCCACTTTGAATTTCCCTTAGTGCTTTATTCTTTTGCTAGCTTAATGGAAGACTTCCTCCCTAAAGCAGACTTGCATTTCACCCTCTCGAAATCAGGACTGAAACCACCCATTACTTCCATCCTTGCAACACCACCAACGTTCATTTTGGATTTGCGATTATAACTATAGCCTCCAACAAAGGGATCCCCTTCCTCCAAGCTAGTAGAGGATTGATCATTAGACCTATTATGAAGAGGATTTAAAACTGGAAGAGGAGAAGACTCATAAGGGTTCAATAAAAAGTTGGGGATAAATTTCCTTATGCTAACTATTGTTCACGAAGGAAAACTTAAGAGACCTTGCTCCAAAACCCCTTGACTGAGAAGGGCAACGAGTAGTTTCACCTAATGACAGCCATTGATCAAGAGATAGATTTAAACGACCAATGCTTTTCGAATAGGAAAGAGGGGAGGAAGAAGACAGCCCCTTATCCAAGGCGATAGGATTAGATGGAAGATCAATGGAATAGGTTTGGGAACTAAAGAGGTTAATATCCAGAGTTCCAAGAGTTGACAAAGGAAACTCAGTTTCCTTTAACTCCACACTTTGACCTTCCTTACTTTCAGCCAAAACTTCTATCCGAGCCCCCTTTAAAACATCCATCGCAACATCTAGCCCATGAATATCCAAATTCCCTTTAGTGTTATCCACTTCAATGGATCCATAGATATCTAAATTGCTTTGAGTGAGAGCTATTGCTTCGGGTATGCCCTGTCCAGATTTGACTTGTTCTTTCTCCAATGGACACAAAAGGGCCTGATGACCATCAATGCTCTTCCCTTCAATTGACAAATCAACGGGCTTCTTCTTGACATCTTACAAGTAGGTGGATTCAATTTCTTAGTTCTCTAGATATGTCTAGTGAATTATAACGTACAGGCGTCAGCTAGATGACCATAAGCATGACATCGAGCATAACGAAAGGGAACTTTCGAATACTCAAGAATCTGAGCATATTTCCATATGCCCATATCAATCTCAATGACCTCGGGTAGTCCTTCACTAAGATCCATGTCAATCAATATCTTAGCCAAGGATTGAGAAATACTCTTTAACCTATGTTGTTTGGGTACTGGTACGGGTAAAGATACAGGGACATCTCGGGTATGCGGGTACGTCATTTTTCAAAAACCTTGATTTGGATACGTCGTGGGTACGTTTGTGTATATATATATATATTGTATATTACTCATTGTTTTAGTAAAACACTTGAAACTACATAGTGTGAAAATATTTGTCTATAAATGATAAAACACTTAAAAATATATAATATTCATTCATTCATTACTTCAAAGACAAGATGTACATTCAAATCTAGAATAAATCATCTCGATTGTCCACAAAATCAGGAATGCCACTCCCATTATTTTTCAACTTTATCATTTACTGACACTTTTGCTCACAAGGGCTCATTGAATCTCACGAGTGCATGCCTTAAGGGGAGCACAGGGAATGGGGTGGGATCGGCATGTGGCACTTTGCGAGAGATATTCTTATACTATTCTATCACGCATACATCCCTTCATGCAGCCTTCATACATCCTATGATGTCTCCTTGAAATTTTGAAACCCTGAAATATGGCTAAGTTTGAAACCTTGAAACCCTAGAATCTGACTAACTCTGAAATATTATAGGATCCTCCAAAACCTAGAATTTGCATTATAGCTCCTAGCAATCCGAAACCCGTCTCAAACATCTTGAAAGTATATAAATAAAATATAACTTAAAGTATAAGTTTACATTTAGATATACTTAAATGTTTATTTTTATTTATATACTGTTGGGTTCGGATTGGATTTACTTTAGGGTTGCTTAGTTTTTAGGGTTTTTTTTAAAGGATTTTCTGAGGGTTTTTTCAAAAAAATTTTGCCATTTTTCTGCCAGAATCCCTAGGGCACACCCGGAGACGTCCGTGGCCGTGCCGGACGTTTCTAGTACGTCCACGGACGCCTCCGGGAGTACCCGTGCCGGAGGTGTCTCCGAATAGGGGGCGTCGGGGGGGGGGGGGGCGGGGGGCGTACCCCTGTAGCGTAGTCTTTAACAACACCTCAGCCCACTCCAGAAAATTTCCCAAAGAGTTCTCAAGATCTTGAAGGATTCTAGTAGACCACAATTCCAAAGGTAAACCTGGCAATTTTACCCATATAGGCTACATTGCTCTGGATTCCCTTCTCGGGTTGAAACACAAAAACCATTTCTTCAAGCCCAAGGAAAAAGAATCCCAAAACCATATTTTCTGTAAAATTCTCGCAGAATCCTTTGCAGGCCTAAAAGAAAAAGCTAACCATACCCTAGCCAAGAGATAAAAAATAGGCACATACCCTAAGAAAGGACTCCAAACAGATTCAATCCAGGACCTCAAAGACATGACTGAACATGATCTACCAAAGAGTCTCCAGTTAATGATTGAGTTTCCTACTCCATAACTTGATGGATAAGGATGTCTTCCCCTAAAACCAAATTAGCCCTACCTTTTCTTAACTTAACACATCATTTCTTCTTCTCTACTGCTGAAACCAATCTGACATGTGAAGGATAATCATCTAAATGTTGACCAAAATACTGTACTCTCTGAGGACATCCTCCAACAAACCCTTCCTCATGAATCTCACCATTGTTCCTCAGACAATCCACATTAATAGACATTTCCTGAGATTGAACCTCCAAAAAACCTAAATCCTCATCATAAGAGCCAAGTGCACAGAGGAAACTGAAATTTGCTCTAAGCCAGTAGGGGTAACCTCCAACCCAAAGCTATCTGGACTTTGACGTACCAGATCATTGACCATTTGTGCCATATCCCACTCCATTTGCCAGTTATGGATCAGGTTTGAATCGACGGGAAAAAACCTCTCCTCACCAAATGGATCCTGAGAATAATCAGTGGGATTGTTTTTGTCCTCCACTTGACTAACCCCGACCATCAGACAGAAAGAGATCACAATCAGGAGATCGATCTAAAACAAAGAACTGCCAATGTCCCCACCTAAGTCCAAACTAGTCAGAACACAAAAAAACAGATCCTAGATCCCACAGAATCGAGAGCCGGAATCCTAGATCTGAAACAAAGAACTGCCAATGTTTCCACCTGAGTCAGGGCAGATAATTCCATATTTTTGTTGACATTGCAATGATTCAGTTTTAATCTCAAGGAAAAAATTAGACTCTAAAGAATTTATTTATATCTTGAGCTTGGTTTCTGCTTAGCTGATGCAAATTCAAATTCTCATGGTTGGCTAGTGATCACAACATACTTTATAGAGATGATGAATGGTGTTTCAAACAGTTTGCAGTGCCATAAACAGCTATGTTTTTAATAATGTTTGGCGAATCCTTGCAGGTTGATGCTGCTCTTGACCTTAGTCATACACAAAACATTGGAAGAATGATAAAGGCTCATTTCCCTCATTCGCAGGTATATGCATTTCTCGTTGATGTAAGCTACGATTGTATTATTAATTGATGTATTGGGCATCTTCTTTCTAGATGCTCACTTGTGACTCTGCAATGTACAGTTTATTGTTGTTTCTCTGAAGGAAGGCATGTTTAACAATGCCAATGTTATATTCCGAACAAAGTTTGTGGATGGAGTGTCTACTGTAACAAGAACAGTGCCAGCAAAACAAAAGAAGAATGCTTCAGAAGCCAGTCCTGAGAGGTACGTTACACTACTAAGGGTAGTGACATTTTGTGCAACATATCTGATTGAACATTTTTCTCATCCACTTTGTGTTGGTCATTGTCATTTGATCAGGAGGCCACTCAAGGAGAACAGGACAAAGTAGTAGAGAGCAAAGGAAGGTGCACTCACAAGCATTAAAGGGTGGAAATCATGTATTCAATTTCAGTATTTAAAAAATTGGAAGATCCTGTAGATAACTGCAGAAAGAACAACTACTTGTTGACGATGTACTTTATTCTTTTAAGAAATCTTTGTTTCACTTCAAAACTGGCTTTAAAAATCATCTTCGCTAAGTCAGCAGATGTAAACTCCCCAGCTCCGCTACAGGAGATGAGATGCATTTTGCATTTCTATGTTGTTTTAGGTAGGGACTTGCATGTTAACGACATTTGTATATGCCAGTCATTGATATTATATTGTTGCAAGGTTTTAAGCAAATTCAGTATCACATGACGTTTAAGCACAAGATTTCTGCAATTACTTTGTGATGTTTGTAGGAAGTTGTAACCCTTAGAGGAATTGTATTGCACCCATTCATTTTTAAGTTATTGGAATTGACATAAATTATAAGTATGGCACTCGGAAGTCCTATTTTTTAACTTGAACTTAGCTATATATGCATTGCATTTGTGTCGCTTAAAGTTTGATCTTTTGCCTATGGAAAGAAATATTTTTATAACGTCCATGAGACCGAACAATCTTTGGGGACTAAACACGCTAACATGAATTATTTGTGCGAAGAAAACTGTTTAAAAACAAGTGCTGCTCTATTTGGCATACAAAATGTCCACTCCCGTTTTGATGTTGGAACTTTTAATATGAATTTTGATTTAAAAAAACTATTGTTTTATGTAGCCTTGTTTCTTCCAACAAGGCGGTCAGATTGTTCACTTTCTATTTGTTGTTGTATTTGATAATATTATTATATGGTGGGCACTCTCTAATATAGTGCGATTTTGTCTCCACCATCCCAATGGTACAAAATATGCAAGTTATTTTTTTCCATTTTTTAATACCTTCTCCACTTGTTGGTTTGCACCTACAATAATTATTAGCTTATATAGTAATTATATACTCTTATATAATTATTAAAATGTGTTTTGTAAATTGTAAATATTTAATTATTTGCACATCTCTAAATATAGGGCTCTTGCAACAGCCTCATATATTTAGTTTTTTTTTTTTTTTCCTATTCTTACCCAACCCTAACCCTAATTGTCTCTTGCCTTCTCTATATAAGTATGGGGCTCTTTTAATTAAGGGGGGTTACTGTATTGTATTGGTACTTTGCGAAAATATACTCGGAAAATACTAAAAAAAGATGGCTATGCTATCTGTTTTAATTAATGTGTTTTTCATCATGCATGTGATTATTATGCTTATTTCACAGTGATCTTGGTTGCTATTATTACATGATTATAACATGGTATCAAAGTTGGAGAGACATTCTTCATCTACATGTGGTGATTTATATTTAAGAGGTTCATATTTGAGGAGCATTTTGGGATTTTTTCAAAAATTTCAATTTCTTTTTTCAAATTTGAATGCTCATAATTTTTCTTGGGCCTTCATTTTCTTTTGTAGGTTTTTTGAAAAATTTGGCACATTTTTCCACCCTTTCAAATTTTCTTGAGGGTTTGTTGGAAGAAGTTTTTGGGAGATTCTTGCGATTAGTGTCATGGCCTCGTAAATCCATTTTTTGGTTCAGATTAAGCGTAGTGTCAATTTTTTAGTTAGGTTTCTTCATCTTCTTTTCCTTAAGCTTAGTTTGTTTCTTTTTCCGGTTGCAATTTTATTGGAAAGGACATACAAATTTGTTTTTTTGTTGTCCCTATTAAGTCAAACCCCACTTTTGCCCCTACACCCCCTGCCCCCCCCCTCTGCCTTCCTCACAAAAATAATAAATACAATAAAAATTAAACCATGGTACTGGGAGAGAGATTGGAGCACTTGAGTACTTGTCATGTTGGTCTTGGCCTTGTGTTTTGTCATACTGCCACCATTTTCTTCCGCTTTGCCGGAATTATATTCAACCTTTACTTTTATTTATTGATTTTAACCTTGGTTTCTGCCCCATGGGTGGTCTTCTTATTTAACTAGTCCCTCTTTAGGGCTCACATCATTGGATGCGGTTCAACATGGAGAAAGCACTCATACAACTAAAGCGAGTTTCCCAGCGTGTTCCCAAAGTTTTTCGTGAGGTAATGTGCTAGTTTAGGAATCTTCCCTTGATTTTTTCTTGATTTACGTACTTTTGATAATGCTTTTTATTGGCTTGAAACACATAACCTTATTGGTTACTCTGTGGGCCGTATCCCTGTTAAATCCATGATTTGTAGTTGGGTGCAAAGTAATTGGCAACCGCATGGCATCAAACTTATAGAGTTTCAAAATCTAACCAAAGGGTTCTTCCTTTTTGGGTTTGAAAACCTTGAACTCTATGCGGCTATTCATGAGCATGGTGCATGTTATGTAAGAAGCTCCTTGTGTGTCTTTCCCCTTAGACTCATGATTTTGTTGTTTTAGGCAAAGCTAAACTAAAAATCCCTATTTGGGTTGAATTCCTTGGTTTACCTATGCCTTATCGCCTCTTTTCGAACACTTGGTTAAACCGTTAGGTCATTTCATTATTTTGAAATGAACCATTTCTTTGTTATCTACCCACAACAACACGTTTGTGTTGAGGTTGACCTCACACCAGACCTTTGCAAATCTATTGATATTTAGATTGGCTAGCAATGTTTTACCTAGATGTGCTATATACCAACCTTCCCAATATTTGTTTTAGATGTCAAGCCTCGAACCATATGATCAAGGATTGTTCACTTTTAGCCGCCTCAAATCCTCCATCCTAAGTTACCCCTAAACCCATTGGCCCTATGGTGGGAGCAAATGATGGATGACAGGTGGTAGGTCAAAGAAATAATCAAAATAATCACAACCCCAAAGCTCTTGTTCTTAACCCTGAACCTTCACTTCCCACCACCATCGGATCAACACTATCTTCCTCCACCAAACCTTAGTCTAGCTATTACAAGTGTTCCTCATGCTATCATTGTAATTTTGAAACCTCAAGAGTCCTTGGTTCCTGGTTTCTCCTTCCTTTAAATGCAAGACACACAATCGTAGAAGGCTCTTGTTTCGGTTTCCACGTTAGGGGATAGCCCTCCTTTCCATGCTGTCAAGGGACTCAACAATCACATATTCCTTCTCCTAGCACTGGTGAGGAGGCTCTTTTGCAAATTGAATGATGACTTATTGTGCTCATGGACGTTCTAGCTAAAAGCCATCAACAATTTTTTTTGAGTAATTGCTTTGTAGTGTTAGATGGCCAAGATGGTTGAAACCATGAATCTTGATGGTTTCCAATGAACATCTTCTCTTGGAATGTTCATAATTTAATTGACTTGACTTGTAAGTACTTGGTTCGAGATAGCTGCCAGAAATTTTCATATATGCATATACTCTATTTACAAGAGGTAAAGATTTAATGGTTTTAATATTCAGATGGCAGTTAAAATCATCTGGGCGAGTGCTACTTGTCATATGTTCAAACACGATATAGGATGTGGTATGGTCATTACATTGATTATGCCACATTTTGCATCATTTGTGAGAGAGTGGGGTGTGGACCCGTCTAACCATGCTCTTTGGACAATTTTCAATTTTGACGGGCAGACCCTCATTCTTGTCAACCTTTATGCCTCCAATGATGTTGTTGAGTGGACAACACTTCGGCGGTGGCCAGCAAAACATCTCCTTGTGGTCCATTAGAGCATTTGTAGAGATTTCAACATGATCGAATCAATTGAAGACACATAAGGAATCTTACCCATGAAATGGTGTGCTGGTGAGAGGGAAGCTTGGTTCTACATTAGTAATGCATTGTGGTTGTATAACCCAAACCATCGTCGCTGGTTATCTTCTCCTACACCTTGGTTCACTTGGTTGAATTTTCGCTAAGGTAATGAAAGAGTTCTTAAAAGATTAGATAGGGCTCTTATTTATGATCAAAACATATTTTCCTTTGCCCAGAAATATGATAGATTAGTTAATGTGACTCCAGATGTCTTCCTCTCTGAGCACCAATGTATCAAATTCTCTATATAATGGTCTATTCCTCCTGCTAAAATTTACAATAACCAATTCTATCTCAACACGTCCCATATGTAGCATGCCCAACCCTTGCTCACATAAATCGAGCGTGGAATTTAGTTCCACATCCCTTTGGGCATATTGGTTGGATTGACTAGTGGGAGACAATCATCACTCATACCGCCACCTTCCTTTGTTTCTTTGGCAAAAAGTTGGCTTTAATTAGGTAGAGGGCTAACTCAACATTTATGAGAGAATTCACTCGCCTTTCTCAGGACTTAGAACAAGCTTCTTTGGATGAGCTTTCTCAATATAGAGTGGCATAGTTAACACATAAGATCAAACTAGCAGAGCCTCATTTGGCCCATGGTGCTCAAATTAGAGCTCTCACATTCATTGGCTCAAAATTGGGGATTGAGTCTCTAAAGAGTTCTTTAGTAAATTCAGAGCTCATAATTCAACTATGCAAATAAAGGCTATTAATGAGCTAGTGAACGTATTACCCATCTCCCAGACATCCTTCAAGCCTTTGTTAAGCATTATAAACAAGTCTTTGGCAATGAAGAAGTGCCTTGATATTTTTTTTGTTTTTGTTTTGTGGAAAACATCTCTAGAGAGATGCCACATTCGAGTAAGACCCAAGGAGGCAAGGGTATCTCTTTTGCTAAAACATGCCCAGGGCTCACAGCTTCCCTGTCCCCTTTGACATGTTTAGAGAGCATGCCTAACCAAAAGATAAGTAGTCACTGGGTCATGCCTGTAGTAGTCGTAAAAACCAGCAAGACCGAAACCTTTTAGCTCCTGCAAAAATGAGGTCAAAAAAGAACAAACATGATTCCAATCAAGACCAAAATTGGAATCACATTCTAGTATCACAAGGATCTATGGAGAGGAAGCCCCTGACTAATTGAGGAAAGCCAAACTGAAAAATAACCTTCTAAGGAAGAAAGGAAAGCTTAAAAAAGAAGTGCCTTGATGTTATCCCATGTAGGTTTTTGTAATGTCCCCTTTTTAGCTCACTCCAGTTTTTTAATGGTTTAGCCTATTAGCTGACCCTCGTAGGCTAATGCAGAGGGTTAGAGGGCCCTGTTCGGTAGTTATTTGAGTATTTTCTTCCCCAGAGCTCAGTTTGGTTCAAGATTGGCCTTTGTTGGGTGATTTAGGATTCAGTTTCACATTTACTATTTATATGGGTCAGTAGGTCATGAGAGTCCAATATTTCTATTTTTAGTAACACCCCTGGACATGTGGTGGCTTCAATGTTGATCCCAGTTTTCAATTGGCTTGACGAAATAAGGATTAATGTGTAATTTATATCATTTAATTATTATTAAAGGTGACTTTAATAATAATTAATCATTAGAAGTATATCATAAAGTTATATTATAACTTTATGTCTAAAGGGGGCCATTTAATGACTTAAAGTACATTAAATGATTAATTAATTTGGGTGCCCACTTCAACGAAATATTTGATAAATTTTAAATGCACATTAAATATTATTTTAAATGTTTCAAAAAGGCATGTTGGAGGAATCGACCTTTTGAGAAGAATATATAAGGGAGCAAAGAAGAAGTTCGAATCATCCGTTTGAGCATTTGAAAACTTGTATTTTATGATATCTTGTCATTGGACGAAAGAAACCAAGGGTTTTTGCATTTCCATAGCTTTCAGGTACTGGAGAACGTTCATTCTTCAGTATTCGTGCTTTCTGAGGTTGTGCAACACTAGTTGAAGTTAGCCTATGAGAATTGGTTTCATTCAGAGACCAATATTGTGTAGATTGGTGAAGTTTCATTAAGATTTTTGAGCAACGTTTATTGTGAAGATCAAATACCGTAAGAGTGATTTTGGTTCATTGCATCCATATATGCCATCAATTTTACATGGGCATTGGGTTGCCCCAATTTGTGAGACATGACAGTGATTTTAGGAGCAGATTGGAAACGTCTTGTCACTGTTATCAATTTATTTTTGAAGATTTTATTTCAGGAATAGGGGCGGCACTTTCTTAGGGGGATGATTTTTCATTGCAAGGAGTTTACATTGTGTACTAAGGTTGCCATTCAACATCGACTATAGGAGCAATAATTTCCAAGTTCCCCTTGTCAATTTTTGTACATTTTGCATAGTTATATCAAGTTGCTTAAGTCGCTGCCATCTAGAGCATTATAGTCGCATTGGAGATCATTGCTAGCCAAGAGTCTTGGCAATACCTTTGTACTCCGCTTTGCAATTATTCGTTAAAAAAGAGTTGCACAATCATTGAATTATTGCATTGTTGTAATCAATTTCAAACTTTTTTTGCAATACAAGCATATTTGGAGGTTGCATACAAAATGTATGACGAAATGTCTGATTACAGTAGCGACTCATTTACATAGAGCCAAGTCATTTATATGCATTGAAAGATCAAAAAACATAGCTACTTTTCATCCTAGATTTATTTTACATACAGTTAGCATTGTTTAGATGAATATTTGATGCGTTTCAAATACATTATCAACCAAGAAACTCAATCAGAAAATTCATATTAGACATAGACAGTTGCACACCAAGTGTTTGACAAAATTCCTTGAGCATCAAACTAGAAAAAGATCGGAATTAGCAAGGGATACTATAGCTTTCACATAGACAAAATATGGCATGTGATAAGCATATCTCTACTAAGGATTTTCATCGAGCTGCCATTAGCATGGCTCTAGATAAAGTCCCAGGTGTTGACGACTTGTCTTGTGAGTTCTATCAAGCCTTGTGGCACTGTGTGGGACAAAATTTTCAAAAAGTTAATATGGAAGCCCTGATCGAGGGTTCTCTAGGCAAGCTTATCAATAAAGGCAATATTAAATTCATTCCCAATGTTGGGGGTCTTGAGGTTATCACCAATTGGTGACCTATAACTCTTAAAATTGTTTCTTATAAAATAATTGCCAAAGCTTTGGCCTTTAAAATTATATGCCTCTTCCCCTTAGTTGTCAGACTTGAGTAAACTAGTTTCATTCAAGGGAGATATGTTTTGGACAATATTATTGTTATGTGGGAAGGAATGGAATGGGCTCGTGTTTTTGAGCAAAAAATATTATTTATCAAAATAGACTTTGAAAAAGCTTATGATTGAATTGAATGGCCTTTTATTTAGCCATGCTCCAAGTTCTGGGGTTTGGTCCTAGGTTCATTCACTTTGTTCAAAACCTTTTCCAAGATGCCTTGACTTGTCTTACCATCAATGGCCACCAATTTGAGAGTTTTGGTATTTTTCACTCTATCAAATAAGGTTGACTTCTTTCCCCCTCCTTATATGTTCTTGTTGTTTAGGGTTTTGGTTATTTACTAGGAGACTATGATTTCAGAAGTCTTGCCAAAGGAATTAACCTCCCCATGGTGCCCCACATGCAACTCATAAATGGGCACTTAGTTGATGAATCCTTTCTCACTCTTCAAGAGGAAGAAGTTGTTCAAAATTCTATGGAGTGTCTACAGAGCTTTTGCTTGGCTTCTAGCTCTAACATCCAGTGGGCTAAGACTCAATGTTACAGACAATGCTATGGTCCCCTACCTGGTTGGCTTGAGTTTTATAAGTAGAAGATATGTTTAAATTTATGGGTATCCCCTTTGCCTTTCAGGGATCTCAAGTTGATTTGTGGAACTATGTAGTTCTTAGAGTGGAAAAAAAATATCCTATTGGATTACCAAACCCCTCTATCTAGGTGGAAAGTTTCATATTTATTCTAAAGTTCTTGTTGTCACTTATGTTTATTACTCCTTCCGTTGGGCTACTTCCAAATTAGCGTACAAAAAGCTTGAGAAGCTACTAAAAAAATTTCTTTGAGCTAATTTTGAAGGCAATAAAGTTTTTCACAGAGTTGTCTGGGACATTTGTTGTCAGCTTAGAGAAGCTAAAGGGTTGGGACTCATTGACATTGCTAAATACGGTTTCGATCTACGTGCCAAATGGATTCTTAGAAAAATTGAAGGGAAAGAAGCTTAGAAACTTCTTCTCAAACACTACGACTTGATCGATTATCCTTATGGTCGACAGGTTTGGTAGAACTTGGAGTTTCATAATTTGCTCATTATCCCAACACTTGTCAAAGTCACAAGTAATTTTGTGGTTAAGAGCATATGGAAAGCTTTGGAAACTATTAAAGCTTGGTTACTTTGGAAAGGGGACGATTTTTGGTCTAGTCTCTCTATTAACTCTCATTCAATTTGGTGGTCCTTAGTGATTACCATCAATGAGAAACCCTTAGCGGAAGTTTCTAGAATCAAAACCCTTTGACTGTTCAAAGAGGTTTCAGTCTTTGGGGGATATCCTTGATAAATGCTTTAGATCTTGGCTGAGTTGGCTTGAATTAAAAACCAAATTCAAGGTAAACACTCAAGATTTTGAGTCTATTTTTGAGATCTAGATGGTGGTCCCAGATTATTATATGCACAAACTTAGTGTCAAAGGGTCTCCCAAGTGGTGGAAAGTTTGGAATTGCATTATTTCCACTCCCATGCTTCAATATCAACTCTGGGTTAGTTATCAATGGCTCTCTTGAAACAGTGCTCCTTGGGAGGTGCTCAATAAACGATGAAAAATACTAATTGTTCCTCCTCTTTATGGAATAATAGGTTCCAAACTATCTGCTCAGCTTGGTGGAACCCCAAAAAATGCATTTCCTTGGTGCATTCTTTACCAAGGTCTCCTTGTTGGAGATATATTTCTTCACATGGGGATTGCCTCTCTGAGATGCCCTGTGTGTGGTCAATCCGAGTCTCTAAAACACATTTTTTGGTTTTGTGCTAGAGCTCAGGACACCTGATAGTGGACACATTCCTTTTTAAAGCATTCTAGGCCAAAACCTTTCTCCTGGAACATTATCCTCGTAGGGGATTTTGCTCTTTTCCTTGCAAGATATAAGCAAATATGACACATCTTTCATATTGAGATTTTTTTTACTCTATGGAAAGACATGAATGCAACTATATTTAATAAATATTTCTTAGACATATTTTTCCATTGCTAACAAAATCTCTGTCTTGTCTAATGTAATGCTATAGATTCAACTTCAAGGGGAGAAGGTTGCTCTGGAGGTTGAGCATCTCCACACTCTCATTGGCCATTGGGGTAATGCCCCTTACACAGTTAGCAGAGTTCCTCCAGAGGCTCCTCACAATGATTTTTATAATAGAGGGCAAGAGCAGTGTGAGCAAGGCCATGAGCGTCGAAGGTCTTGAAGTCGTTTAGCCTTCTCCATCCCTCCACCTTTGCCTTGCCAGAGATTCTCTCCTTTTGGGGGATATGAAGGGTAGCCCTCACCTCAACCTAACTCTATTCAAACTAGGTTTGATCTTTTGGGTGGAGATAATCATGGGAATTGGCCCTTGCTATTCCCCCCCCTCCATTATCAGGGTGAAGAGGACGAAGAAAAAAATAAGACGATGGACGAAACATACCAGATATCTATCCCCCTTATAGGGGATGCTAGGGAGATAAACATGATAGTCCACCACTTCCTCATTTTTTAGGGTTGGTTGCACCTATTGCTACTTTCATTTTGTGTTGTTGATGTCACCTTTGATGTAATTGCTTAATTGTGGTTTGGTTTACTAGGTTTCATTTTTGCCCGATGTGATTGTGTCTTTGTTTGGGGTGTGCTCTCATACCTCACCTATCCTTTTGATCGAACATGTACTATGTTTATTTCTTTTGAATAAAATGCTTGTTTCAATAAAAAAAAATCCCAAAAAGAGCAATTATGAGCCTTTTTCTTCCAAGGTTATCTTTTAGAAAAATTTCATCTCAAACTTATGAAAATCATCAAAAATCACCCTTGAATATCAGTTTATTCAGTTGCCGTAAACCTTAATCCAATAAAGTTCCAATTTTTTGGTGCTACTCCAAATTTTCTAGGTTGCCATTGCTAGAGTGCGATAAGTGATTAATTTTTTGTAAACATCCCTCAAGGTCTCCCCCGAGTAATACTTTTTACTTATTTTCAAATTTGGATTTTCTTTAAATTTTTTTGGGCCAAATTATTTTGAGGTGTCGCCTAGGAAATACCTTGCTCTCAACACTCATATACCTCTCAAGGTGTCGCCCATAAGACACATTTTCCTCCGCCTTTAGACACCTCTCAAGGAGTTCCCTAGGTTAGATCTCTTTGCAAATTTTCTCAAATTGAAGCAAGGATAACATTTTTCATCTAGACTTTATTGTGAGTGTTTTTTTTTGAAAGTGTATGTTTTTGAAAGGAATTCAAACTTGTAATCAGATTTCAAATTGGAGGAGGTATAGCCCTAGCAATCCCTGATTGAATTAGGTTGCATGTTATCCCTTATTTCTATTGTTTTTTCAAGTTTTTGAGGCAATTTTTTTCTATGCATTTTTTTTCCTTTTTATTTTGTACCATCACCTTAAAATATGCCAAAATCCCAAGTTAATCTCCAAACTCCACACAATTTCCATATAATGAAAGAGTCCATTATGGAGCATTTGAGAAGAAAAGGGTTGTACAGAGTGACTGTAAGCAAAGAAATATAATTGTTTGTAAAGGTTGAAAAATTGAAATTCTTCACCTGATGTGATGAAGCTCTTGGAATGGTAAGCAATTCACTTTCTCTAGATCTCAAATTTCACTTTCATGACATTAAGACTCTTTGATGAAGCACAAACACAACTTAACAAGTTGTTTGGGACTATATATCCCATCTAGGGAAACAATGTGGAGAATGCTCTCATTAGCTTGAATCCTTGGGACTTTAATACCTTTGAGGATTTTATTTCTCAATTAAAGTTGCTTAAGCTTGAATTGAATGAATGCAAAATTGAGAAGAAAGATGACCAAATAATATTGATGGTCCTTTCTAAGTTGGGAGAACAATATTCAATATTTGTTTGCAACTTCTACAATCATATGAACTCTCGGGGTGATAAGTACACAATGCCTACCTCTGATGTTATTTACACATAATTGTCATGTGAGTAACAAAAAATCATACAAATGGGGACAATATCTCCTTAAAGCTCTAGAAATTAAACACTTACAACACAACAATAAGTTTTTTTAGGCAAACCAAGACACCATTCAAAGATTCAAAAACATCCAAGGTTGGGTTATATAAAAGTGTTAATTTAGATTCCTCTTCCTTGCAATGCTAAAAGAAGAAGGATATCAAGACATGCACATATTGCAATCAACAAGGTCACAAAGAATCTATATGTTACAAGAAGGACAAGGATAAAATAAATGGCTAGAATGGAAGTTGTATTGATGAGTCATAACATCGAATGGGATGTAGAACAAATTCTTTCCTCTCCATATTCTTTTGGTAACAAAAGTCTAATTACTTTTGTTGCAACAAAAACTAGATTTGGCTTTACCCTCAGTCTCACAACTAGAGTATTTAGTCAATGCTCTAGTGAAGGAATTCCAACATGATGACCTTCCTGAAAACTACCTTAGCCATTTCATCAATGCCAAACAACTTCCTAATGAATTTGCTCATACTTTTATCAAACTATGGAAGTCTCTTGCTCATAAAGTGGACCATATCATGAATGATGACACTCTTTCAAAACTATCTATCACTGCTCTTAAACCTCCCCTTCAATACAAAGTTTGATTCTTTTGTCAAAGTTCTTGCATCACATGATTGGATTATTGACTTGGGTGGCCAAGTCAAATTTCTCCTTTTCTACTCTCGGTCATTGTAATACACACCACATATTTGTTGATAATAAAACTTCCATAAATGTTTTGGGGATTGGAAATGTTGACATAGATACGGGCTAATTTCATAAGGTTTTGCATGTTGTTGAACTTTCACATAACCTCTAGTCCATTTATCAAATCAAACATTCAAGGAATGTGAATTTTGTTGAGTTTTCGCCACATGATGTGGTTATCAAATATTCAAAGGACCATTCAGTCATCATAATTGGTAAGGTGTGTAAATCCTCCTGGCTGTACACGTTTGATAGCTTTGGGCCTTCACCATCTTATTTGGTCAAGAATGACAAGGACTGCATGTCCATTTCTTTTGCTTTCTTCTTTGAAATTCATTAGAACAAATCAAATGATGAGTTTGAGGTGGGATACCTTGATATTCTTTCACCAATTTAGCCAATGACACTAGTTTCTATAGCTACTTGTTGAAAAAATATCATGGAGCCCCTATTTCCTTCATTGCTCACACTGCTCAACATCTAAAATCTTGGAGAATCAGTGAACCAAAGTGTATCACAAAAGGGCATGCCTCAAAGATACATCATTCTTGCATTATCGATCTACTTCTATGAAAAGTCGATCGATACAAATGGGATCACACACCTTAGTTGCTTGTAACAAGACATTTTGTGATATTGCAGGGGTTTTCTCTCTACCCTTCATTGATGTTGGGTTTTTGTTATTTTGATCTCTATTCAAGTTCAAGGAAGCATATTTCAAGGGGGGATGTTCTGGTAATTCCTCCTTCCTTCCCCTTCCTAAAGTTCATCTTAAGAGGGGATTACAATGTATATAATAATTAAACACCTTTATATAATTATTAAGATGCACTTTGTAAATTGTAAATACCTAGTTATTTGCATATCTCTATATATAAGCCTATAAGGCTCTTGCATAGTCTCTCATATATTTATGGATTTTTTACTTCTTTTTCAACTCTACCCCTAATTTTCTCTTGCATTCTCTATAAAGACACGATACTCTTTCAATTATGTAAGGGGAGATCTTGTATTGTATTCACCCTCCACCAAATTATATTTAGAAAATACCGAAAAGAGTTAGCTTTGCTACCCACCCTAATTACTGTGTTTTTCATCATGCATGTGTGAGTATTTTGCATAGTTCATAGTGATCTTAGTCACCATTATTCCAAGATTTTAACAATGATGCAAGTTGAGCCATCAAAAGTTTTGCTTTCCACTTATTTTTGATCTTATGTGGACTTTTTTGTTATGATGGCACATAACTAAATTCTTTTACATAGTTTTATTTTTTTCACCAAGTTGCTTTGTCCACATGGTTACCTTGAATTTTTCTCTAACATACCTTTTTATTTTCTCTTTTGTGTTTGGGCACTCTTGCATGTTAATGCTCCATTTACCTGTCCATTTCTTGTTATATTTCATCCAAGTGTTTTTCCTTTTGCTTAGCTCTTCCTCCACTACCATTATGGGCCACCGATGAGTCTCCATGCTTTTTGCCTTCTTTAAGTGTCTTAGCATCTAGATAATCATTGATGCCTCCAACAAAAAAGTATTTGTTTCCACTAATAATATCTCATATAGAACCAGTGTTTTAATTTTGAGAGTGTTTCTTAATATTTTTTTTGGATTCTACCTATCTATTGTAGACACTCTTTTTCGGCCACATTCGTGTCTAAACGGACATCATACTAATTTATACCAAACTATGCAAATTAAGCATAAAAATCATTAGACATCCCAAATTCATCCACACATTGGACATAAGTGCCCAAAATTGTGTTAAAGCATCCCTATTTGAGGTCTTACCTTGTACGCAATGATATCCTACCACATATTTATTCCCAGTCAGGTTGTGGCCTAGCAAATTGATATTTTTGACCAATTTAATGGGGCACTTAATCCAATTCTTGAAATGACTAAAAGTCTATGATAAATTAATTAAATAAACAAATCAAATTAAATGCTTAGTTAAATAATCCATGTTGAATTAGTGAATTTGTAATTTTCAAAAATCAAAACTCAACAAATATCAAAGGGAAATGAGATCACAATGACATCATCATCTTCAAAGTCAAGAATTACAAAATATCAACATAAATGCCTTGAAAATGAGAAATGTTGAGCCATGCCTTCATAAATGCATAATTAAGGATATTATTTATTACATTTGGACTCCCAAGTATAACCTAGGGTTATCCTAAATCTAATCACACCTAGGTTGGGGTTAGTTTGAAACCAATAAATGCAAAGTCTTTCACTCACTTCCAACAAGCTTTTGTCTAAAGTTATTATACATAATATATAAGAGAATCTTCATAGACCAATACACGCCAAGACCAAAATCATAGTGAACAAAAGGGAGGTGTTGCCTGCAAGACAAGAGTGTCGATGAAGACTTCGTTTGGACATAAGTTGAGCAAGCCAACTACCATTTCAACAAGGTATTCAGACCTACAAGGAAGGTGAAAGGGATTTGTCTCTTGTTCTTCTATTTGTGTTGTGTTTTGTCTTGTTACCATAACTCCCCCTAGTATCTAGGCTTGGGAATGCTTTGTCTTTAGTTTATTTTGGATTTTTGATTCTACTAACAAATGACTCATGCATCTTTTCCCTTGGATTCCTATTGCATACATCTATGTGCATTTCATATTTAACACATTGTTGCTCCAAACTTCACAACTGTAGAACATTGCCATCTGACAAGTAAACCTGAACAAAGTCTTTTTAGTTTTCCAATCCCATAATTCTGTATTCATGCATCTATATTGTAGTGTGTATAAAACATTCCATGCCTTTTATATTTGTTTTGTCTTGTAAATCTCCCAAATAATTTAGGTACTTGTACTCTTCCACCATTTGTAGAGGGTGTCCTTAAAAAAGAAAATTAATTTGTTTTTATCTATTTTTTGTAATGAGATCATGAATTTAGTTCTGTTGGTATTTACTTGTATCGCAACCTTTTGACAAATAAGTTCTAGGGATATTATTGCAGTAAGGATAATATCATCTTCATATAGGATTAGCTTTACTACATAACTAGCTATGTGAACACACCCTCCACCAACTTTATTTATCCACTCTTTTATATATATATATATATATATATATATATATATATATATATATATATATATATATATATATATACTTGTATCGCAACCTTTTGACAAAGAAGTTCTAGGGATATTATTGCAATTAGAATAATATCATCTTCATATAGGATTAGCTTTACTACATAACTAGCTATGGGAACACACCCTCCACCAACTTTATTTATCCACTCTTTATATGTATATAGTTTGAGTTTATATATATATATAACTCAAATAATAGAGTTTATCTAAGTATAGCTCTAATTATGTAGGAGATATCAAACAATTTTGTTTGACACCAATGTCGCTTCCAAAGAATTTGTGCGTCCTTTCATTTATTTTATTAGGAGATATCAAACAATCTTGTTTGACACCAATGTCGCTTCCAAAGAATTTGTGCGTCCTTTCATTTATTTTATTTTTTGTTTGATTTGATTTAAGAACTTGGATGCATTTTGTTATAGTTTTTAGAAAATTACATCATTTCAGATTCATGTATTATACATTATCATCACTAATAATAAAATTATTTTTTAGTGGAAATGTCTCTATTGCCATATTATTATATTGTTATGTCGAGAGACATAAATTACAGTGGCAACCAAGTTGAAGCTGAGAATAGAGTATGTAATAATATGAGATGCTAATTAAAACTTTAAAAAAGTAATAATTTGATGTTTTAAAACTAAATGTATAATTAAAAAGAAAATAATCTATGAAAAAACAAAAAATTATAAAATTCAAAGACAAAATTTTATAATAATAAATTTAAAGTGATCACTGTCATAAATAGATTAATTACACCGAAGCCAATGGTACTGAAAAAATTTCAGCATGAGATTATAATAAAATCTCATTATGTTATTAAACAAAATTTTAGATTATAATAATTCTAAAGTATTGTATTTAAATTAGTGTTAAATTTTTTTATCATATATAATCATACTCAAAATTTACCGATTTAAAGATTTAAATATTTAAAGATGAGTATATGAATACAAATATTACAGTGTATCTATATTTACTATTCAATTGAAAATTGGTGTTTGAGGTCATTTGCTTTACTTCTTGATACACTACATCATGATACATTGTAAGTCTTTTGTTCTCAATTCATCATTTTTTTCAAAGCAAAAAATATGATTTCTAGACATTAAAAGAGGACAATCCATGGAAAGTTGCTCCATTATAGTTTAAACCTTCATGCTTTTGCTAGTTTGTCACATTGCCATGTTTTTGGCATGATACCATTTTAGTACAGGTAGTCGCATTATTGCACTACACCAACTTAACCAATCCACTACCAAAGGTTTTTTTTTGGTTTGAATTTACTAATGTTGAGCACTACAATGTCATAGTCGCCCATGGCCCTTGGTTTCTCTAAAACACCATGGTAGTCTTTTCTCATTGGACAAGGACTTTGTTGTCTCTAAACAAGCCAAGCATAAAATCCCAATTTGAGTAGAGTTCTCAGGGTTGCCTTTACCCCTTTGGGGTTTCATAGACTGACTCATAAAGTCCTTAGGTTGCTTTATTTTCTATGAACAAAATAAAAGTTATGCAACCATACTCCAAAACTGTGTGTGTTGAGGTTGATCTTTCCAAGAATATTTAAAAAACCATAGTCATTTAGATACGAGATACATGTATATCGCAATGTGTGTTGTATATCAACATTCCAAATGCCTAATTTTAGTGTCAAGCTACGAATGATAAGATTCATGAATGTCCTCTCATGGATAACTCATGTCTGTTGATCTTGACCAAAACCACCCTTGAGGCGAACAAAATTACTACCACATCTATTGTTGGGTGGACTGCGATCACTGATAATAATGCTGACCATCAATCTCAAGGCACAAGCAAAGCACCAACTATTGTGTATAAATCCACAGGTGGTTCTATTATGGATGACAAATAACTGATCCCCCCTGTTGCCTAGGAGACATTGCTCATTTCTCCACTATGCAAATGACTATGATATTTTGAAGTTCTCAGAGCCAAGTTAAGTTATAGCGTCCCAACTGTCACAACCCCTTCTAGAGGATAACTAATTGAGGTTGACCGATAATCTAGTTATCTTTGATCATAAAATGAATTTTCACTGCTCATGCAACCCATCACCACCTCCCAAGGATGAGGAGTATGTTTAAGAAAAGTGTCATAATTTCCATGTCAACAACTCTATGAGTGAAAATCATCACATTAGTAGATTTTCATGAATTTGCAATACTTTTTGTGTCAAAAATTTATTTTTTCAAGATCCTTGATGTGACATTTGCATCAATGATTTTTCTTGATGCAAAATTGTGTTAGACACGACCATACCAAATTTGGTGAGATAAACTTGCTCCAATTTTGTGGTTTTTGCTTTTGTGACACACATTGTGGCAATGTTTACATCAACCATGTTTCATCTGCATACTTACGTCATCCAATTTTCCTGAAATTGTTTTTGCATCAACAAGTGGAAAAGACAATTTGACCGAGGCATTGACCATGCAGGTCCCAAAAAAGTGAGACTTGACACAAAAATGTCTCAGTAGACACCACCTGCTACAATATTGTGAAATGTTGAGTTTGAAATTTGATCCCATGACTTGAAAAATGTAGAGTTTGAAATGTCATCGAGACTCTTTTTGATGCCATGTATACATTTTGACAAAAAAACTACTTTCGATCATTCTAACACAACGTAAAAGTATGATGCAACTTAAAAGGGTCACATTTGTTGAAATCACAATTTGCATCAAGCCCTAACAGAAATGTCTCAGTCCACACCACCTGCTACAATACTGTGAAATGTTGAGTTGGAAATTTGATCCCATGACTTGAAAAATGTAGAGTTTGAAATGTCATTGAGACTCTTTTCGATACCATGCATACATTTTGACAAAAAAACTACTTTCGATCATTCTAACGCAGTGTAAAAATATGATGCAACTTAAAAGGGTCACGTTTGTTGAAATCACAATTTGCATCAAGCCCTAAGAAAAAATTCAATTCCCACACAATTTTCCCTCTAAAACTTTAAAATAATTTTTTTCTGGAAAAGTCAACAAATTTGGTGCACTTCCTAATGTAAATTGTGGTGACACACGTTGCGTCAATAAAAGCTCCACCCAATCTTTGCCAAGCTTATTGACACTAACAATCGAGTTACATTAACTTTCATGATGGAAAACCATGGAAATCTACCAATGTTAGGCCAACACGTCTAATATATTTTATGCTTTAGATGAACTGGATGAGGAGTCCAATATGAAACTTGATGCTTCTTAGTGACAATTTACTCTTGAAATGTGTGGGACCTTCCTCACTTATCTCTAAAGTTTATGGTAAGGGACATTGTCACTTTTTTGATAATATGAAAGTTTTGTGTTTAAGTTAAAATCTCATATTTTTTTACTTCATTCTACCCCAGATCCTTTTGGTTGGGAGTAGTTTTCTAGATGTCCAATCATAAGAACATGCATGGGGGAGTGGTTACACTTATTGCACCTACTTTATCTCTGCACATCGTCAATTGGGGGTATAACCTCACATATTGGATTTTGTGGACCCTTTTTTGTTTTAATGGTTGTTTGCTTGGCAATTACCAACATTTATGCCTCTAATGATGTTATTGAAAGGGTAAATTTTGCAGTGCATTGTAGACATGTTTCGAGATTCGAACTAGATTCCATGTGGTGATTTTAATATGATTGATTATAGGGAAGACAAAGAGGGCTCATTCAAATGTGGTGGTGCATTGGAAAAAGAGAGGTGCGGTTTTATATGCACAATAAACTATGATTGTCTGATCCCAATCCCTTCCCCTTGGTTTACTTGGTCTAAGTTTAGGCATGGTGGTGAAAATATTTGACAATGCACTTTTTATAGAGGAAAGCCTTTTCAAAATTTCCAATAAATTTGATCAATGATGTTTTGGGAGCAATTATTTCAAACTGCCTCCCCATCAATTTGGTATTGAATGGCTAGTGCATCAACTCAAGAAAACCAATTTCGATTTTTATCTCAATATCACTCGCCTCCAACATGAGTGGACTCATGCCCATATCATTAGAATTTGGAACTTTGCTCCTCAGCCTAATGAGGAAACTAGTTGGATTGATTAGTGGGAGGGTGTCATGCATCAAATTTGAAACCTTGCATTTTATTTACGTTGTAAAAGCCCATGAGGCATCATATTATGAATACCTTGGTCTTCATAGGGCCTAGATATGTCTCCTTTCAATGATGACTTGCATAAAGAGGCTGGGAAATGGAGAGTTCAAGGTTGAAGATACCTATTAAACTTGTGGCACCAAAATACAAACCTATATCCACTAGTTGAAGAATGAAGAACGCGTTTCCAAGGAATTCTTCTTCCTTATCCACTCTAGGTAGGTGATTGAAAAAGTGAAGGCTATTTGGGATGCCAACCAAAGATTAATGTACCATTATGATATTTTACGATTGTTTTTTCCTCATTATCATAGAGTTTTTTGTGTGCCATAGTCTAATCCAACCCATGAGGAGGCCCTTGTAAAGTGTCTGCAAATGATGCCTTGTAAGTTGTTTGAGGGCCAAAGAGTGGCCTATGATCAATTATTACACATTGAATAACTTCAGGTTGCTACAAGACACATGACTGTTGAAACATCCCACGGAATTGATGGATTCCCTTGTTAGTTTTACTATGTTATTTGGGATTATGTTGATCTAGACTTGCACAAAGTCTATTTGAACATTATTTAGACCAACTTCCTTGGAAAAATCATCAATCAAGGTAGCATCAACTTCATTCCAAAGTATCCCTGACCTAAAGCTCATTACCAACTAGTGGTTGATTACTATTTTGAATGTATCCTACAAGATAATTGCTAAAGCTCTTGATCTTAGAGTGAAGTCCTGGTTGCCTCTCATCATTTTCCCATAACAAACTAGTTTCTTTCACAATAGATACATTTTAGATAATGTTATTGTAGTCTGGGAAGGGATGGAGTGAGTCCACTCCTCAATACAGAAAGTATTGTTCATTAATATTAATTTTGAGAAGGTTTATGATAGAGTATAATGTCCCTTCATCCTAGCCATGCTTTATTGTTTAGGGTTTGGGGTAAGATTTATATAAACAGTCGATATGCTTTTTCAGGATACTAGTGTGTGTATCACCATTAATGGAGTTCAATCTGAACAATTTGGTTTGTTCAGATCCAATAGGCAAGGATGTCCTCTAGCCCTTTCACTCTATATTTTGGTAATAGAAGGGTTCAATTACCTCCTTGTTGACTACACCTCTAGAGGGTTGGTTAAAGGAATTACTCTCCCTCAGTCTCATAAGCAAATGGTCAAAAAAAACTTTTATAATGACAATTCATTTCTCACTCTTGCTGAAGAGGAGGCATCTATCACCAATGCCATGGAAGGTTTGGGCATGTTCTGTTAAACCTTTGGATCTTCTATATAATGGAAGAAGATTTAGTGTTACATGTAATTTGTCACTCCCTTGCCAATTTGGTTGCAAAAGTACAAGTAGTATTGGATTCAACCTGGAGAATATTTTAAATTCCCGGGCATCCCTTTTGCCTTTCAAGGATCTCCCTTTGACTTGTGGAGCTATGTGGTTCAAGGGGTAGAAGATAAAATTGCTTTTTTGGGTTACTAAACCTCTCCTTGGCTAGTGAGTTTTAGGTTTGCTCTAAGGTCTGTGTTGCAACCCATATCTATTAGTCTTCTTGTTGGGCTCCATCAAAGGCCTCATATGCTAAACTCAAACATATTCTCAGATAATTTCTTTGGGACAATTCAAAAGGGTATAGGGGGATTCATAGAGTTGCAAGGGATGTTTGTTGTAGACCTAAAGAAATGGGAGGCCTCAGTGTTCTTGACGTCATACTCGAAGGCACCTCCCTTTGCATCGAGTGGATCACTTGTTCCCTTGAAGGCAAAGAGGATTGGAATATTTTGCTTTGCCATTACATTACTCAAGGAAGCCTTTTTGTTCGGAAGTCATGGAAGGTCTTGGTACTCAATCTCTTGTGCTCACTCAGGGTCTTGTCAAGATTGTAGGGTCCTTTGTGGCTTAGAGCATTTGGAAAGCATGGGAGTTGGCTAAATATCACATAATCTGGGATGGAGAAGGATTCAAAACAAGTCTCTCTTTGAGTTCTCACTTCCTCTATTGGTCTCTTGTACTTTCCTACTATGGCATCCCCTTTACCATGGTCCCTTGAGTAAAGAGTCTTAAGACTTTCCCAAAAATGATAAATTTAATTTCAGACTTGTCTTGAAAATGGTCACATGATTGGCTTCTTTGGCATATACTGCATGACAAGTTTCAGCTTCATCGCAAAGATTTAGTTTTGGTTAAAAATCTATCCCTGACGAGTGCCTCCACAAAAGTGGAATTCACCTGCCAAATGGTGGATAGACTCGGAGTGATATGTTGAGACCCCTTTCCAATGGTATAAACCTTGACTTGGTTATCAATTATTCTCTCCTTAGCGAATTTAGATGGATGCTTTGAATGCTTGTTGGAAAGTCAATTCCTCTATAGAGACTTAATGATGATAATTTGTCGGAGTATGGAAAGCAATTATCGAACCCAAGTAGTTGTATTTCCTTTGGTGCATTTTACACCAAGGTCTGCCTGTTAGTATATGCATTATCCATTTAGGTGTGGCCAACCCCTTATGCTCATCTTGCCAACACAAAATGTCTCTCAAGCGTATTTTTTAGTTTTGCAAGCATGTTCAATGAGCATGGAGGTGGATTCATATCATTTTAAGCTATTTCGTCTAGAGTTCATCTTGTAAAATGGTGCTCTTAGGGGATTCGACCATGATACTGCACACTACAACAAAAAAATGCATATTTTTCACTTTGGAAATTATTTTCATATGTGGAAAGATGGGAACAATGAAATATTAAATCAATTATCTTTGGATGGTTGTTTTTTGGTTAATAATAAGTGCAAGGGATCTCTAATGTAATGTTATAGATTCAAGTTCAAGCATAGGAGGTCCGGTTAGAGGTGGAGGACCTCTAGACTTTGTTGGACCACTGAGGGAGTGCTCCCTATGTAGTTAGTTGGGTCCTTTCTGATTCTCGCCATTGTTGGTCAATTTCCTTAGTGGGTCTTAGCCATTTCCCCGCATAAACAGGGACCAACAAATGATAAAAATAAAGACAAATCTAATGACAAGTGGGAGTCGATTGCTGATACAACATATCTGCCCACTAGTAGTAGTTGGCATTGAGGTGACAAGCTAGAGGACCCTCCACCTCATCCAACGTTGTTGATTGCTCCTTAATCTAGTTATTGTGACTCGTTGTCCTAGTGACCGTTGGGCTTTATATCACTTTTTTGAGGTTGTGTTCAAACTTTTTAAATTAAATCGCTGTTAATTTTAATATTTTTCGACTTTTTAAGAGTTAAATTAGTAGTTCGTGAAGATTGATTTGATACATTGGAGTGATGCCATACCACTTTTTTTTTAACTAATTAACAATATATAATTTATATTATTGATAGAAAATACTTTTGAATTAAAAACAAAAGGAGTTCTCTATCTATTTGTTTTATAACCATTCCATAACACAAATTTCAAATTTCAAACCCATTTTTAAATACAATGATATATAAATACAATAATTTCAATGAAAATTGACACAACTAAGCTGCAAATATGCTTATTTGTACTTTTTAAGTGGAAGGGTTTCAAATAAAATTCTTATTCATATTGCAAAGTTGTATCCTTAAAAATAGCTACGTACAAAATTGAATTATAAAGATAAATTTACTTCTTTTTGCACCTTCTTGCATGGTAGTTTAATTATGTTAATAAGTAATCTACAATAGCATTTGGTGGAGGTAGACTCTAATGTCTTTGATGTGTTAACAAATAATATTCAACTTTAAATTTAAAAAATCTTAATATCTTAGTTATATGGTGGAGTTTGGAGGCTTTTTTCAGAAAAAGATGTTTCGAGCCGGACATAGTAGTGCAACTAGATTGAGACCATCTATCACCTATCAATAAAAACATAAAATTCATAGAAAAAGTAATGAAATCATAAATCAATATGATATGTCACAAATCCAAAATAATTACACATTGAAAATGATATCTATTAATTTTTTTCAGATAAATATAATTAAAATATCTGTGCTAGTAATGAAAAAGAACCCATTTTAATGACTTTTCATTGAATATTTAAAGTGTGCAATTAATTACAATAAATATTAATAATCAACATTTTTAGGGTTAATCATATCTTGCCAAGAAGCTTCCATTTAGATGGTTGCATTAAGCCCTTTATCATCACTTTTACTAGCTATCTAACTTTTACATACAAATATTTCCATTCAAATCCACTGCTATGGTTTTTACAGCAATTCAAAACACCCTCTTTAACTTGGCAAGATGCAGTATGAATTTTTTTTTTAATTTGTGAGCTGAATTGATATTTGTGTTGAAGTGAGAAAATAAATGCAAAAGCTTTGAGTGACAATAGTGCAAAAAGAGATAGTAAATGGTGTGCATAACTTCACTAGCTGTATGGTCCATGTGGTTAGTGATTTGCTTTCTTTCTCCCTGATCAAGAAAGAGATTGATCTTCTCTATATTTATATCCTGGAGAAGTTGATCGGTGGGGATTTGGACCTCGAAGGATGGCATGACAAACCATCATCCTCCCAAATTAGATTACAATCCTTTTGTTTGAACATTTACATTCAAACATCGGCTTTAGAGCAAATTATCTTTATTTCGTAGCTTACCTCTTGTTGTCATGACAACATTGAGCTTTAGTCGATACTACTTCTTTTTCAATGAAAAAACTTGTCATTTAGGTTCAAGTTCTCTTTGTAATCATGATTCCAAGAACAAAAGAGCAATAATGTAGCTGAAAATTGTATGTATAAATATAAACTCTGGACATTAGAAGAGTATATAATGTGACAACTTAGTGTAAAGAGTAGTTGTAGGGTATGTCAAGTTGTGCTTCCAGGGATATGTGTGGAAACCTCTTCATTGTTTTAACAATGTTCCGATCATTTCTCTTTCTCCTCTCGATTAAGCTCTTCTAGTTCTGAAGTCACATACCTCTTCTTATTTTTATTTTTCATTGCTGGATTTCAATCTCATGTCAATGAACATTTGTCAACTCCATCATAATCTACATCTTCCAGGTTATATAATGCTCCTTACCATGCATTTCTTTTGTCAAAAGAAATTCTCTCAACCTATAGCAGTGCTTGCTACCACCAAACATTTAGCTTGGACAGAATATTTGAACCTTAAGTATTCTAGCATAGAATACCAAGCACTGGTCAGAAAGAAAATGATTTGACAATTGTGGTACATGAAGTCTAGTATGAGTGCAAGGGTGATATAATGTGTCTAACCTTCCCATAGAATTATTGATACCCCTACCATAGCAGCTTTAATGGATTTAAAGACAGAAAGCAAGAAGAAAATTTTATTAACGAAATATCATTGAAAGCCTAACATTTATATCATTCTTTGTTTATGTATAATAATAATCAGGTGCAAATAGCTCTATCAACATTAAAAGCACGTTGCTAAATGCCATTGAGCTCAACCTACATGTCAGTCAAGATTCAATTGACTATCTCCACTTTCTCAGCCAATATTCTGTCCACAACATTCTCTACGAGAAAAAGTATTCATTAATTTGATTCTATATCCTCTTTTTCCTCTGGTAAGAATTAAAGAAACAAGGCACTATTGTAGTGCACAAAAGTTGTAATTAAAATTATAAAAGAAATAAGTTAAATCTTACAGAAGGTTGAATATAATTGAGAAGAATAATACACTGCGGCTTTGCATACAAGATCTAAGATCTCAAGACAGCTTCCTTCATTTGTTTAATGGCATCTACACAGTCCATGCAAAACTGTAAAGGGTCCGGCATCATGTCTTCGAAAGCCATTACAGCCAGCTTTGCTTTGCTAGCATAACTTTGAAAATGTATTACAAGAGGCTGCAACCAAAGAAAATAAACAAGAAGTTTACATCGATAAAATTTCAGTCTGTTTCCCTTAAAAATTTAAGCATCCTCTGTTTCTTATCTTCTTGAAGACCAACCTGTGGAAGCCATGAAACAGTGGTTATAATGTGAGTAACTGGGTTTCCCATGAATTGAACATCCTCCACTGGGCCTAACACATTAGAGAAAACCATGGTGGTGTTCAAGGTAACTCTGTACAGAAGATGCATAGCAAGCTGCCAAGGAGTTCTCAATCCAATTAGCTTATAAGGAAATTAGGCACAATTACATAGATATATTCAGTCATAACCTAGTACGTGAAATCCTAAATCAATCAAAACAAACTGGACACCCATAGAAACAATCTTTTAAACCAAGTACATACACTCTGTTCTGAAAATAAATCTGGTCTAAAGAAGTCTCAAGTCATCTCATATTTGATATTAAATAATTGAAGTATTGGTTGATTCTATTTGGATAGGTTATACTTTGACTAAACAGAAGCATGATACTAGCCCCAAAAGGAAGAACATCAGGGGTGCTTCCATCGATGCTTTTTTCTTCAGCAAATTGGTCCTTGCTACCCTGCAGTAATTGAGAGGATCCTCCTGCTTGTTCAAGGGAATTGGAAGTAACCATGTCCCGAACTCATTGCCCCATCTTGCTTGTTTTGGATTGTTCAACATATATTCCAGCCTCTGTAAGAAATCATGCCACCATAAGGGATTGGAATTGCCACTATGTGAAGTTCAATATTATTTCTCAAAGATTGCTAGCCGATAGTCTTTGCAGTGAAATTTACCTTAAGAAACCTTCAATAGCATTAAAAAGTGATTTAGTTACTTGAAACAACTTTACAGATTCCATTGCTAGTTTCTATGACTAGTACTATCTTGCACAATTGCTGACCTATGCAAATGAAAAGGCATTGACCATTTTGTTCTGAATATGCTCATGTTGCAAAGAAATGCTTTAAGGAAGAAGTCAGCATTATCCCAAAGTGTCTAAGAAAATGAACAGGGGAGACTCTTCACATTAAATTGAAAGGGGATCAAAATAGTAATTTCTTGGTTCTAATAAAGAATGCTGAAATAATATAGAGAACTAGACAGGATCTATAAGTTACTTGAGGTTTGAGGCATATTCTAATAGACAAAATTATGGATAGGCTAGATGGAGGAACAGAATTTATAATCTGTCTGTTAAAGTTCTCATACAGTAAAAAATAAAACAAAGGATATCTATACATTTTAGGCCTAATTGAAGTGGTTAAAATGGTCACATGGTAGCATAGTCTACTTACATGCAGGCCTGGTGATGGTCTCATGTTTACTGCAACTAGTGCTCGAAGGCGAAGCTTTGATATGACTTTGTCGACACTGCTACCCTTCCATTCTGCTTCTGTTACCCCACAACATTCACTGGTGAGGGAATCTAACAAAAGAGAGAAAAACAAGGCAGAGTCCAATATAGTACACTACAAGATGCCACTAGTCAAGAACTCAAATCAGAACCAAATCTAACTTCTTTTTTGATGAAATGCAACTATATTACTTTATAAAAAGTATTACAGAGTATTCACAAATAAAGGTGGGTGGTATAAGATCACACCCCTAAGTCCAACACACTAGGCCTAAAACAAAAAGGCCTAAGAAGCAGAAACAAAATTATTCAAATCTAACTTTGAATGCATATGACCCTACCATGATGACGGTTTATGTACCGCACAAATCCAGCAGTAAGCATCCCAACAACTACATCATTTACTGTCTGCACACCAAGAAAATAAAATTACAAGAATGCCACTTAGTAAAACATGTCCAACACACTACATTGTCATCTATTCATGTAGTTATTGAAATTATCAATTCCTTTCTAATGATGGGTACTGTAGAGAGACCTGAAACGTTGGACCAAATTATTTCTACGCAACTGATTACAGAATGCTCTCACATTGCATATAATATTATCAATCCTTTGTCATATTCAGTGGACGCATGGAATGAAAAACATACACATTTTAAAGCAGTTTTCACCACACCAATGTCCTGCATATCAATTGTGACATGAGCCAACCGCCTTGGACAAATGGGTCTCCCCCCTCTAAATATTTTGCTATCTTTCATCCACAGAATGGTGGCAACAAGATTGAAGAGATCTTTAATTGTGAGCCAAAATACAAATATGAGAGTGCATACTTGCTGGAAAGACTTGAAGCTTCTCCAATTTGATGAAATCCTGTTTATTTTCCTATCTGCATCCTGAACAGTAGGGATGGAGTCCCCATCTGTCACTTTCCTTGTACAATCCAAGAAAAGGGACATTAGAGAGACGCAATCACCTAGACAGTGGTGAACTTTGAAAACCAGGCTTGCTTCTGCTTCTCCTGATCTGTAATTCAGTACATGGATTTGCCAGAGTGGTCTTGAAGGATCCAATGGTGGATCACTAGCAAGGGAGGCTGTGTAATCTTCCACAAAGTCTTTGCATTGGGTATGTTGTAGATAAAGATTTGGCACTATAACATGCTTATCTATATCTATAGTCTCTTGGCGCACCCACATGTAGCTTCCCCATTTTCCTTTCTTCTGCAAATAGATTGATAAATATTCAATAAAAATTTGAGGGTTAGAAAACACAAATTATACATGTTTTTGTTGTTTCAAATTTTCAGGTATGCGCAACTAAGATTGAGACACTCAATTAAGCACACAAAGATGAAAAAATTACATAATCTAAACAAAAGGCCGAGCTTGCCTTCCAATCAGCTAGTTGATTAGCTTAAGAATATTCATAACTTATATATAGTCAGAATCTAGAAAGAGACCCTCTAGGATCTCTGATATGACTTCTTTATAGTAACCAGGGAGCTCCAAAATGAATAATTTACAAGGTACATACTGACTTAATGTTTTGCTGAAAGGAGTAACAAGCTAAGCAGGCTTGATTGTGGGAAAAACTCTATGGTTAAGGATGCTGATTGTTCATTTCACCAGTCAGCAGAAAATATGCAGAGAAGGTGATGGAGTCATGTGAAACCCTTCGGTAGGTGAAACTCTGACAAAATCCAAGATAGATATATTTAAGGTATCTGAGCTAGTTGTGAATCACTATTAACCACCTGAGTCAGTCCGAATGATCTGTAATCCTCCACCCAGTTAATTGGAAAAATGTAATTTGATAAAGATATAACAGAATTCACTTGATATCTGCTTTATGTCATTTGCATCATTACAGTTTACAGCTTAGCTACCATTTGCATCTAATCTGTCTACATGACATTTACAAATTGTCAATACTATTTTTGTTAATGCTCTCTCACATCTTTCCCTAAAATTCTTCTTGACCCAATGAAATGTTCAGGAGACAATTGACTTATTCCCAACTTACTTTGTTGCTTTACTGTGTGCTTTTGTCTGGTCTTATTTACATAATTCTGAAGCCTTATAAGTTTGTCCTCTCTTAGGCCCTACAGGATCGCTTGTTAATATAAAATTTTGTTAGGAAATTTACGCTTCCACAATCCATAATGGTTGCTAAGAGATTTATTTATTTTTGGATAAAAACTACGTAAAATTTTTTTAAGTCTATTGGGTAACTACACTTTGTAACCTATAATCAAGAAAATTGGAAAAAAAACAAATTCAATTTTAAGATTGTTTTTTTCAGCAATTTAATAATGACTTATATTCTTTTGGATCCCTAGTGGGTCCATCTTCAGGGATCTTCAAGGAACGAAAAGAGTGAAGGGACATTCATTTTATTTCAGATTCTTTAAAATTGAAAATATCGCACTACTACAATTCATTTTATAGATATTAATCATCAATGGAAGCCAAGAAGGAAAAGAAGGTTTATACTGACTATAGAGCTGGAAAATGGCTTCTGGTTGATGAGAATAGATTGCAGAGCCTGCTTCATGGAAGACACATCTACTCGTTTTTTCAAGCCTACTATAGATAAGATGTAAGAATCCATAGGAGGGTGGCTTAGTATGGCTCCTTTGGGTGTTAAGGGATCTTCTGTTACCAGTTCCCCGAGATTATTTGCTTCTGCTGCTCGCTTGACAGAGATCTTCTTCATGATGGGTTTGCTGTTCTTGTGTGTTTCTGCCAATTTGCCCCCTGTAAAGAGTGTCTGCAGGATATCTGTAGTTTATTGTCCACCAGTTTTCCAAATGTAATTTTAACGGATATTTGTTTTTAATTAAATTCGAATTTGGTTTTATCTGTGGGGAACGCCTTTTATTATGGGTAGGTAGTAAGCTTTCGTATTGCTTGATAGGCTATTATTCCACCCTGACAATCTGACAGATTGTCATTTTTATCAGAGTTTGATTGGGAAGGATGATAATATGTTTAAATATTTGTATCTATATTTTTTTAAGAGTTGAAATATAATTTATTTATTTTTTATTTATTTATTTTTTTGGGTTGGTCAAACAAGATATAAAGTGAAATTATTGAAAGATAAAAAAATTTAAAGGATTATAATAAATGTATAGATTATTTTTAATGTTTATTTTTAAATAAATTCTATTAACATTTAAAAGATAATGTTGAAAAAAATAATTATAATTAAAAAATTTCATCATAGATAAAATTCATGTCAAATTTAGTTCTTGATGGTACGTCACAATTATTAGATCATTCATTAAGTTATAAATTTCTAGATGAATTTGGAGGGATGGATATCCTTGAATACTATTCATACATTCAAATCAAGATATAATGATCAGATTAATTATATGAGAGAATTAATTATCACTTTTATCGTAGTTTTATTTGTGAGAATAATGCTATGGCCATTGTTGGACCATCAATTAGTTATTAATTTCGAGAGATCCCAATCAAATTAGCTCATTGCTAAGTGGATGATCTTATCCTGTGATTATTATCAAATATAATGTCATTATAATAATGACTACTCAACACACAATAAAAATACCACAAAACAATTAACAAGATGAAAGCCTTCACCTACCTAAACACTGAAAGATTTTAAAGGCGAAAAAGATCTATTGAACTACCATATAACATTGAAAAAGAAGTGTACGACATATAATCCATGTTATTTAGGTAAAGTTTATAAAATTTGTTGACTTAAACTTGAGACATAATCACATTATTTTTGAGGTTGGATATCTTATTATAGATTTAATAAGAATCCACCATTTTTTATTGCTTATCTCAACACTTCAAAGAAGGTAGTTAAAGAGTCAATACCTAGGTTGTTAATATAATTAATTATGATGTTGTAAGCTAAGCATTCTATAATGTAGCGTTGCTCTATCTCCACCATCCCCAAATTATAATATATACATATTTCTTCTTCCCAACCTTCCTTGGTTATTTTGCATCTATGTGAGTCTCACTTGAGTTGATGTGAGTAGCCTTCACACTATAAACACATAAATTTGGTATTAGACACTTGACAATGTCAGTTTTGACCAATCCTTAACATACATGGCTTGTGCGTACACATTTTAATCTTGTCCACATTCTCTCCTAACAATTTATCTATCTAATGGCTTGGCCTTCCTGATTTGTCATTGTTCATATACAGGATCTCCTTAGTATGTGTCTAATTGTTCTATTAACATAAGCAGATTATTGCCATTAATTAGATCATCATTTCCTCCATCTTAGACATTACTAATAATAGTTAGACGTTGTTTGTTATCGATAACGTCTGCCTTCACTGACAATGCCCTAGGTTTTCCAACCAAATATTTCTCAAATTTAAACCCTTCCATTGGGTTGGCCCACACGTTTCACATGTCAATTACAAAGAGAAATTATCAAAAGTCTTCTATATAAACACATCAAACCTAAGGATATTTCTATCTAGCAATCATCTAGCTCTCGCCTGGAGCTTACTTGGAAAACTACTTACACATTCTAAAGGCACTATTTTAAAACATCCAATTCTGAAAATCCTTCAATGGAACAATCCACAAGCCATATCTGAACACCTAAAGCAAGGTCAAAGTTGTGTATTTTTAAGTGTGGAAAGACAAATATGTTGTATACATTCTAACGAATCATTATTGAACACACATACACATAGGTGGGAGAAGTATGTGGGTTTGAGCTCTCTTCAAAGAATTAAAATGTAGGAAACACTCAACCACTTAGCAAAGTGTGGTTAGGGTTGTCCAACCCATATTTGTAACCCATTTTTACATGCCTAAAAATTTGACGAAAGTGCAGTTAGGGTTTCAAGGTTAGGGAAGATAAATATGAATTTGCATAAAAGACCAAACATCTAAAATTGCACACAAAACATTTTGATAGGAGGCATAATGATTTGTGTTAGAATAGACCAACACTTCACACAAAGACAGTTTCAATAGATAATAGATAGATCTAGTCGTCGTAAGAGTCAATGCCCTATTGGAGGCGTCTTAGCATATTTTGATAGTCAGTCTCCCAAGTTAAGTGACAACAAGTCTATTTCATGTCATTTCAAACGTCTGTACACAAGTAGTGATCAGAAAAAAATAGTGAACAAGCTAAACACTATATCCTCTTTTCATTTCTATAAATAGTAAACTCAATATCAATCTCTTTTTTACATTCAGATCTACGTAATTTAGGATATATCTTATAAAATCTGAATATTCCATATTTTAGCTTGTTTAAATCACTAAATCCAAAATAAGGATAATTTAAAGAATGGCTCCCCTAAAATTTTCTTTAATATTCTTGTGAATCCTTGACGATAGGCATAATTCCATTGGCTATTCTTTTGAAAAATCACTACACAAGTATAAATTGACTGGCTATTCTATTCACTATTTTTTTAAAAACTTATAATTATTTCGAGAATTGAATGTTATATTCAAAGCAAGATATAATGACATGCAATGTTCCTTTTAAATTGTTTCTTTTCAAAGCGGGATCTTTCCTCTTGTTAGCTCTTTAAAACTACGCAGTCAACTTATTTTTTGTAAAAACAAAGGCCATCATGAGAGCTTTTATGTTTTCACAGTCCAAAAGATGGAGTAGAAATATTTCTGGGAAGAAGCCGTGTAAGTAATTTTTAGATCGACGCATTTCAAATCCCCATCTGTGATTTTGATGATGAATCACAGATGGTGATTTAAAATGTGTCGATCTAAAAATTACTTTCACAGTTTCTTCTCTGAAATCTTTCTACTCCATCTTTTGGACTGTGAAAACATAAAAGCTCTCATGATGGCCTTTGTTTTTACAAAAAATAAGTTGACCATGTAGTTTTAAAGAGCTAACAAAATGAAAGATCTCGTTTTGAACAGAAACAATTTAAAAGGGACATTGCATGTCATTATATCTTGCATAGTTTTTCCCTGATGATGAATCGTAGATGGTGATTCGAAACACATCGATCTAAAAATTACTTACATGGTTTCTTCTCAAAATTCTTTCTACTCTAAAGACCATCATGTCAAAACAAAAGTTCACAAGTTGGTTGATGTTGTTTTATAAATCTTAGCCATAAAAATACTTTAAATATATATTAAAATTAAAATAATCCTTCTTATATTTTTTGAAGATTGAGTTAAATCATAGTGTTGAGACTTGGATTTGGATTAGACTCAATAAACACATTTTAGACTAAGATTTAAAAAGTACATTTTAAATTTGCACTCAACAAAATCTTGACACAATTGTAAATAAAATGCTATAAATTTTAATATTAATTTATTAATAAATTTTATTATTATGCACAAAGGTTTATGTACTTCCTAACCCTTAAACTATTAGGATGAGAATATATGGAAACATTTTTCGTGAAAATATGAAATTGATGTGCATAAATTTGTTATTTATATTATAATATAAACTTTGAACATATTTTTTTTTTAAAAATGTTTAATATATAAGTAATTTATGGCTTAAAAATATATAATATGAATCATGGGGTGTCAAAATGTAAATTGGTGGTATATTTTGATTCTTTGCATTACATATAGACATTTTGAAAATGCATAACTAATTTATGGATTTCATGTGATATTATATCTTGTTTGTGATAGAAGTTAGTAAAACAAAACTCTTAATACATGTTTCATCCCACCTTGCAAAGTACTCTTACTCATTTAGTACTTAATGTATATATTTATCTCGATATAAAGGAGAAAAAAAATTCAATGGTTTAATTTTTTTTTAAATAACTCAAATGTGTATAAAGATAAACCATTTTAATATAAAGACAATAAAGAAAAATTCATATTCATGTATTTGTATTGAATATCCAATTTAATTTATAAGCTTTCAAGTGCAGGAATTGACATAGCCAATACATATGGATTGTGGTTAGAAAGCAACTATAAATCATGAGTGATTTTAAGTTATTTGTCACTAATTGGAGACCCCCACAATGTTAACGTTGTGATCCATGCATGACATTATTTCGTCAATGTGAATGTATTATGGGTAAACTTGAGAGTTTATTATTTTGAATAAATTTGGAAAAAAGAAGTCTAATTTAATCAAATGCATGGACTAAGACATTTTGAGATATCATAATTAATGACAATAGTTTGAAACTTGCAATCTCTTTTTAATCCCTATTTCCTTTCCAAGATTTCCATTAGAAATATTGATGTTCTTCAATAAACACCATTTTTATCAGTTTATATAATTACATGGTCATATATGTATCCATGCCTTTGATATCATTGCACTAACAAGATTTAAAAATTAATTTAAAATTTTATTAAGTTTCTATATTTAAATCAAATTTTTTTATTGATAATAAATAAGATTAACATTTAAACAACACTTCCATTAAAACATATGATATACCTTTTAGGTAGTATCAAGTGTAAAACTACACAAAACCTACTTGAATGTCCATGATGGCCATGTCTTTGTATGACTTGGTTCCAAACCTCCAAGCATGATAGCAAGGCTTTGGGCACCTTTGTAAATGTCAAATTCATAGTAGAGATAATAAGGACATTTCATAATTTGATTTTATCTTATCAAGTTTGGGCTAATCTTATGTCATTTTTTAAATTTTTCTATTTACTTTATTTTTCATTAATTTTGTAAATTTCAGTTTAATTTTATTAAGTTTTGCTTAATTTTAATTTAATTTATTTAATTTTTCCAAGTTTTACTAATTTTCTTAATTTCTTTCATTTCTTTATTTTTTTTTATTTCTCATTATTTTCATTAAGTTTAGCCTAATTTTATTTTAATTTTACTAAATTTAATTTAATTTTTTTAATTCTTACAATTTAACATAATTTTTTTGTTTGTTACTAACTTTATAAATTTAACATAATTTCATCATGTTTGATTTAATTTTATTAGTTTTTGTCAAATTTTACTCTAATTTCTTCAACTTTTACTATTTTCTATAATCTGTTTTAATTTTTCCAATTTCTTTAATTTTTCCTATTTGACAATATTTTGTCAAATTTGGCTTTATTTTATTTTATTTTTACTCAATTTTCTCTAATTTTGTAATTTTTTATTTGACATAGTTCCTTTAATTTTTATAATTTCACCTATTTATCATTAATTTCCCTAATTTTATAAGTTTGTTATAATTTCATCAAGTCTTACCTAATTTTACTAAGTTTTACCAAAATGTATTCTAATTTATCTAAGTTTCACTAATTTTTTATAATTTTTTTAATTTTTTTAATTTTCCCTATTTATCACTAATTTCCCTAATTTTATAAGTTTAGTCTAATTTTGCCTTAGTTTTCTACAATTTGACATAATTCTCTCAATTTTTTGTAATTTCTCTTGTGTCACTAATGTCACAAGTTTTGCATAATTTCATCATTTTTGGTCTAATTTTACTAAGTTTTACCAAAAGTTTACTCTAATTTTCTCTTCAAATAATTTTCTATAATTTCCCTATTTTTTGTAATTTTTCCTATTGGCTAATATCCCTAATTTCATAAGTTTGGCTTAATTTTATTCTAATTTCCTCAAGTTTCACTAAATTTCCCTCTAATTTCTCTTTTTTCTAACATTTTCCATGATTTATTTCATTTTTCAATCGTGTCACTAATTATTTTAATTAACTCTAATTTTACCTAATTGTCTACAATTTTACACTTATTTCAAAACATAAATTTACTTTCCCTAATTTTACTATATATTTCATTAATTTATGTAATTTCTAAATTTCACTTATTACTCTAATTCGCACTTAATAACCTAATTTGTTGTTTGTTTCCTCTATCATGTGTTGTTTTGTTGTTGGGTGGTTGTTTAATGTTTTATATAGCTTGGTAGGCCTCATATGTGATTTTATTGTACAAAATAAGAGTCCCTTTCAGAAAAACTTTCCTTTACCAATATTAAAAAAATATATGAATTATAAATATTGATGTATTATTTATTCTAAATTAGTCATTTGGTAATATGTAATTGGAAAAAATAAAAATAAAATAATAAACATATTTTTTTCCACCAAAAACAACACGCTACTAGTATTTTCCTTTACACTCTTTCTCTTTCTCCTCTCCAACATTGAAAATGACACTTGCAAGGGGCTATATAGGAGCCCAACACAAATCGGCACCAAAAATGGTGACACAAAGGTGGCATAATTTACATCATTATTTGTGCCACATTTGTGCTAATTTTGCACCATAATTTCTTTTAATCAGAGGGAAAACAACCCATATCATGAAATAACGTGAAATTGATCCAATTTGTGGCACAAATTACACTTCATGTAGTAGTGATTGTTTAAAATTTCACCCTCTTAATGGTTGAGATAGTGATAACATATCCCATCTCTTGAACAGTAAATGTATCTATGTTATTTATTTTATATTAGTGCCATAACAAATCTATTAACTTTTTAATAAATGGAAATACAATTTATATAATTTCTCCCATACATACATATATAATGTTACTATATGATGGGGTGATTTTTAGTGTGATAGACATGCATCTTGGATCTTTTGAGAAGATGGTGAAGTTATCTATCGGGAAGGCAAGCTTCCTTTGATAGAAAGAGTCTAGAGGGTGGGTGAAGAATCACAATACTTTATTCTAGATATCGGGTATTTGATACGATTACCCAATTAGATATATAGGCAATTTCAATATCAAATATTTAAGAATCTATATGGCTCAGGCCATATAGATAGATGGTCTCGGGTATTGCATTTAAGTTATGGCCCGGGTTACTAGTATATGGCAATCTTGGGTATGGCTTGGGGAAGATAGGGAAGATAATAAGAGGCTCAAGTATAAAATTATGGCAATCTTGGGTATGGCTTGGGGAAGATAGGGAAGATAATAAGAGGCTCAAGTATAAAATAAATACTAGTATATCTTGGGGAAGACAAGCTCGAGGCATATAGATAGATGGTCTTGAGTTTGACTCGGGGATGACAGGTTCAGGTCATATAGATAGACGGTCTTGGGTATAAAATAAATATTAGTCTATCACGGACCTGTGTATGGCTCGGGCCCATATAGATAGATGGTCTCAGGTATAAAATAAATACAAGCATGTCTCGGGCTCAGGTATGGCTCGAGGAAGACAATAAGATAGAGACAAAGAGACTAGTCTATCTCGAGTAAGACAAGTTATTAGTTTATCTTGGGTATAAAATAAATACTAGTCTATCTTGAAGAAGATAGCATGGTAGATCGCCATATACATATAGACATTCGATACAGGGTAACTTTGAGTATAAAATAAATACTAGTCTATCTCGGGGAAGACAAGGAAGACAAGAAAGATAGGAAAGGGTTACTAGTATCCCCAATCCTACGTGGAAAAGCCTTTGTCTTTATCTCTAGATGGTAGATCTCACTTCATTTGATGGCTCAATGGCACATAAACACTAAGTAGATATCATTTTGTGAGATATAACTTAATGGCAATATGGAAGTCTATCAAACAAAGACACGATTCAGACTCCCACGGGGGGCAACAGTGGGGAATCTTGGACAATGAAACCCTGATCCAATAATATTGTGTGGTTGAAGGGGAATTCTGCTTGTAAAGCCCTTTCGTTGAGTGCGCAATCATGACAAGACTCGAAGAAGAAGCCCTAGCTAACTCCATGCCAATAGTTGGGATAAGATGGGGGGAAATGTTATTCAGAATGACAAGGCATAAAGGGCACGTAGGCAGTGAATTATGTTGGAAGTGAAAGCTGCTAGCAATTAGTGTGGTGCTTTCGAAACCAATTCACTTGAGTGAGATAAGGGAGAGTGGAATTTCATGTGTGGAGATCAAACCTAGAGATCTACAAATGAATGCCAAAAGTGAAGGCATTGCTCTGGGTCTACATTGACATTACGGTACGCAAGCAAGGGGAGCAAACAAGATCAAATACTCTAGTAGTCCATGCTGTAAATGATGATTGTTTGTCTTTGGTCTATCTTTGACCATCTTAAATTATTAAAAAACATTTATAATGGAGTAATTAAACATTGTGATATGTGACAAATTTAAGATAAGTGATGTTGATGTAGTTAAACATTTTTCAAATAAATCTATTTAAGATAGTTGTATTAGTTTTACTTCTAATAGATGGCAGTTTAAATTTAGATCCATTTTAATTATAATGTAAATTCACACCAATATTTAGTGGATGAGTGCACTTGATTAAAATGAGTAACCGAATTTAAAACTCAAACTATTTTACATGTAAATAGACATTTAAAAAAAGGCATGCAAATATATTTATTTAGATGAAAAATGTAAGTAATGCCCAATAAAAAAAGGTAAGTGGCATGAAAGCACACCCCAAGCTAAAAGCACTGTCAAATCAGGGTTAGCAAATCCAAGAACAAAGAACCAAGTTCAAAGTATTAAGGCCCAAGGCCAAACAAAAAACCCAAAGATTACAAGTTATCAGAGCCGCATGCCACAAGAAAAAAACAATACCATAAATAGCATTATCCCGTGACAAACTTTTAAGCAACCATCACTACCAAACATGTTGAGGGAGGAGTCATTGGACTATCAAGGTTATCTCCCTAACCACCACCTTGGGGCGCATAATGTTAGGTATGGAATTCAAACCTTCTTGCTATGTTTTTTTTCCTTTAATCTCTTCCTTGCCCTGACGGTGAGGAGGTGAAATAGCCAAAGTAAAACTAGGCATTTTTCCTTGCCTATCCCATCCAATAGGCCCAAAACTTGTAGGTATATAACCACCAATTTGAAGAGACGACCGGCCTCCGTGCCCTTTAGAAGGCAAGAGCCTATAACAAGGTGGTGTAAAACACAGAGCAAATGTGTTATTTGTGTTGTCCCCTTCCTCGTTCCAAGGGGAGAACTCTATCTAAGAGAATCAAGAGGCACCATGCTAAAATACAAGGGACATTCTCCCAATGTCCAATGAAAGTGTATAGGTGTTTCACCTCTAGAGCCACTTTTTTAGATTGCACTTGGATCTACAACATGACATTAGGTATAATAACAATTATCTTAACAATAAAAAAATTGTCTAAATGCTCTTTATTATGAATATGTTGGAAGCTTTTAAGATCACAACCATGACTATTGTTTTCCAATCATTTGTGTTTGCATTAATTGCAATTTCATTTCTCCTAGTGATTGGTGTCCCTGTTGCACTTGCCTCTCCTAATGGTTGGTCAAGTAGCAAAAATGTGTGATTTTCGAGCGTATCATTATGGATTGGATCAGTGTTTTTAGTAGGTATTCTAAATTTTTTCATATCGTAAATATGTTCTAAGATCTTTTGAGTTGAAACTCGCCCCTCTCCCCTCGCTATGCCCCATCCCATTGGCTTGTCCCTTAAAGCTATGCCCCATTGGGCAATACAATACCAGTGGGGATCTATATGGGGTTATATATATATATATATATATATATATATATATATATATATATATATATATATATATATATATATATATATATATATATATATATATATTAGTTGGGCAGTACGTTAGAGCTATGCCCCTCCATATATATCTAGAATGCCATAAAGATATAGACAGGGGGTGTGGATTGGATAGATATATAGGTTGTTGATTCACCCCCTATATATATATTAGTTGGCCAATAGAGATATTCGATAGGGCCCACTACACTAGTGATATGCCATCTATCTCTATATCTATACAACACATCATTTCTATCTTTCCAAAGCTGAAAGAGAATCTCAATACAAAAAATGTCCTAACTTTGCTTGAACTTTGCTAGGAGCATTGCTAAGTCTCCAACCAAGACCATATGCCATGAAAAGGGTTATTGTCTGAAAAGATGAAAAAAATAGTAAATTCAAATTCATGTCTGCTAAGCTCTCACACAAAACCCAAAAATATGTTTGAGCGACACAATTTAACTACAAGCATGACCTCTTAAGAGCAGGAATCCCCATATGCAACAACTTATCCCCAATCGAAAGACCTTAGTAAAAACTGCACAATGCAAGAGTTTTTTTGGGTTCAACCATTGCAGACCAAATGGTATGGAATCTTTTGCTCCATATGGAATAGAAGTTGTTAAGGTTCCATTATCTATTTAGCATTTCCCAGTGAACAATATTGAGACCAAACCACTAATAATCAAGTTAGGGCTTGTACCAAAGTAAACAAGTTGAGACATTCCAATTCTAATCTTTCCACCATTGAAGTGAAGCTTTATGGCCAATTTTAATAGACAAATTTGTTATTTTTTATTTTTTTAGTTAACTTTTGATCAGAGTGTGAACTGGTTTGGAACACAATCGAGTGCCCAGATCCCCATGTAATATCACATGTATACCAACAATTACCAACCACAGCCACAACTAGCCTCAAGAATAACCACTAGCGATTAACAATCCCAAAAAAATAACCAACAGCCACAATCGGCCTCATATGCGTTTCTAAAGATTTGACCCTGGGTGAGGCTCGAAACAACCAAGCCACTTAACCAACTCACCCACATCTCAATGACAAAAAAAATGTTGGGTAACAAAGTTTATTTAACCGGAGTCAAAACCAACTGTGAAGAATAGCCCTAACCATAGACTGTGGCTTGCCTTATAGCGTTGAACATAGATTTCAAACCACTTACCGAACCCTGTTGCATTGAACACCGAGCTGGCTAGTCCACCACATCGAGTACCCTCACAACTGAACTATCGAAACCTAATGTGAAAATGACGCTATAGAAGTGATCACCCTACGGAATGGATCCTAAGACCTTCCACTTTTAACACTCAACTCACACACCGCTATGCTATCGCCACTGAATCCGACAAAGTTGTTTTTAAATCGCTTAGAAATAATAATATTAAAAAAAGAAAAAAATATATATCATTAACTTTAAGGTTATAGTTTGAAATTACATTATTATCAAATTTTATAAGAGAAATTGAGAAACCAAAATTTGAAAAACTGATGTTAAAATAAATTTGTAGATAAAGAAAATTAAAACATCTATTTTTCTATTGGTTTGTGAAAAGGGTAGACTCAAAATATAATGACGAGTTCTTTAATTTAAAAATTAATATATATTTTTTAAATTGAATGATTTGTTTTAGTGAATTAATTCTTAAAAAACATTTGACGCTCTTCAAAGAGGAAACCTTTGGATATGTAGAATGAAAATAGGAATCTCCTTAATCTTAGAATCACAGTTTATAGATTATAAAAACAAGTGCTCGCAAAACTTAAAAACTTATTAAAGTTGGACAGAAAAGATCACTCAAATATGAGTTGAGTAGAAAAATAATTAAGAGCCCTTCAACATATTTTTTGTTAAATGGTAAATGTTAAATCAAGTTCGTGGGTGAGAAAACTTATTTCATAAAGTTTTTGAGAATAAGAACCCATTGTAACCATTGAATTCTTTGAAGTACATAGGGCTTGAACTGAATTATATATATTTTTTTTTAATTGAAACTTAACATTTTACATGGATTAGGTGTACAAAATGTTTCAACAACTTAATACAAAGCATTGAGGGATATCCATTCTGCCAAATTAGTCTGGAGCATGATCTCAGCCTCATCCCTTTTTGTTATCTCCTATAATTTGTATTTTGGTGGATGGCTAGGAAACACTTTTTACACCATCATCCTCAACATTGAATTATATATTGAACTAGAACATTATTATTGAAAACAGAATTTTGGTGTTGTTGAAAGCCTATTAAAGTTTACATAACAATTGTACAAATGTTAACATCTAAAACCAAGTTAAAAAAACATTATTTAATACCCTGTTTGCATAATTCGTCTTTCACTTTTGTGATGTGGGACGAAAGTTTATATAGAGAAACATGAAATAAAGTTGAGCAAATACAATAACAATTTATTTACAAATTTAAAAATAATATAGCATATTCCCCTGATGGAGGCAGCCGCTGATTAAAAGTGAAGCCTTAAAACACTGTCATGCAAACCAAGCTACGATGGGCATTGCCCAACAGTTGTGTTTAAACAAGGTTGGCCATAAGATTAAAATAAAAGGTTGAAGCATTAAGACATCTATGAAAATGTGACATCAACATATTCGAACAATATCCAAAATAAAATTGTTACCAATCTTTAGAAAAATGATAGAATCTAGATACAATAAAAAGCTTTAGTAGTATAATACAAACATCCACCCTATACTAAAGCAACCCTTCTACCAGCATAAGTAATCTACCGGTTATCGTTAGGTTCAACTGCACTTATAGTTTATGAAATTGTCCATTGAGATTATATGTTTATTGAGGGATTTAAACCCTTATTATGCTCATTAATATGTCCCTTGCTCTCTAATAGGCTTGCAAATAGAATGGTTCTCTGGAACTCCAATAATTTCACAGTTAGAAATTGTAAACAAAGCTATTGTTACAATGAGATCAACGTGACTGACTGTCCCTAATTCCACCTGAACCTCGAAGTATAAACATAAACAAATCAATGATCACTAGTTACTTTGTCTACAAAATTGATGTGACACGAACAGAGTGGTCTGCTGATCCTGTCAAAAATATTGCTGATGAAGGGTGCCAGTCCACAGATGTTATGGGAGCACCATGTTGTGGAGTATTTTGCCCTTTGGCTTTTCCTTGGATCTACATGCATAAACAAGGTACCGTGTCATTATGAGTTACAAAAAGCAGACAAGAAGACTTTTTTTATTCGCAAAAGCATGAGAGATAAATTTGTGCTTCTGGTGAGAAAACGTTATTTCTTCTTTGCACTTACATTTGACTATATCTACATAAAGGAATAGAAAATTAGACAAGGACGCTCAAAAGAAAGGTTACCTGATACAAGGGAGATCTCAATGTATTTGATGTCACAAGCAATCTCCTCCCATGTGCATCCAGTGCCATTTCATGCCGAGGAAGCTTTGTGTTTTCATAACCAAAAAATCTGTTCAAACAGTTCAATGTTCTTGTGCACTTAATGAGTTATAGGAACGGTATCCTATCTAGCCCTCGTGAGTTTTTCCAAATGATGTAATTTAAGAAAATCAATGTGTGAATGTGTTCCATATTATTTGTCATTGTGTATTAGAAATTACAATTGACATTGCTTCAATAATTTTTCCTTGACTCAAATTTCACTCATGTCATCTACATGATTGAGATGCGATATTTCAATCTTGACTTAATGGAAGATTCTTGTGTAAATTTACCCAGTTTCTTGTAATCAGAGAGCAGTTTTCTATGTGTGTATACGACAGATAACTATTGATCAAGCCATTTGAAATAGCATTAAGGTTGAAATAATTATGATAGTCACCTGCTAGAATCTTGTGACCACAAAACTTGACCTTGGTTATGTAGACTCCATTCAAAAATCTGCAAAATGTGTATCTGTCTATGGTTAGATTTCTGGTAGAAGTGCGTGTTCCAGACTATCATTATATATTATAAGCCTTAAGGAATAATTCTTTGTTTTGTTATAACAAGCCAATTACAAATGGCCATCAAAATCATAACCATACCTTTCCATCTGCACCGAGGCTAAAGATGCTAGCTTCATCAGGTCCAAACTTTACACTACTTACTGCTGAATCATGTGCTGGCCAGCCTGTTATTGGTAAGCCAGCAGACATATCTTTTACTTTGTCAAGGATAATGTACGCAATAACCAAAATTTCAAGGATAACATTACTGTTCTTATAAATATCTGGCCAGCATGTTATTGGCAAGTCAACAGACATATCATTTACTTTGTCAAGGATGATGTATGCAATAACCAAAATTTCAAGGATAACATTACAGCTCTTTTAAATATCTGACGGCCAATACTTTATGCCATTATGGGAAGTAGAGAAGTAAGATTTTATAATGACAATTAGGCGACCCATAAAAGTGACGTACTAATTTACCTTTCCCCATTGAGAGAAGTGATACATGCTTGAATAAATTGATGACAAGAAATTTGCTCTAAGCAATGATTTGTTAAAACTTGAAATATATTGCCATGCATTATTGTACAAGTATATTGGAAGGTCCTATGATTCAAATTAAAGGATACCAAACATATGGATCATTCCATCTGTTGCAGAAGCTGCCAAAATTTTCCCATTATGGTTGAAACAGACGGAAGTAATTGCCGGTGGATCTTCGCCTAGAGGAAGAACAGTCTGCAAAAAGCATCATGAAAGATGTCTGTATAGGTAAATGCATTAACTCATCCTTTTCTTTGGCACTGGAAGTGTCTTTATGCGAAGGATCTTAGAGAGTACATGCTGCATACCAAAGGTTTCCACGTCTTCATGTTCCATGCGGTAAGGGAGGCATATCCCATTCGCTCAATACCTTTACTGCCAGTTCTGGAACCACAATACTTTTTCTTAGTGAGGAGAATATTAGATGTATGCTCAATATATGTGTGTGTTCATGTGTGTTTTTTCCATGTATAGATGCAAAACACATCTAAATGATTTTACCTGTAAAACTTAACAAAGAAACACCTGAATTTCAATACCACAAAACCAAGAACAATGAAGCACACTAAATCATGTCTCAAAAAAATAAATACACAACAATCTGCAAAATTTCGACCTGCTTAGAATAGTTATTCCACATGGAGGGCTCTATGTGATAACATAGCGAACAAAAATGTAGAGGTAAAAACGTAGTATGACAAAAACGTCGCGATGACAAAACATAGCAAGGAAAAAATGTAGCAGTATTGGTAATGTCACGGAGAGCATAATTGGGACATTTTAGTGATTATCACATTGTCTATTTGTTGTCTAGTTCATTTTGATGATAGTAGTTAACATTTCATGGTGGAAAAGTAATGCACCAAATTTACAAGCAAAATAACATAGGAAAATGCAACTTCTTGAGTTTAGACCTTTAGTTGAAAGTTATGTTGTCTTCTGTGTGAGCGCATCCTTTACTATGTTTTGTTCTTGTGACGTTTTGTCCTCGCTACATTTTTTCCTTGTTACGTTTTATCCTCACTACATTTTTCACGCTATGTTTTTAACTGCTACGTTTTTGTCCGCTACTTTTTTGATGGATGCCCACATGGAGTAGACCACTTTGTTGTTGCATTCTATGACTGAAGCAAAATAATAAAATGTACAATCTTTTGACTGTGAAAAGGGAAAACAGAACTTGCTCAAAACGTGGTTGAATCCATATGCACTGTATTCACAATGAAAACCCAGCTTGCAAATACATGATGGTAGCGCCCTTTATATAGGGGAGAGACTGACCACGTGAGGTTGGTTCCTTCAATAACTAACCTTAACTAAAAGGGAGAATATGCAAATTCCTAATTGGAAGCTACATTTTCCATTAGCCACATCCTTGCTAAGGCACATGCAATAATACAAATGCGAGCATATCTATAATATACAACGAGGATAGAAAGAAACGTTAACTCTAATATACTAGGCTAAGCGTTGCTCAAAATAGTTTGTCAAAAGTGGAAATTTGAAATGAAGAAAGTATCATTCAAAAGTGGACTTGAAATTATTGATATTTAGTCTAATGCCGTCAAGGATATTTTGAATCCTAAGTTACTAATGCTTACTAGTTTATTTCATTGTGGAAAGTAGATGGTAAGTTGTTACTTATGGCATGTATTTAGTAAAATCTTCCAAGTATTTGTCTTATAGTATAATTCCTACTTCTTGAACATAAAAAAAAGGAGCTAGAAAAAGTGGGTGTAAAAGGAAAGGCCCACCAACAACTTAGGTGTGAATGAGCCTGTCAAAAAACATAGTAAAGATAACAATGACATATAGCACAATTCCCTTGACGTATTGATGAAATTTAGTGGTATATCATATTATGATCAGTATCAAGTTACTCCACAGAAAAGAAAAAACAATAACGGACATGATATATTGCGTACCAACTACCAAGTACCCAGAAAAACACTAAGCCCAGTAATAATAACAAGTGATAGTTTTGTTCTGGAGTTAAAAATTGCAGTGCATTGCATTGTGACAGTTTTCTAGAACCAACTATGTAGTAATTTATTTGATCCAACATTTCGGGTCTCACTACAAGTCCCATCATCTAGGGAAGGAATGAAGGCTGGGTCCTATTAAGAGACCCAAAACATTGGATCAAATAATTACTATGTAGTTCATTCCATAAAACCTTCACAAGACAAATAATAAATAGAGTATATGATAATAAAATTGTGGTGAGAACCATATATATATATAAGTAATGATGGAAAATTTCGATTAGTTAAGGAGGTCAACTAAGGGCTTAAATCTATCGAATAGAAACCATAGAAAGGACCATGCAATACCCTTTTAGACAAAGTGTCGTCCATTAAAAAGGTCAAATATCCCATTGTTCCATGGGGACGGGGATGCCAAGGGGACGTCTGCCAGCGGTCCCACCACCTCCGCCAAGTCTCGCCGCCGTACCGGGGACGTCTCCCTCTAAGAGGGGACGTCTCTAGGACATCCCCTTTCTAGAGGGACTACATCTCTGGGACATCCCTTTTCTGGAGGGACGTCCTGGACGTACCCGAAACTTCTGGACGTCCCCTGGTCATCCAGGGGATGTCCAGAAGTCTTGGGGACGTCCCGGGGATGTCCAGGCGTCCCCCTCGCACACTAAAGTCATAAAGTGTTTTTTTTTTTTAATTTAAAAAAAAAAATTGAATTTTTATGCTTTCTACCCAACCCTAATTGTTAGTGGGACCCATCCCCACCCCCCAAGGCCTCCCAAAAGCTTATAAAAAACCCTCTCCCTCTCATTCCAAATCACACAAAAACTTCATTGAGTGAAGTAGAGAGCTGAAAGTAAAGGCAGCAAGCTAAGAGGGAGAAGTTTGCAAGAGTGAGAGAGCAAAGAAGATAGAGAAGCCATTTCTAAGAAGATTCAAGCCTCTTCAATTTCATTATTTGACCCACAAGGTAGGCCCTATGATTCTTTCAATTTCTAATTTTTAATTGTTAAGTTTTATTATTTTTGTTTCATTGACTCATTATTCATTTGTAAATTGTTTTGTTCTACTTTCATTCATGTCATTGAATCATTTGAATTTCAAATTTCTAAATGAAAAATTATTATATTAAAATATTTATTTGTGATTCTCATTCATTCAAATGCTTGAAAATAAATTTTAAATTTTTATTTTTAAAATTTCAATGTTCATTCAAATGATAAATCAAATGCTTAATTTTTAATGTTTAAAATTAAATCTTAAGAACAAGAATTTCTATTTGTGTATCCTCTGCTTCCGCGCTTCGAGTGAACTGAAGTAAGAAAAAGAAAAAGAAAATCCTTGTCTTAATTTAAAATTTAAAATTTTAATCCCTTAAATTTATGCATGGTTTGAATTTTATTATTTAATTTTTTAAATTATAATTTATAAACTTACAAAATGGAAAAAAATTATCATTTTGATTTCTTGCAGTGTCATGAGTTCTCAATCGCATAGCATGAGTGAGGAGGTTCAACCTCAAAGGATTGGGGTTGAAGTTGAAAGTGACAATGATTCAAATTATGCAAATGATGATCTTAGTTTAGGAGGGAGGAGTGACTGTGAAAGGTAAACTAGTTCTGTTGGCAGTCCCAATTATAGTTGCCCTTCACAAGCCCTTCAACAATTTGCTAAGGGTCCCTTTGATCCAAAGAAAGCTTTACAACAATTTGCAAGCAAAGTACCTTCAAAGCCTGGGGCAGCTGGGGGCACTAGGAAATGGAAGTGCAACCTAAGCAACATTGAATGGTTTGGCAGCATGACCAAAACAAATGCTCACCTCCTTATCCAAGGCAAAGGCGTAGATGTATGTGAAAAGGTGGAAAAGAATATGAAATTGAGGGCTGAAATGTGTAAATTATGGGGTGCCAATGAAAAAGATGCGCCTTCATCTACTACTTTGCCACCAAAGGGGAGGGGTCATCAGAGACAAAGTTCTACTTCTAGTGCTTTGGAGAGGCCAATGGCAATGAATCCATCTAGTTCAAAGGCAGCAGGGCCTAAAGGGAAACGGAAGATGACTAGTGTTTCAAATCCACTGGCAGATTTATTCAATGTGCAAGCAAAGGATGAGGCGGATGATGCCATTGGCAAATTCTTCTTTACCAATGGCATTCCATTCCATGTGGCTCGATCTCCTTATTATAAGGAGGCCGTGGCAAAAATAGCAAAAGCAGGACCATCATATGTGCCACCAAGGGAGACTAAATTGAGGACAACAATCTTGGATAAGAACTATTCCAAGATTAATGTTTTAATGGAGAAAATGAAGCAGACCTGGGTCTCTAGTGGATGCAGCATTGTCATGGATCGGTGGACGAACATTAGGCATCGTCCACTCATCAATATCATGGTTACAAGTAGAGCTGGCCATTATTTTCTTAGGGCTGTTGATTGTTCAGGGCATTGCAAGGATGTTGATTTTCAATTCCAAATCCTCAACGATGCTATAGAGGAGGTTGGGCCACAGAATGTGGTGCAAGGAGTGATAGATGCAGCCCATGTGTGAGAGCAGCATGGAAGTTAATTGAGGCAGCCTATAGACATATTTGGTGGACTTGTTGTGTGCATGCCATGAATAATGCACTGAAGAACATGGGAAAAATCAGTTGGACCAAAGCAATGGTTAATGATGCTAGAGATGTGCAGATGTTTATCTGCAACCACCGCACTTCACATGCACTCTTCAGGTCCTTCTCCAAGAAGGAATTTTTGAAACCTATAGAGACTAGGTATGCATCATACTTTATTCTCTTGGAGAGGATGCTTGAGTTGCAAAAGGCATTGCAACTAATGGTTATGACAACAAAATGGAATCGATGGCCTAAGTCAAAGACAAAATAGGGGAAGAGGGTGAAGTACGTGGTGAAGAGTGATTTTTATGCGTTGATGCCAAATATATTGTCTCCATCATTACTCCAGTCTTCACAGTGATTAGTTATGGGGATGCTAATGCACCTACACTTGGAGAGGTGTATGAGTGCATTGATACTATGCTTGATCAAATTAACGCTGTTGTACGAGAGGACCCCACATTGACATTCTACACAAAGCATATTCAGCGGATCATTCATAGCAGATGGGAGAAGCTCAACACTCCCTTGCACATGGCTACCTATGCATTGAACCCGAAGTGGTATGTGAAAAAGCCTGGTAGACTTACACCCATACAGGATGTTGAGGTGAAGGCAGGGTTCATGAAGGCCATTCAGAAAATGTATGATTCTACAGAGGCCAACATCATTTGTATTGAGTGGACAAAATTTGCCACTCTCAGGGGATATTCACAAGAGGCCAAAATAGATAGGGAGACAATGGCACAGGAGGAACCAATTTTGTGGTGGACTTTGCATGGGCCTACTTCTTTGACTACCGATCTAGCCATTCATTTGTCATCCCAAGTTTCTAGTTCTTCTGCTGCTAAGAGGAATTGGTCTCCTTATAGCTGGATCCACTCCAGGAAGAGAAACAGGGTTAACTCGAAGAGGGCAGAGAAGCTTGTGGCTGTACATAGTGCCTTGCGTCTCATTGACCGCAACACACTTCTGTACAAGGAGAGTCCAGCACCCAGATGGGATGTAGAGCCAGAGGAGCCAGCACAAATTGATGATGATGCTACACAGATAGGGTTGGTTGGTATTAGCTTGGAGGAGCTTGAGCATGTGGAGTCCAATAGTTCTCGTGATGAGTTCCACATTGGAAAAAATTTGCCATTGACTCATTGAGTCATTTGTATTTACTATTTACTTTTAGTATTTCACTATTTTAGTATTTTGTTTTTTAACATTGTTGATGCTTGATTGTAACAATGTAATCATGAATCATCATTATGAAATTTTGAAAATTCAATGTTCAATCATCAATGTTTATTGTTAAATTGTTAATGTTCATTGTTCAATGAATCAAACTTGAAACTTAAATGATTAAATAACAATGTTAAATTGTTGATGTTCAATGCAATATACTTAATCCTTATACATCTTTTTATAGCTAATTTTTCAAGTACTATATGTATTTCAACACCGTTCCCCCGCTGTCCCGAAACTTAGGTCCCCCGTCCCCCCACCCCAAAACGCCGTGGAACTATGAAATATCCCAAAATAGGATATTTTCTGAATTCTAAAATTTCTGCAAAACCTTAGGTAAAATGTCAATTCTGATTTTTTATTTTCAGCACACCCTAATGCCCCAAAATGATCACAAGGATGAAAAAATTCAACTGAAACCCTAACAACACTTTGACCAATTTCCAATGAATAAATAGGGCAAGGAAAGGAGAGTTTCCCTTCCAACCCTAGACACCAAAGATGGAAGAAAAATGCAGAATTAATAACTTGCTTCTTCACTTAACAAATTATGCAAATTTATGACCAAATAATCAGCCCAAAATTACTGAATATAAATCTAGAATTAATGCTTATTTTTCAACAATTTATGAAGCAATGAATGTTGGCAAAATTCTTCAAAAATAGAGAATAAATTATAGGAAATTATCCAATATATTTGAGACCCTAGAACCCTCCAAAATACCTTAGAAATTCTCAAACAAATACTAAAAAAATCATATAAAAATCAGATTGGGGTTTAAGCATGAAAAAACCCTCAAACCCTATCAAATCCTCCCAATACCAATTCGCCCCAACTGGAAAATATTACAACAAAATTCAGAATGTTATTAGGACAAGAAATGACCCTCACACACCAGCAAAACACTCCCAAATCCAATCGCCAACCTCCACAAGCAAGTTGCTCAACTTGGAAACCCTTCTTTTTGTATTTTTCTGAATTTGATTATCTATGATAGCTCCCAAGAGAAGTTGCCCTATGGAAGAATGAGGGGTTGCATCCTCAATCTCTTGCTTGAAGATTTTCGTCTTCAAGACAAATGGCTCAAGCGTTTCGTGCTCAAAGTCCAAGATTTGACTATCAAAATTAGCATCCTCATCAAATGATCCCCTCCTTTGCTTTTATACGATCCCCAAGGGGTATGCCCAAAAAGAGGGAAATACCTTTTCAAAATCATAAGAAAAAATACCTTTTACAAATCCACTTAAGTGGATTGGCGCCCATGACCCTTAAATGGCCCCAAATTAAGTGAACTTTTATAACATAAAGTACTTTTCACAAGTGTTCTTTTAAGAAACCAATTGTTCCTCATTTTTATTCTCTTTTCTCTTAGCCCCGGGAAATGGATTAAGGCTAAGGATCTTCAAAGATGTTCTGATCAAAAAAGGGATATGACAATCCTCTCCACCCAAAATTGTTTGTCCTTAAGCAATTGAAATAACCAAAGAGTTGTCCCCACCATAGACCTTATGCAAAACTTGGTCTTTGGTCCTTCCCATGGGTAAAAGTCTTCATGATGAAGCCCCTCACTATTGTACATGAAGATCTTCTACTGTTTGTGCAAGCTAGAAAAGAAAAAACATCAGCCTTTGGTCCCTTCCTCCTGTCTCCTTGGGGCCGCATACCTTAGATGTGTCAAAATGAAGATGAATGAAAATTTCTCTGAATTTGTAGCATTATAGTGGCTGAAAAAGTGTATTCCAGCGAGGTAGTCTTCAACAATTTGGGTCTTGATTGTCCCTATATCAGCTCCTGCACAAAACACAAACACATTAGCCCCAAAAAAAGTTTTCCACCTCCCTTCCACATGTGAAGTGGCTGGAAGCAAGTGTAGGGATGCCCTTGATAGCATATGAAAGATGTCTATGCTTGCCCCACTATCCAAAGTGACCTCAAAACTCAGAAATCTTCTTACTAGAGGAGTTGGAAGTCTCCTCACCATGCTTGAAATCCATCCTTCGCCAAAAGACCACCAACACATCAACATACTCTAAATGAAAGGTAGAACTAGCTTGATTAGTTAGTTGTGTGTGCAAATTTCAAACCTCTCATGACTCCAAAATATGAATTCATTCTTCCACAACTCACCCTTAGAGGGTAACATCATGCAATCAACCTTCCGAAAATCTTCAAACTCACCATTTCATGCCTACCATGGGCCAGAAACTTCCTTAATAGGGCTATAGTCAAAACCTTGGCTCTCAAGCTCATGTGTTCCCTTACCTTAGAGTGGGACACTTCAAGAGGAAATATGTACCTTATGTTAAGAGAAAGTGGTGAATGGAAGACTACCTTCAAGACGAAGGATGAATTGTTCAAGTGGTTAGTTATGCCATTCGGTCTAACTAATGCGTCGAGCACTTTCATGCAATTGATGAACAAAGTGCTAAAGCCTTTTCTTGGTAAATTTGTCATTGTATATTTGGATGACATTTTGATTTTTAGCAAGTCAAAAGAAAAGCATTTGGTGCAATTGAGATAAGTGTTAAAAACGTTTGTACGAGGAGGGATTGCTCATAAATCTGTAGAAATGCAGCTTCATGAAGACAGAGTTAGTGTAATTGGGATTTGTAATATCTCAAGAAGAATTGAATATAGATCTTGAGAAAGTAAGAGCTATCATTGAATGGACATCACCGAAGAGTGATTTTGAAGTGCGAAGTTTTCATGGATTGGCAAGCTTCTATTGGAGGTTCATAAGAAACTTCAACGAGATTTTGCATCTATCACAAAGACGATGAAGGGTGATAGAAGAAGATTTTTCTAGACTACAGAAGTCGAGTATAGTTTCCATAAATTGAAGAGGAAGGTAACGGAACAACTTGTGTTGGAAATACCTAATTTCAACAAGATATTTCAGGTAGATTGTGATGCAAGCGGTGCAACCATTAAAGCTGTGCTAAATCAAGAAGGTAAGCCTATTGCTTACTTCAGCGAGAAATTGAACAATGCACAATGCAAGTATTTAGTATATGATTAGGAATTCTATCCACAATAAGCATTGAAGAAGTAGAAGCACTATCTGTTGCAAAAGAATGTGTTGTACACAGACCACCAAGCTCTACGGTTCATCAACAACCAAGATACGTTGAATCAGAGACATGAAATGGGTAGAGTACTTGCATAGTTACTCATTTGTATTGAAACATAGGAGCAGAAAATTCAACCGAGTTGCAGATGCATTGAGTAGGAGATATGGTTTGTTGAGTGAGATGCGTGTGGAAGTCATGGGATTTGATTCCATGAAAGAGTTGTATGCAGAGGACGAAGACTTCAAGGATGCATGGAAGGTGTGTGTAGATAGAATGCCTTGTATTATTTTCTGCAAGAAGGAACGTTGTTTAGGGAAGCTCAGTTGTGCATACGCAATGGATCAATGCGCGATGATTTGATTCAAAAGAAGCATAGTGGCGGGTTGGTTCGTCATTTTGGCAATAGCACAGCTAAGTGGGATATTTTTGGCCTCACATGTCTGTGGATGTGCGAAAGTTGGTAGTGTAGGATTTTCCAATTGGCAAAAAGCAAAAGCCAGAACACAGGGCTATATCAACCTTGCTAGTACCTAAGAAATTGTGGGAGAACCTGAGCATGAATTTTGTTTCAGGATTCCCTAGGATGCAAAAGGGTTGTGATTCTATCTTTGTTGTGGTAGATAGATGTTCTAAAATGGCTCATTTTATGGCTTGTAAACAGACTAATGATGCACGGCAAGTGGCATATTTGTTTTTTAGGGAAGTTGTAAGATTGCATGGTTTGCCGCACAATATTGTGTCTGATAGGGATGCTAAGTTTGTGGGACACTTTAGCGCACATTGTGAAATAAATTGAACACATAGTTGGAGTTCAGCACAGCATATCATCCTCAAACAAATGGTCAAACGAAGGTGGTTAACAAGAGCCTTGCAAACCTATTAAGATGTTTGGTAGGAGAAAACCTTGGACTATGGAACTTGGTCTTGGCACAAGCGGAATTTGCATATAATAATTCAGTATACTAAAGCATAGGAAAGAACCCCATTCTAGATTGTTTACGGGCAGAGTCCAAGAGGTGTGGCAGAGTTGCGGGACATCCCAATGGCAAAGGGGAGGAGCACAAAAGCTGAAGATTTTGTAGAATAAATATGCGATGTGCATAGACAAATGCGCAAATGGTTGGAGAAGAGCAATGCATAGTACAAACAACACACAGATGTAAAGAGGAGAAAATAGGAATTTTAGGTTGATCACATGGTCTTGGTGCACCTGCGCAAGGAGAGGTTCACAAAAGGAACGTATAAGAAGTTGAAATGGAATTAAATTGGACCATGTAAAGTGTTGAGAAAATTTGCGACCAATGCCTAGAAGATAGAGTTACCAGAAGCGACAGATATATCACCCATCTTCAATGTCACAAATTTATACCCTTACATTAAGGGATTGCTTGAAGAAGTGAATGACAACACAGATTCTAGAAAGGTGGATTGGAGATAACAATTACCTAAGGAAGTGCAAGATGAGGTTGAATAAGGGATAGACACCAGAATCAAGAAGACACGCAAAATGGAATATAAGGAATATCTAGTCAAGTGGAAGGGTCGTGAAGTTGAAGATGCAACATGGTTGAGCACATTGAAAATCATTGAGTATGGAAGATCTATTGAAAACCTTCTGGAATGCATGAGCAAGAGCTCATGGTTCATTTCACTTACCCATGGTGTTTGATGTAGGAGCATCTACACACAAGAGCAATCCACATCGCCCAAAAAGACTTGTAAAACTAAGGAGTCTGCACAACCTTTTGTGTGCACAGTCCTTAACTGGTTGGTTGTCGATAAGTTTCAACACATCTTCTCTAGCATTTTCAAAAGCCTTCGGATATCTTTTGGGGCTAATGGAGCCTTGAAACACAACTAAAGTATGTTAACTTCTAGATTAGGATCAGAGCTTTCTAAAAAGGTATTTTAATCCAAGATCAGAGCAAACCCATAAAAGTTAGCCTCGACCAGCCTACACAACCATTCTTCATAGCCTGCCTACATTGCACTTTATTTGTGCACAATCATGTTGGTTAAGAGAATGAATACATATGTCATTGCGCAACTTGGATAACAGCTTGTGAGTTTGTGCACAAGGAGGGTCACTAAGCTAGAGTGCAAACATCTAGTGTTTGCACACATCTACGAAGTATGCATATGAAGCATCATCTACGTGTTGGCTAGGTCAACATAGAATCAAATGCTGCGGTTATGTTAGAATCGAATCATAATGGTCAAAAGGTGAAGGGTCAAAGTCAGACAAATGGTTGGCAAGGAAGGTGAACCCTTTCAACTTCTATAACGACTCCATAGGCCTATAAATTGAGATTTCAAAGACACTGATTGGACAAATTCAAAGAGTCGAGTTTGAGAAGAAAACTATGAGTTGCTGCTACTTGTGAAATTAGAAGGAACCATAGGCAATACAGAAAGAGCCTTGCAAATTTGCAAGTCTAGTGTAGGAACATTTTGTTTGATATCCCGCTTGGGATCATTGTAATCTCTAAATTTGAAAATTGTAATAAAGAGAGAGTCCTTTGTGCCTATGTTTGCATTTTCCTTTGTTGTAGTTAAATTGATTTACTATTGTTTTGCATTGCATATAACTTGTGTGCACACCAATCTTAGGTGTTGATGTTCATAAATTGTGGGTTGCATGGTCGAAGGCCATCCTTCATTGGATTCCCGAACCGCGATTGCATCAAATGACTATTGAAATACTAGACTACCAATAACAACATACACAAAATAGTAATTACATAACATACCATGGCAGAGCACAGTATCCAAACAATAGCAACTTTGTATTCATGATAGTTAAGTCTCAATACAATTCATATAGTACAAGGAAGACCTGATACAAATGTCGTTTCCCTAACCTACATCATTCTATTTGTATGACATGAAAAGCCAACAGTTGTCAGTTAGACACAACCATCAACAACCAAACTAACTAGAGCCATTACAAAGCTACCCAACACTGACAATACAATCATTAACCACATAACAATGTAGGCTACTAACATATAATTATTAAGACGTTGATAACCACACTGACGGTCTACATTAGTTTTTGCTAGCACATCTACAATGCTCTACTAGCTTACTTCCTTGTGGCTTATTTTCCCATTCAACATGCTTGTGTTCTTTTCTCAGTTGTGCAACCATTTCCTACCTCAATAATTCATTAAAAGACCCATGGTATCCCTTTGAAACCCCTTACATGATCTCAAAGGGGTATATTTATGCTAAGGGTTGAGCAAGTGAATCATATAGAGGATTCTAAACACTTCTCGCATGAAGAGACAAAAGACAAATTGATTCAACTTCCCTTTAGTCATTTGGTTCTACTATTTTGTCCCATATGGAGTGAGTTCGGTTGCAGCCAAACCTGTCTAGGTGATCTTGTACCATGGTTTAGGGGTAAAGGTTTGTCAAACAAGTTCATCTTGAGCCTAACCCATCACCTATGACAGATTCTTCAATCAATGTGGTCCCCAGGATGTCTGAATCATCCCTTCGCACCCATTCTGATATTTTGTTTCTGACTCTAAATCTTTGCCTTATCCAATTTTGTCTTGATAGGTTACAAGCATGTCCTAAGATCTTTCTTAGTCACATTTACCAAGTACATCTGATCATCTAAAACAACTAACTTATGCTTACTTTCAGGATCCAATTTAGATCACTCTCCAAACCGCAGGTTTTTGGTCCCCAAAAGCTCTTATAGATGAGAAGATGAGGATTTACCTTCTAGCTTCTCCAATGAAAAACCTTTCTTTCTCACTTCTTATGGACTGAATTTGATTGCTCTCTTTGGAGTTTGCTGTTCCAACCTGTTACTCTGCAAAATCAAATTGGTCTTGTGGCTCATGACCCCTTCATGTGTTTTCCAAATGACCCTCTTACACCCTTTGGAGTTTTGGCCTTTCTCTTGCATGCATTGTTGTCTTTCTTCAATCCATGTGGTTGGTAGTGGTCTTCTTGGCTGATTCTCTTAGCCCTTATGCTGCAACATACATGCTTGTAGTCTAGCGGAGTGCTCTCTCTTTGGAGATGCTTGCTACACCACCTTTGATGTTTACATGCTTAGAACAAGTGATGAAAACATATTGGTTATGTGAGTGGTTGAAATCATGACCGCTTCTAGATGGTGGCCCCTATCTTGTATCTCACAATTGAAAGTTTGAATCAATTAACAACAAATGCAAATATACTGAAAAGCCTTCAATGAAGGTGGTGCGTATACCAAACTATGCCTATGAAATCAGCAGTCTTCATGAGGATTGCTACTCACCTTGAGTCTTTCTCACCTTGCTAGTAGTGGCCAAATGTCATGTCACTTCTCTTCCACCATGGAAGAAACTCTTTGGTTCACGAGCATGCTTGTAGATGCATATCATGTGCAAAATACAACTGCTATCATACAAACATCAGATTTGGAAAACCTGTTGCAACTCTGTTCTCATGTGTATTACAACTGAAAATGCATGTTACAATCTTGCCCCACCTATTAAAGCTTTTTATGTGCATATCACAATCACCATTTTAGATAAGCATGCTACACTCTTGCTGAAACAGTCCTCTACATCATTGTGATGCCTAAATGCATGTTACTGCAAAATGATGCTGAAAATCAGAGGTATACATCCATGCTTGCATGTTTCTATTCTTTGTAAAACACGTTCACACCAGGATGAACCTATCATGTGGATTAGTACCTAGCTGAACTCGCCATGTATGACTGAATTTTCTGTTTTGAAGATTTTGGCGATCTCAATCAAGTTGCTTTGTTCTACCACTACTCTGTTCCTGCAAGGCTTCTTGTGCAGTTTGCTTGTTTGGTGCACTTCCTTAGCTTGGAGTGCCTCTCTTCTACCTTTCTTATCATGTTTACGCTACAACAAGTGGTGAGACCAATCATGCAATTGCATATGAACATGAGAATCTAAAATAGATCAACCTCTTAATGTCTTTGGCTGCCCTTAATTGTGCTTTCAAAATGGACTCGATGGCTGCTTCATACTCAGCCTGGATGAGTAGAATGTCGACTTACTCGAGTGGAGTTGGTTCCATACTTGCTTCGACCAACAAATGGAACCATAAAACAATTCCGGAAGCACTTCTTGAGTGCTACTCAATGTGAGGGCTGCTCTTACATGTGGATGCAAATCAACATCTTTGCAAATACTCTATCCAAGAATATAAGAATGACTTCTTACAATTGCCCACTTGCAGTGGTGATGAAGACACTGCTATGGGTTGTTCCGTCTTGATGACTTCCTCCTTGGAGAGCTTTGTTGCTTCTATTGTTGCCTCTTCTCTTGTAGGTGCTTGGGCTACTTCTTCCATCTTAATTTTAGATGTCTCTTCCTTCTTGGACTGCACCTTATGATTATTTCGGTCAAGTTGAGGACAACATTTCCAAGATTTTGCATTCCACTACCCACTCATGTTGCAATGAGTGCAATATTTCTTGCTCATGGTCTTGGACAACACCTCCTTTTTGCCTTGCTCTCCATGATGATATGAAGGGTGGTCTTCACAATATACCAGTTATAGATTACATAATCACCGAGTCTGCGAGTACTGGCATAGATTTTACGTTGGCGAGTTTTTATGCCTATTCTCACGAATATTAGGCCATGGGTTTTCGCAAGTATTTTGGTAGTACTCGCCAAAAGTACTCGGTGAGTACTATCAAAATACTCGCCAATGTTGTCAAAACGCAGAAAAATGTGAAAAAACACATTTTTTTGTCCTTTTTAAGCACACATGCCCCTACACTTTCATCACGGCATTTGATGCGACAATATATCTATAAAATAAACATTTAAGTATAAGTTTACATTTAGATAAGGACATCTAGTTTCTTATAATGTGAGTTATAATTAATATATATACTTTTAGGATGTTTGAGAGTGGTTTCGGACCTCCAGGAGCTATAATGCAATTCTAGGTTTTGAAGGATCCTATCATATTTCAAACTTACTCAGATTCAGGGTTTTAGGATTTCAAACTTAGAAATATTTCAGGGAGACATCATAGGAGGTATGAAGGTTGCATGAAGGGATGTACCCTGTAGGTATGATAGACAACTTGCATTCAAGAAACAACTAAATGAGTTCTTTGTTTATTAGCTGAAGCAAGAGAGATTGGATTGGATGACATCCTTGTAGATGTTGTCAAACATGAGGTAGAGGAGGAGTTACTACCATCTAGTACCAGGGTGGAGCCGCAGGCACGTTCTAGGCAAAGCGAGGAGGTGCAGCAAAGTGCGAGGCCTAGACTCTCTCAGTCTCCCATATTTTTCACTAGAACGAGGAATAAGAAATTGTAGATTCTTGTAATTTGTAACTTGCATCCATATGCAATTTACGATGATGATTTTCAATGACAATAATCATAAATTTATAAATATCAATTTGTTGTATTCACATGATTATGCAATTTTGTACTCTATTTGTATTCAAATCTAATAGAATACGCTTCCCCGACGTTTTACAGTCTCATTTGATACATTTTGTAACTTTAATTTCCATCAAATTTAAGTTTTTTAAATAAATTTAAGTATTTTTTAGGTTGCCGAGTATTGTCAAGTATTTATCGAGTTAAAAAAATTTGGTTTGCTGAGTATTTGCCGAATGAGTATGCAAACTATGATATCAATGTTGCAGAGAAACACATCCCCCACCCCCTAGGACACGTCTCAGGTATTGGTACACGTCTCTAGTATGGGAGATAGATACGGAGACATTTCCCATACCAGTCATCTGAGACGTTCAACATCTCCTTGTCGCTTCCCAAAATCTTAATGCATCTCCAAAAAAATACCTTGATAAACTATAAACAAAAAGACACCAAATTTAGATTGCAAAGACCAAACTCACAAAGCTTTGAGTTGTTGTTGAGGTAGGTTTTGATCACTGTTTGCCTTGGCCCTTTAAAATCCACAATTTTTTTTTTGTGGTAACTAATTGCCATTCAAAAACGACATGAGTAAAAACGGGGGGAGAGGGGGGCATTACCGGCATCCCTTTCGAACGACATGGAAATGTTGTGTTCGAACACCATCCTTGAATTCAATAAGGAAGTTGTGTTTGGACATATGTAGATTGCAGAGACCAAACTAACAAAGCTTCGAGTTGTTGTTGAGGTAGGTTTAGATGATTTGTTTGCCTCAACCTTTTATTGTCCGCAATTTTTTTTTGTGGTAACTTATTTCCATTTAAAAATGGCATGAGTAAAAAAAGTGGGGAAGGAGAGGCGCATTGTCGACATCCCTGTCGAATGACAAGGAAATGCCATGTTCAAACGTCATCCCTGAAATGAAAAAGGAAGTTGTGTTTGGATGGCAATGCCCTTTTTTAATTTATTCATAGTACTTTAGCATATTTATTTATTTTTATTTTTTTAGTTATTTAATTTATAAAATTTATTTTATTTAATAATTACTTCAATATATATATATTTAAATTATTATATAATATGTAAGTTTTTTTATTTTTAAATAATTTAAATTATAGTTTTATTTTTAGATTTTTTTATTTTTGAACAAGTGTTAATAAAATTTAAAAAAATATATATATATTTAATTATTATTTTATTGTGTATTTTTTTTCTTTTTTATTTATTAATAATTTAATAATAGTTTTAAATTTATTTATTTATTTATTTTGTAATGAATTTTAATTTTTTACATTTTTAAAGCATTTTCTAAATTGTTTATATATATATAATTAGCCGTCTCCAAGTACACGTCTCCTATTTTTCAAAAATAGGGCATATCGATACCCATCCTCGTGTCCTTGTACCTGTCTCCTAGTAACTATGCAATATACATTCCTTTTGCTCCCTACACCTTGCTCTTCTCTTTGGATTGAGAGTGGGGTGAGCAACTTGCTTTCTTTTTGAAGTAGTTAAGTTGCTTGGCAACAAATTGCTTCTTCCAACACATGGTCACACAACACTGACTCATTTTTCCGAAGTGAACATGGATAGATATACTAGCATTCATGTGGTACATGGCCCCTCTTTCTACAATGGAATGTTGGTTTTTTCCATACCTGCTTGGGATATCCTAATGCTTGCTTGCACAAATTTGATGGAGTGGTGATGCACTACCTTCTCCTTTGCTTTTTTTCGTCTCTTTCGAGGATCTTTCAAGTCTTCTTTGATGGTTTTTCCTCTGTTGGAAGGCTGCCCTTTCTGTACGGTTCTTGTAGTCACAAAGTGTTGATGACTACATCCTTCATGGAGCTGCCATCCTCAATTTAGAGACTCTATTTTGGCTATTTGAGGTGGTCCAATTCTACCTCTCTCTTCATTAGGAAGTTGTTCCTTCTTTGTAGACTTCAATCCTTCATTAGATTTCACATAAAGAACGATGCCATTGCCTTTGCTAGTGCCGACTTTGTTGAGATAGTGGCTTGGGCTCCTTGTCCTTGCAAGATTGTATTGCTTCAGTCAGCTGTTTTGGAGCATTCTCCAACTTCAATTTTACCACTAATGTACCCCAATCTTGCATATTGAGGCCTTTCCTCAACTTCTATAGGAATTTCCATTCCTTGGCCCTTCTTGCCAAGACCTTTGCCATCATAGCCCATCTTATGTGGAGTGCTTACCGCACATATCTCAATCATGGTTTGTGCATCCTTGGTAGAGGTTGGTCTCCTTGGTTTGGTAGAATCTTCTCTCATCTTCACTCCACCACCATTTTCTTAGAGCTTTGCCAACAATTATTTTTCCAAGAGCTCTTGTTGCAACTCCTCCATGAAACATCCATGACTTACCAATATGCCTTGTAACTCTTGATTCTTCTCCTCCAAGTGATATACCTTTTTTCTCAGCTCTCTATTTTCCATTTGGATTTCCTGAATTATTTCAAACTCCTGAAGCTTTGCTTTCTTTAAGTCTTTGCCTATGTTTGACATATGCAACCAAATACCTCTGCACTTCCTTGTCAATTATCAGATATGGAAGCAAATACACACAAAAAAATGTGTTAGCAACAACATTGCACGTCACATGGAAAACTCATCTGATGCTACCAGATCCATAATCTACTTAGATATTCTAATGAACAATTTACCAACACAAATTTACATTTCCTTGTATATCGATCCAATGTTCTATGCTACTGAAATCAACATGCTTAATGTTGAAAAATAATGTTTGCTAAAGCTCTATGGCTGGCTATATATCTATCTGGGTGGCCTATATATAGGGGCGCATAAATGACTGCTATCTGCATAATATGCATACTATGCACATGCTCACATACATGCCCACAATCATTGCACATCAGATTTCATACTCTTTCTATGCTACCAACAACATGTGACCTTCCCTGATCAACTTGAGTTTTACAAGCCAATTGCTCAATTTGAGCCTTCAAATACATTGTGATCTTCATTAGCACCTCCATAATGGCTCTACTAGCTTGCCTTGCTATGGATTACTTGCCTAATCAGCATGATTGACTATTGTTGTCAGTGATGCAGTCATCTCCTACCTTAAGAATTCATCAAAAGACCCCTGGAATCCCTTTGGAATGCCTTACATGATCTGAAAGGGGTATATTTATCATAGATTCAGAAATTGCCAAAAATTGATGATAAATCAGGAGAAATAGCGATCAAGGATCTGAAGGACAAATCATTGTGAAAACCACAATCTGAGTAAGCCCAATTACTTGGCAATTTTTGCAATTTTCACCAAGTAATAACTATGATTACTTGGCGAAAATCGCTGAGCAATCCCATCGACTCAGTTGCTGCGTGAATAAACCCCCAATTTGGAAAAGTAATGCGATTTTGTCATTTTAGGCCGATTACTATGCATTTTTTCCAGCTGCGATTGAAATATAGCTTCTATAAGGATAACAATTGCTCACTGAATATTCCGGAATAGCAATTGAAATAGATTACTGTGTGGGGCTTTCCAACTGTGGTTATATTCATGCAGTAGTTGGGACTTGGGCCCAATAAAAGTTAAAACCCAGTGATTCAACCATTATATAATATATTTGAATTTGCATATCAGCAATTCAAGGTCTAGATTTTATCCACCATTTGTACTTTAGAACTTTGTGCCAAGACTTCCACAGTCATCCAGATTCCAGGGTATCAGCAGTGACATAGTCAGAGCCTGCGACATACAATAACACAGTCAGAACCTGCAGCATACAACATACAACAGAAAGAGGTATTTATTTTTATTTTTCATTATCTTTCTAGTTTATAATATGAAATTTTAATCATGATCATTGAAATTTGATATATAGATTCTACTTCATCTTCTACTTCCTTTGATTAGCAATTAGGTTTAAATTCTAAAAAGTTTTTTTTTTTTTTGATATAGGGTTTAAGCTTCTTGTATAAGAATGGCATCGGCATCCGGTCCAGCAACCGTCGTAAGCCTAAGTCCAATGACTCTTCTTCGAAGCATTGCAAAGCAGCTACAGAGGGAAACTATGTAATATGTAATTATTGGGAGATGAAGATGAGTGGAGGTGTTTATCCCCTGAAATACCGCATTGCACGACAACCAGGGAATGATGTGGCATTGTGCACACAAGCACCAGTTGAGGCTCAAGAAAAGATGGTTGCTTGTCTTGCAGCTTATGCACGGACAAAAAGAAAAAAAAGGAAAGTTGATGCACTTGTAGCCCTAATGAATAGGAGGGCAGCGAGAGATGATTATGACATTGAGGCCTCTTCTATTGCCCCAACTCCAAAAGGTCGAGGTTGAGGATGGAGCTCATTCACTGAAGATAGTGCAACTACTTTTTTTGTTCCTCAAAGTAGCCCTAGGTCATAACCTTCGCTCAAAGGTACCACTTGGAACCAAGTGTGAGATCATAAATTTGAGCAATTTATTAAATTATGCAAATTATATCAAAATCACCCAACTTTATAATCTAATTCATAATTTAGAGCCAATAGATCACAATGCACACAAATAAACATTAAAAACCAGCATTTATGAATCTAAAGATAAATGCTCGAAACAAGATTCAAGACAAGAAAAAGACTAAATGATCATGGATTGCTTACAGACTCAAAATTCCAGCATGATATTGACTTGATTCAAGACTTGGATTGCATGTATTAATTGATAGCTCAATGAAAGGATTAATGGATTGGATTAGCATGGATTTACCAGACATTCAACTCATTGCTTGGAATGGAAGGAAGCATGGATTTAAATAAAGCAATGGAGGGAGATTTTTCAATGAATTAAAAATTCATTGGAAGGCTCTAGAGAAGAAGACCCTAAAGAGGAAGGAGGGAATTCTAAGGGATTTAAAATTCCTTAGAATTCTCTAGAAAGTTCGAACTCTCTAAAGAAAGAGAAGGGTAGTAGAGAGTTCTAAATTCCATTAGGGAATTGTTGACACTGTGGATTGTACCCTCTGAAGGGAGGCTCAGCACTCTTCCTCCACGCGGCACAATGGAGACATTCCTCTTGATGTTGGTTGCAAACTTGAGGGATGAATCTCTAGATTAGAGGCTAGCTCCCCTTGATGCACCTTGAGGCCCTGAATTTCCTACTACTAACAATGGGGGTGGATGAAAAGAAAGAAAATTACTAAAATCAGAACCTAAACTAATACGGTGATGCACCAAAATGGTTGGTCTTCTCAGCTTGGACATACACTTTTCACCAAAGAGTAGCAAGCATACACTTCATTCAAATGAGAACCTTTTTTGCATCAGTGTTTCAACAGGGGATCCTATGGAGCTATAGGAAGGAATAACTATCAAAGATGTTCTAAGACACACTATGGACAGTTTGTTCACATGTGCCTATACTCTGAGATGGACACTTCTTGTTGACCTACAGAGAAGAACTCACAATACACTAGATATGTTAACATAAACTTATGAAAGCATTAAAAAAAAATGACTGAACATAAAATAAAACCATAGACATATGCAAAAGTGCAAGCTCAAATGGAGGTAAAAATGCTTCTTTTGATTCAAGGTAAATTTCTTCAAGGCTTCGCCATACAATGCAGGGAGATGCCCTCTCAAATGAGAAGTTACAATTATATAGAGAGCTTGGAAACAGATAAATTGACCAATCAAGGGATGGAAACCCATGTTGTATTAAACACCTCTGCAGCGACCACAAGCCCATGTTGTTGTCGTATCCTTCCAAATGCGTATGGGAGAGCCATGTTGTAGGTGCTCAAGTTGTTGCCCTTGCTGTCCTGGGCCTGCAAAAGCATGGGATACACCTAGCAACTGACAAGGCCATCCCCAAGTCGTGTTGACTGGGCCATGCTCTCTTCAATGTTGGGCGCACTTGGCTGTGCATTAATGGCGAAGCGCAAAAACACAGGCTGCTCTCCTCTATAGTTCGAAAACCAATCATTTTATTGGTTTTTTGGTAGAGACTATTTCACCTAAGTGCATTTACTCTTCCTGTTGACAACCCCTGTGCCCCCTGCTTTGGTCTGGTTCATCCTTGGGTCTGCGCTTTGACTTGTCACGCCACTTGGAACGTTTTGAGCTTTTGTTTCATTGTGCACGTGGCCGCGTTCTAGGTTACCCGCTTTGTTTTTTCTTACTTGCTATTTCCCTTTTGTCCTTAGCCATTCGAGCTCTCGGGCGCTTGTTATTCTCCCGGGCTCCTTTCTTTGCTTGCTCGTTCATTCGTTCTTCGGGCTTTCGGGCTTTTGGTTCTGAATTCCTTTGGACAAAATGATTCTCTTTTGGGCTTGCATTCTTTGACTTTCCTTTGGCGGGCCTTCAGGCTTCCTTTTAGCTTGATTACTTCCCAACAGTTTATTACCTTGAAGTTGACGTTCACGAGCCCGTCATTGGACATTTGAATCCCAACAACTAGCTTATCACTCTGAAGTTGACGTTCACGGGCCCGTCACTCACAAGGACAATTCCTCCAGCATTTTTGCAAACGAACTTTTTCGAAGGGAAAGTGACCCTTCGGAAAGATTGAAATGGTCCTTCGGCATTCGAAAATGACCTTTGCCTTTAGAAAAATACCTTCAAAAAAGCTGCAATGGTCCACTTTGAAAAGAAAGTGACCCTTCAAAAAATGGAAATTGTCCACTTTGATGACCAAGTGCCCCGCGCAAAGACACCTACCCTTCGGACTTTTTGTCTTTCGAATTTCTTCAGACAAAACATCCGAAGGAATTCCGTCGGACATTTTGTCTGAAGGAATTTGACCTTGGCTTTTCTTCTTTGGTTTTCCTTCGGACATTTTGTTCGAAGGAATTCTCTTTCCGCTTGTCAGATTTCTCTAAGGGCAAGTGCCCTTCGAGCTTCTTGTCTTTGCCTCTTTGCTTCAACCGGCTGCCCTCCACAAGGTCCATTCTATCTTCCAACATGCCATTTGGAAGTTTGTAAGGGTCCGTTTTATGTTTGAAGTGCCTCCCGCAAGAGCACATACCCTTCGGGGATAATGCAAATGACCCTACAGAACACCCAAGTGCCTTCCGCAGAAAACACTTGCCTTAAGAAGTGTCGAAGACCAATTCAGGCTCTTCCGAAGGACTTACTCAAAAGCTTTGAAGTAAAGACGTCTCAAAACCTAATTGCTTCTTCCTTACCCTTTCGGGTTTGTGAATGACTCCAACTCATGAGAATTGGCAAGTAAAGTACTTTGCAAAACCCGACTTGCACTGGAACTGGCCATAGACCCCTTCGGGTTTGCCAAGTGCTCCTACTTCTTACTTATAAAGCTTACAAGTAATGATGTTCTGAGAACCCGATTTGATCTGTGAGTGTTGAAAAAGACCAATGCTTGATGAAACACCTGCACCTGCACAAAAGCAACATTTTCCTTGATTTTTTAAAGGGTTAAGACTTGGCTTCAGAGCAAAAGGTCATGAAGAACAAGGCTTCAAGGCAAAAGAAGGGGGGTGCCCATTTTGGCATGCAGGATTCACAAAATGGTCAACAGGTATCTAATGATGATTAGGGGACGCTAGATTAGTTTAGAAGAAGGGTTAGGTGAGGAGTAGGGGGTGGGCTTGTAGGAAAGCCTAGGAGTAGGTGGGTGGGTTGTGAATTTAAAATTCACAATATAATAAATAAATGGGATTAGAATATAAGTGAAATTAATTAGAATTAATGAAGAAATGGAAAGGGGTAAGGTTAGTAGGTGAATATGGAATTAGTGGGGAATTAGTCTAATGACTAGGAAGGGGTTGGTAGGAATAAATTAGACGAAATTAGACGGGATTAGATGAGATAGATAATTAATAGACAAATTAGTGTCGACCAATAATAATATTAGTGACTAAAAATGAGGTGAGCAAATTTAGGTGCATACACCGAGAACTGCACAATAAAGATAAGATAGTTGCGGCAAACTTTTGGTACTACAACATTCCTTTCAATGAGGCAAAAATTTCATATTGAGAGAATTTGATCACTACATTGACCATTGTCATGAAGGGTTCATGGCTCCTACTCCTCATGATTTGAGTGGCCCATTGTTGGAAAATTTTGTGAAACATATGCAAGCTCTTGTAGAAGAGCAAAAAATATATGACAAAAAAAGGGGTGCACCATTTTGTCTGATGAGTAGACAAATGCGAAAAAACACACTCTAATTAACTTTCCAGTGGCTTCAAGTAGGTCTTCTTGAAGTCAATTGATGTCTCCCATCAAGTATAAATTGAACACTTTGTGTGACATCCTGGATGAAGTGGTGATGGAAGTAGGTGTGTAGAATGTTGTTCAAGTTGTGACGGGCAATGCGGCAGCATATGTAGTAGTGGGGAAACTTCTTGAGGAGATGCACCTTACACTTTTAGAACCCCTTGTGTGCCCCATTGTATTGATCTCTTATTCGAGGACATGGGGAAGATATCATGGATGAAGAATGTGGTTGAAGAGGCAAGAAATATCACCATGTTTATCTGCAGTCACACTTGGGTGCTACACTTGATGAGAGAGCACACCAATGAAAAGGAACTTGTGCAATCGGGAGACACGATTCGTCACAAACTTCATCACATTGCAAAGCATTGCAACCTCACTAACATCCCTTAAGAAAATGTTTGTGTCACACCAATGGTTGGAGTCTTCTTATGCTAAGAAGGTTGAAAGGGAAAGGCTCGTGAAAACCATTTTTGATAATGTGTTTGCAAAGCACATGGAGAAAATAATTAAGATAACCTTAAACTTAATTATTTTGTATTTATCATTTATTTGTTATAATTTTTATTTTATTTTCATTTTAAATTTGTGTATTATTTTGTTTTAGGTGTCAGAGCCTATGGTTCGAGTTTTACGATTGGTGGATGGGGAGAAAAACCCAATAGGTTATTTGTATGAGGCCATGGACGTGGCCAAGGAGGTTATATCCAAATATTATGGGCAAAATCAAAAAAAATATGAACCCATAGGGCACATAATTGATCGAAGATGGAACGAGACGCTCCACAAACATACTCATGCAGGGGCCTACTTCTTGGATCCTAAGTTTTTATATTTCAATTCATTTAAGGCCGATAAGGATGTTATGGATGGCCTCAATATATGCATAAAGAGGATGATCCCTGATGATGAGACTAGAGATACAATAATTGAGGAGCTATAGATTTACAAGAAAGCAACGAGAAGACTCTTTTCTTTGGCTCTATGCATTAAAAGAAAAAACACCTCAGCCAGGGAAAAATAAATTGAGTAATTTATTTTTTATTTCTAGTCTCGTTACTCAGAGTCTATACTTACAGAATTCAAATACTAGTAGTAGATTTCTTTCATTTATTCAAGCCTAGTTGACTCATAAAATTATAAATCTCATATTGGCAAATGTGTGGTGGGAAGATTATGGTGCAAAAACACCAAATCTTCAAAGGCTAAACATCTACAATTTGTATCAACTGTGTAGATCTTTTGGGTGTGAACATAATAGGATCATTTGTTCACACAAAGAAGCACATGTTGACGACACAACGCCTCAATGACCTTGTCTTTGTGCTATACAATCTTTGTCTTCAAGTGAGACAATTGAAGGGGCTAGAGAAACATGATGCTAATGACTTGGATGAAATCGATCCATATGCCGTTTAGATCATTGATAATACAAAAATCACATTTACCACAGAAGAGATTGCAGATTTGGAGAGGGAGGCAAAAGACGCAATAGCATCTGAGGCATCAAGAGGGGTTGGTGAGGATCTAGATGATATATTTGCTAATGATGTTGGCATTGCAAAGGAGGAATCTTTCCCTTCCACTTCGACGAGACAGTCGCAACAAACTTATTGTAGGCGCTAGAGATGAAATGTAATATATATATTTCATATTTCATATGGCTCAATAAGCTTTGTAGTTTGTAGTTTGTACTCTTTTTTGGTCAAAAATTATTAGAAAATATACTTATGACATTCTCCACATGCATTTCTCATGTCATTTAATAATGTTTCGCATTTAATTTAAGTTTATTTTATGAATTTATATGTTTTTTAGAGTAGCAATGAAGTTGCCAAGTAATGTCGAGCAATTGCCAAGAAACTAACAAGTCCCGAGTCTTGGTTCAAATTATGGCCTTCCGAGTAAACTATGATATTTATGCTAAAGGATAAGCAAATGAGTCATACAAAAGATTTTATATGCCTCACACATGAAGAAACAGAGGAGAAATCTATTCAACTTCCCTTTGGTTGCTTGGTTCTAATATTTTGACCCATGTGGAGTGAATCTAGATGATCATGTACCATGCCATACAGGTGCATACCAAGCTAAACCTGTCAAACGAGTTTGTCTTGAGCTGAACCAATCACCTAACTAGTTCAAAATACAAAAACAGTCAGAAAAAAACAAAATCAGTATGATTGATTCAATTTAGAACTCTCTCTCATCAACACTATTCTATTATTGGAGCAAACATTTGATACTCGGTCCAAAAATTTGTACCAAGCTTTTTTATAGTGTCACATTCTTAAATCCCTAGTGCAATGCGGGGTTGCTTACATATAAAGATATATATCCTATGATATCTAAAATAAATCTATTTCTTAGTTGTAAATAAATAAATAACGCATTAGATATATATATATATATATATATATAGTGCAATGCGGGGTTGCTTACATATAAAGATATATATCTTATGATATCTAAAATAAATCTATTTCTTAGTAAATAAATAAATAACGCGTTAGATGTATATATATATCTAACGCGTTATTTATTTATTTATATTGTGTATGAATTATAATATAAACTACAACTGGCTTCTCAATTTCATTCTGCGGATGCTCTCCTTCTGCTTTATCAAGTCGGGGTACAGCCCTAAATGTGTAAAGGTAGTTTTGAGAGGGAAGGACTCTTTTGTAATTGTCTGGAGAATAGCTTCTTGTTGTAAGTTGTGTGGCCTCATGATTGTGGACTGGGGAGATTGGCTGAATTTTGTAACTTTGGTGGCCTATTTGTTTATTTTTTGAAGAACCTTTATGATGATTTTGGGATGAATCCCCCTAATCTCCCCAGCTCCCAGCCCTTCAGGGATAGTATTTGCATTTTTATTTCAATTGTGAGGAATCTCAAAATAAAGTTTGATGGTGGATTTGATTAACGATGAGTTCCTAAAAGACCTAGTTTGTAATGATTTCCATTCTCACCCTCCCGTTATTTGTGTGAACTTTTTTTCTTTTTTTTTTTTTTCTGGTGGCAGATTTCTAAAGGTGACTCGGTGGATGGAAAATCCACCACAGAAGTTGGTAAATGTTTTGGCATTAGGAAAATCTGGAGGAAAACTCGAGGGAGAGAAGCCTCTAAGAGAGTCATCCACGGGCAGAATGAGAAGATGGTGAACTATTACTCCCTAGAAAATGCCCATGTCCATATTATGGGCTTGTGATGACCTGAAACTGAAACAGTTGCTTGATGATATTGTGCTCGTTGATGACAAGAAGGAAATGCAAATCAGGCTATGGAAAATTGGAAAAAGGCAATGGCAAATGGGATCAAGAATCCTAAGCTTCTTAAGTGAGCCTCCACTAACCTATTTTGTGCCCAGTTATCAGTGAGGTTGGGCCAAGGTTCCTCAGTGGATTGTGTTTTGTGGGCAATGGAGGACACGGTAGTCTATCCCAAGACTCAATGTGATGAAGGTTGCACATATCATTGGGGCCCAAATTGTTTTGTTCAATGCTAGTAACATTTTTTCCATGAACGAAGATATACACCAATTTGAGTTTTGGATCATTGTGATGTTAGAGGAAGATTCAGAAGTTGTAGAAGGCTTCAGATGTTTAGATGATAAGCAAAGGTAAGAAGTTGGACACAATATGTGGCATATTCCGTATTGATCCCAAAGTGTATGGCAACCATGATGAGGAGGAAATGGGATTAACAGAGGCACTCCTCCTCCTGAAGCTTGAGGAAGTAGAGCATATGAGAAAGTTGGAGGGGGAGCCAATTGATATCCCTGATTCCAGTGAGGAGGCAAGGGTTGAGTCATATTCCTAATACAGTTGACAATTTTAACTTTTTTGTAGTGGTGCTTATGATGATGGCAAGACGTGGTTGTCTTCTCTCTGTGGCTAGTTTGATAATAGTTCATGGTATAGGGCAGGCAGATTATCATTTTTTGTAGTGGTGCCTAATGCTGCCTGTAGTGGTCAGAATATGGCTTCTGCAATAATATAGATATATAGGATAAGTGGGCAATTTGATGTATGATGTGATAGTAATGAAAGAAAAAATAATAATTGGTTTTGCCTGTCTAGTTTCCTTTAAATGTCTTGCTTAAAGGGGGTACTCAGAGGTTCTACCTCTTTGGAATTTTACCAACTTGCAGGTTTTGTGGTGCGCATACTTGTCTTTGGGGCTAGAGGTCCATTTTTTTTACTATACCTATCAAAAAATCTTAACTACAATTATACTAATAATAATATGTTAACATTAATGTCAAATGGGCTGCGATCAAGTGGTAAATCATCAGGGCTTCAATAGTGAAGACCCGTGTTCAAATCCCCAGGAGATATTTTAAATGCTAAAAATGTACAAATGTTGAATGTTAAAATCAGGCAAACACACACATCCAATTCTGGGTGTATCACACCCCAACAGACGAGGCCAGGTGCAAGTCCTAGGTGAATTTGACAGAGGAGATGCCACTCGGTCGTGGCATCTATGCCAATGGACAACCCATAAGACAAATTTACCAAATCAAAAAAATAATTATTAGTTAATATTGAAATTTGATGACCTGTTGAGATCTGTAACATAAGAAAGATTGGTTATATGGATGGAAGGGATCACTGAAAGGATGGAGTGGTAAGATATGCAACGAGAAATTAAAAGAGATATAAGGGAAAAAGGTTCATTTTAGTAGGTATCAAATCCAAATGAATGGCATTCAACACAACATTGACGTCACTTTAAGCATGCCTCATCTTCAAAGCAACTATCCATTAGTGGGCTGGGATTGGAAACCATACAACTACTGCATGGGAATATGAAGAGTTGCCAAGAATAAAATCAGTGAATTTCCAATTGAGATTTCTTCACTCAAAACATTACTTCTATCAGATAACAAGATAGAGGAGGAGCAACCTAGTAGAGTATTTGCATCTCTTTCCTAACTTTGGTGCTTAAAGCTTGCTAAAAATCCATTTACCAAGGTCCCACAAGGTGCCTTTGCAGCATTATCAATGCTTTAAGTTCTTGATCTGAGTGTTATTTTGGCCAATTCATTGCCACAGCCTTGTGTATTATCCAATAAGCTTGAATTCCAAGAGTTGTATTTGAGGAGGATGCATTTGTAGGATGCCCCTTATGATTTAACCAACTTAAGAAAACAGTGCATTCTTCATATAGGCCAGAAGAGTTCCAGCATTTCACATGCCTAGTGAGCTCGATTTATCTTATAACAATATGGGAATGCTTCCATCAGAGCTGGGACTTCTGGATCCATGCTTGCAGAGTTTGATACTAGATGGAAATCCAGTAAGAAGCATCACACAAACTATGTTTTGGTGTGGGACACATGATGTCTAAAAATATTTCGAGGACAAGATTTTGGTCCCTTAAAATGAGATTATATCATCAATGTACATGATTTTGTGGCAGTAAAAACAGGCTGTGAAGCTGTTATAACATGCAAATTTTGAGTTTTGTGATTTTTGGAACTTCATGATTGATTTCGAAAAAACGAATTTGGCAACACCATATAGCAGAAACAAATAGCAAGGGATGACACACAACCAACATTAGCAACATGGAATGAGCAATTTTAGACTCTGGATTTGAACACCCTTAAAAATACAACAGTTCTGCAATCCTTAAGAAATCCTAGGAATGGACATGATCTGCCAGGACGAATCTGGAATATAGAAAACAGTTGTTTTTGTTCTTTCCAGACTGCACCATATTGAAACCGTCAAAGGCCAAGTTGTTGCCATTGTATTGTGTCATATAGAAGAGTTGGCCAATCAAATATGGCATGAATTTGAGAGATTTACATATTCTATTGAGACTCTGATACCAAGTAACATGAACTTGTTCTTCATATATCTCTTTTAACTTCTCTTTGTCTATCTTACCACTCCGTGCTTTCAATGATGCCCTTCATCCATTCATTATTATAGGTGTGTCATTTTTATGTAAATCAAGAACACAAACCTAATATTATTCTATTTTAATTATTTGGCAGGTACATCTAATGAGAAGAAATGTATAAGAAAACAATCGTCTGAGTTTTAACCAAGGAAAGCATTGTATGCATATAGTACGACAGTTGGGGAAGCCTATGATTCAGGTGGCAATTCAGGGCAGTCTTTTGGAAGATTACTGACAGACTAGAACATCACCTTGTTGGGGTCATAACTCCTTGACCGTAACTTGGATGGCAAAACTGCAATGCATGTTGGAAAGCTTAGGATATGAAAAAAATTCGATGCCCTAAAGGATGCTTCACCACCCTTTATTAAGGGCAGCTAGCTGAACTCTAGATGGCAAATTCCACTCCGATGGGATCCAAAATTGCAAAGACCTACTTTTTTGAAAAACCAAACTCTTGCATTTTGATGAATTTCAAGTCACGCCAAATCCTCTCAACTTCTTGGAGGAACGCTTGTCATGTGATTTTTTAAATTCCAAGTTGAATCAGTTCATATTCTATATTTAGACTATTCACGTATTGCTAAACATAGCTATAAAAAAATTGCCATTTAAATGTAAAAATCATATAGAGAGAAATCAAAGAGAAGACAAAGACTTGTGTAGCTTCTCGTCTCTTCTAAGAGACTGATATCTTTTGTAGCATAACATTGAGCAATAGCTCTACATATCTTCTCAATGATCTCTACCTTCCTTCTATAGTAGCCGGGAGAAATAGCATACAGCTCTTCTCAAAGATAGCCATACATATACCTCCCATATCAATAAATCAGTAAATTATTTTATTTAGAATTTGATCTCTCCGTGTATATTTTTATTTCCATTCATTTATGGTTCATTTTGCTACAATTTAGCAAGAACTCGTCTTACAGCTGCTTTCTCTTCAACCACTATTTTCAAAGCGATATAAAATGAGTTAAATCTTGTTGCAAAAGCACTAAACAACTCCCTACATGAATGCCACCAGTAAATGTTCAATGTGAGCTAGTGGTTTCCTAGAAAATTTACAACTGCTCTTCCTCTGCGAATTGCTTCATGCATCCATGGAAATTTAGCCGTCATGAAACAACAAATCAAGGCAATGTGTTGCACATGGAATCCAATATATTTGTGGGTACTTCTCTATAAACAGCTTTGCAGCTCCCACACAAATTGCAGCACTATCAGTAACAAATTGAACCACATTCTCTACACCCACTTCAAGGATAGCTTCCACTAATATTTTTAAAAAAACTCAAAAGTCTTCTTGTGATTCATGACATCAATTACCTTCAAGAACACAGTGCCTTGAGTGCAAGGCACCAAAACATTAATCAACGGCCTCTAACACACGTTTAACTATCCATCGCTCAATATAGTGTATCCTGTTGCACTCCAAGGCTTTGCCCGCTGCTAATTTCTCAATTATCCTTTATGTTGACCTATTCAAAAGAGTTGACTAAAAATCCTTTGAAGTAGGCATGTAACCTTTTCCAAACTCCACAACTTTCTGAATTTCATTCTTAAAATGTAGATTTTTGGCTACATTGAATGGAATGGCACTTGATAAACAAAATCAACCAATGCATCATCCACATGTTGTTTCTCTGTTGGTTTCCAAATGCTGTTCAATGTTCCATTCTCTAATCCACCTATCATAGCCTTGGGCAAGTTTTAAGAGGAAGACATAAAATGTGTGGTTAACCTTTTCATTTCCCCTTGAATTCATTTTTTTTCTGTTGTTTTCTGCTTTCCTGTGATCAAAGAAGCTTGGTCTTTCTCTAATGCAAATTTGACCTCTATAATCACACATTTGTATGAACTTACACCCCCTCCAGGTCCCCCAAAAAAGCTAGGTAGATGGTCCACTGCCCTTGTTATACTTCCAATAAAAGGATGACCACACAAGATATTATTACTGTTGAATGTTACCTACTGCCATCCCTCAACCCTTGATTGTGGTAGTGCTGTTAATTTATGTTTTTGAATCTACATATTTTAGAAGGAAAATATTGGCAACGCTCACATTGCACAATTAATAAAAATAAAACTACAATTTTATATTTATAAATTTAAATTTTATTTAAGAAAATTTTGTACCTATATTAAAATACTTTTTAAGTTAATAGTAAATAAATATTCAATGATCATAAAGATAGTTTTATTTGTATATAAATATCTTTCTAGACATTTATCAAATTTTAATAATTAAAAAAAAAAAATCTAATAAAAAAATTATGCCCAAAGGCTAAGCCCTAAAACCTAAATCTATTAGATTAATCTCTAGACTAGTGAGATGGAAATGGAAGAATCCTATCGTGAATGCGAACGGCATATACCATGGGCCATTTAGCAAATGCTAACACTCACAGTCACAGTCACAACAGTTTAGCAAAGTTCAAACCCAGAAATTCTTACAAATCGTTGCTTAAGATGGCTCTCAAATTGCTGCAAATGGTCATCACCAAAAGTTCAAATTCAACATATCATGAAATCCTCTACAAGTATGCAAAACCCTAAACGAAAGTATACAAACCATGAAATTATTTGTAAGTCCATAAAAACCCTATGCAAAAATAAAATTCCCAAAATGGAAAAAGCAGCAGATTGGTGAACTTGTGTTTATTATTTTTGGGTTAACCAAAAATCTAAGTTGGCAAGAAACAAAAACGGATCAGAAACATGGACAAGTCGATTTTCCAACAACACTTAGAAACGAAATGGAACAAACACATTTGTACAATACATTATTAAAAATTTTACAAATATATATAAAAAATGCATAATACTCATTTTTAATCCATAAAAGATAAAACACTTAATAAATATAATATTCGTGAAAATGCAAAACATTTAACATGCTTAAAGTTAAGTTTTTTTTTGTAAGTTTAATTAGTTCTAGGGTCTTTCCTATTTTGCAACGTTTTGTGTTTTTTTTTTCTTTTTTTTTTTTTTTTTTTGGGCAGGGGCGGTATCAAAAACATCGTAGAAACGACCCAGAAACACCTGGTTACTTGCCAAAAACGACATGGTTGTTTTCAGCAAGTACCCGAAGGTGTTTCAGTTCCCCATTTCACTCTGGAAATAGTTACCCTTAGCAACGCCCCTTGTTTTGTCGTCCCTGCATCTTAGCAAAAAGTCAAACATTGACTGCCCCATACAAATTTAATTGCAAATACTCATGGATTTTTTGGCACTCGATTTAGTTTGGAAATTTTCAAATTTCACGAATAAAATGCAGCAAATTATGTGACTTAGCCTCTAATAATGACATAAAAATAATTTATTGTATGGATGAAGAGCATCATCAAAAGGAGTGGTAAAATAGGCAAAGAAGTTAAAAGAGCTATACAGGAAAAAAGTTCATTTTATATAATTAGACCACATTAGCTCTTAACAAGGGATTTGAATTCCTTAAACTTCTCTAGGACTAGACTCTTTTGATGCAAGCATGCAACCAAATACGCTGGAAATCATGGAGAGATTATTGTGTCAACAAGTTGTGCCACAAATCCAAGCAAGAGAAGACCAAACAAATCATCGTTATCCACTCAAATTTCTAAGAGAGAAGAATCATGTTGAATAATCTCCTTTATTACATGCTTGTGAATAGCTTCAAATTTTCTTTCCACAACTGTAATTCCCTCATATGAAAGATTTATTATAAGGAAAATGAGACTCACAAATTAGAGATTGTGAGACCTTCATAGCCTCATGAATATCCTCATCCAACTGAAATAAATCGTCATACCACTTCATACCATTCATTACAGTTATCCTCCAAATCTATTGTCACAACTATACTAATAATTAATGTATCAAATGCATTATCAATTGCTTTTGCCCTTTCTTGGAACACTTCTTCTCTAAACTCATTTCACTTCGACATTTTTTCAAGCATTCCCAAAACGTCAACTTTCAAGTGCTATATCTCCCTCAATGATATACCAAAACTGATGAATTTATAATCGTTGGAAGCGGTCTGAAGTCTACTTTCGAATTAAAAAAATCACCCCAATCTGACCCCTGAGCAAATGAAGATCCTTTTTCTGCCCTTTTGATCCGACATAATCAACTTTAAAATGTCATATCTCCTTCTATATTGCTCCAAACCTTTACTGTGAACACTTCTTGGAAAGCTCTCAAAAATATCTTTCCAGCAACAAAAAATAAGCTCAATCTTAGCTCTATGCAAGGAGAACGACCCTCTGTAAGAAATTTGGTCCTTATTTGGAAAAAAAAAACAAAATTCCTTCCACTTTTCCAAAAAGGGCAAATTTGGTGCAAAAATCTTAGTGCCGTAACTTATGTTACCATTTTCTAATAACCAAGATCGAGATTCGGCGAGGTGAGAGCATATGGTGGATAGTCATAGAAAGCCTTAAACTATTGAAGTGGCTGTGGAACACAACCCTGGAAAGTATTATGATACCAGATGTTAAGAATCTCACAACTCAGAAATAGAATAACTCAATATCTTATATCAAACAACCCCCTGAGATAGGGCAACACTATATAATGCTCCTTAATGGAAGGAAGTCACTCCACATAATCTCTCTATTTTGAGATACCAAGACATAAAATACACTTCACTTTCTCTCACATGTATAGGGGCTTGTTTATAAAGCTACAAGACCCACCTACTTACAATGAATACTCATAACTAACTCACCTACCATTATGAGTAGATATAATGAATCTACTAGTAATTTCTCATGTAAGCCACCTATCATTATTAATTACTTTTATTCTAATTATCTAGGGGGATGACTTGCAAAATATATGCACCCTAAGCCTTTATATATTAATTCTAAATACACCATAATATCATATTCCCAAGTACATTATATTCCCTCCCCCTTAACATGTTTTGTCCTCGAAACATAAGAAGATGCTAAATAGTAAAATTGCTACAAGTTAGTACAAATATGTTGTCATGCTCTATCATCCAACCATCCAACTGCAATCTTCCTTAAGGATTTTGCTTGGTGGTTCCTATATCCAAACCTTGTTTCATATCCACTCTGATTCCATTAACCACTATAGTAATTCCTTATTTGCTACTAGGAATAGCAATTGCTTCTTTGATGCCACTAATTCCAGTATTTTCTCATTTGATACCACATAGATCCATAGTGAGTGCTTCCTTGATGTGTAATAATCTGCCACCATTATTGTTGCTTCTCATGATGATGTGGGTGTCTATATGCCTCAACCTTAGTAATATTTTATGATACTTTGACCTTGTGAACCTTTTCTTCTCTTAGTGCCTTCGTCTCTTGAGTAGGTGAAGTGTTCTTTTCTACTTGTATGTCTTCTTCATATGCTTCCTTATTCTCATCCTCACCATCATCCTCATGATTTACCTTAACCTTACTTTGTTCCTTGTTAAGTGTGATATCTTGCAAGGTGACCTTCAACTTCTTTTGCACATTAATATTGATTGCTACCAAACTCTCTAACCAAGGATATCCAAGAACAGTATCCAAACTATCCATATCCAAAGCAAAAAAAATTGAGTGCAAAACACATTTTTCTAGGTTGTCTAGAAACGCAAATGCAAACGGTTCCAAAACGCAGAAACACAGATTTTCAAGAACCCTTGATTTGGAAACGTTCGTACAATATATATATTGCATAATACTCATTTATGGCTATAAAAGATTAAACATTTAAAAATATAAAGTATTAATTCATTCATTACTTCAAAGACAAAATGTACATTTAAATCTAGAATAAATCATCTATATTGCCCTCAAAATTATGAATGCCACCCCCACTATTTTTCAATTTTATCATTTACTAACGTTTTCTCTCGCAGGGGCTCGCCGATGCATTGAATCTCCGAGAGTGCATGCCTTAAGGGGTGCACAGCGAATGGGGTGGGATCAACTTGTGGCACTTTGCAAGAGATGTTCTCATACTATTCTATCATACATACATCCTTTCGTGCAACCTTCATAACTCCTATGATGTCTCCTTGAAATCTTGAAACCTAAAATATGGCTAAGTCTGAAACCTTGAAATCTGACTAAGTTTGAAATATGATAGGATCCTCCAAAACCTAGAATTTGCATTACAGCTCCTAGAGGTCTGAAACCACTCTCAAACACCCTGAAAGTATATATATAAAATAGAACTTGAAGAATAAGTTTACATTTAGATATCCCTATCTAAATGTAAACTTATACTGAAATGTTTATTTTATATATATATTGTCTGGTTCAGGCTGCTTTTACATATTTATTTTATTTTTTGTTCACTTCAACTTATATTGTCTGTCGAAATCCCTTGGAAATGCCCGAGAAACGGCTGGAAACGTCAAGAAGCACCCCAGAAACCCCTGGGCGTTTCACGGAAATGTCCCAGATGTTTCCAGACCATTTTCGGACGTTTTCATACCGAAAATGTTTCCAGGCCAGAAACTTGGGGGCAGGGGTTTCCTACAACACAGATATTTGTCCATGGTGAGTTTCAAATCTTCAAAATTTTGAATATGCTTACTCTCTATTTGAGTGTCCTTGATTTGCTTTGCTTGCACCTATAGTTGCTTGGCTAAGTCCATGCTGATGAAGTTATGATTGGTTTATGTTGTCCCCAATTTTTTACTTTGTCAAAATTTCCCAATTTTGGTACCAACACAAAGCCTTCATTCCGAAATCCAACTCTGCCTTAAAAATCACTCTTCCATACTAGGTCGTTTTTTTGAAAAATGAGAATGCATTTTTCATGCCCTATACACCCAAGTGGCTAGGCCGGCCCAACCCCCTAGGCATGTCGAACACAAAAGCATGCCTATATTGCACCTAGGTGCATTTTCGTGCCCACAAACCCTCGAAGACGGGACAACTCGACCTTGCAAGCGCACCAAACACAAGGACTCACCCATGTTGCAATGAAGCTTGCCATCGTGTCAGTTGCACCCACACAGTTGCATGGCACACATGCCCCGAAAAGGCGATGGCCAAAGCACGCCGATATTTGAATATTTTGGCTATAAACATAAGTTCAGCATTCTCAATATGCAAAACGTCTCTAGCCAAGAACAGTGTTCTCATCCTCCATACCCACACAACCCAAAAGCTCTGCCCCTCCACCATTTAAGTTTGGAAAAGCGAAAATCAGCCCAATCATAGTCAAAATCTTCATTTTTCCACACACTTCTCATCCATACTCCCCTTATGTATTTTAAACACATTTTGAGCACTTTGCAAGCCAGCAGAGGTTTGAAGTGCCTAGGGTACACCAAAACTCTCCCCTACTACAAGCTCCTGATAGGGTGTTAGAGGGTAAGAGACAAATTTTCATGACCACTGTTGCACATTCTACACATCCACAAGCATTTTCTACCTCCAAGCTCCAAGCTCTTGTTGAAGCTACATCTCGTGCCACCAAAGAGGCAAAGATGAAGTTCAAATACATGGGTTATGAGCCCATATCCGTCTTGGAGACTAATATACCAGAGATTGGCAACTCTCATACTAGACATGTGGATTTGGCAGAATCTCACAGAAGGATCAATGCGGAATCCCCACTGCAGTGGTTGCACTCCTGTCAATGAACGTTTTAGCTGAAGCGATTGATTTCCCCATCTCGATACAATGCACGGACCTAATGTCTGCCTGCGTGCAACACTATGATTCTAATAGCAGACAAGTTTGGTCAATGGGTGTAGTGATGGCAAAGCTTGACAATAAATCCACTGATATGGCTTGCAGAATTCCACCACAGGGCACGTATGCAAAGATGAGTGAAAGGGTGGAACAAGCTCACTGGGACAAAAACCCTAAAAAACATCTCTTGACCATAGATGTCGAGTGGTTGAAGCATAAGAGGAGAGGCGTGTCCAAGCTTCCCAAGAATTTCATCGAGTGTGACTTCAAGGAGGAACTATTAGATATGATTACTCTCCTCAATATTATGGTGGGACAAACCATTCCAGAATTCCACCCTCAGATGTTCTTGGCTATGAAGATCATTTACAATGGCAAGCAGTGCATTGATTGGGGGAGCATCATCAAGGATGCATTGCATCAGTAGCTCATCGAAATAAATGTCACCAAAACAATTTACATGTCTTCCTATCTAGTATACTCCCTAGCAGCTCTACGGATCTCCCCTGCCCTCACTCAACAAGGGAACCTTGGCCCCACCACCAAAGTGCATGAGCACCATCCACAGTTGGTCCTTGAAGAAAACAACAAGAATTTCAAGCGCATTAATGACACTTTCACCATGAGGGTTGTTCAGGCACTCAAAGAGGACTGGGGTGCAAGGATGTCTTATGAAGGCACTACCCTGGTCATGCAATATGAAAGTTATTCCATCCAATTCCCCAAGTTCACCTACATCAGAGTTGGTGGGTTTGAATGTTGTCCTTTCAAACTCCCACGGCTTTTAAGTGATAAGATCCTACTAATAGAACTATGCAAGATCTCTGAAGTCCATAAACGATGCAAAAAGATGCACGTACAAGTGTAGTTTTTCAAATCACACTGGGCCACTATACCTGTTGAAGTGCCACAAATGCCCAAAACATTGAGACCACAATGATGCACTTTCCTTTGCATCCTCACATCAATAGGGCTTCGTTCAACAACAAGAGCTATGTCAAAGCTCACCTTAGGATTGGTGCTACTTACCCACATGTAGCTCATTTGGAAGACTATTGGGCAAACTATGCCAATGAATACAAGGTACAAAGAAGAGATTGGGGTCATCTGAGCTTGGATCAAATCAAAGCCTTCACCACAAAATGGGTCCCTTAGGGAATGGTGGATCGAAAGCAAATTGCTTGACCCCTTGTATACAAAAAAATATACGTCAACACCATTCCCTGATTGAATTGGTCTTCTTAAGAGATCATTGAGCTACAGTTTCGAACCATACTTAGCGGGTCGATGAAATGATTCAATCACAAACTTACAGAGTTCATGGGGGCCAATGGCTCGACAAAATCCAAGTCTTTAGTTCCTCACAAGCAAACCATTGCACTAGCATCCAGAGTGGCTAGCACTAGCAACATTGGTCTTGTATATTTCCCAACAACGAGTTTTGGTGGTGATGTTGGCAAAGATGACCCCAATCAATCAAAGTTGTCATGGAAGACTTGGGGAGGAGGTTCCTCCACAATAGTAAAGTTGCAAGGAAAGAGACTAGCACATTCACAATCAATTTCCCCTCTAGGTGACTCACAAATTATTTTCAAACAAGTGATTCCTCTCTCTTGATTGACAACACCACGCAATAATGCATTGCCTCTAGTCAAGGACTAGATCAATATGTTGTTGGAAAAACACAAAATATTTCTCAGCAAATTTTGAATTCTCAACTTATCCCATCATCTCCACAAATACCACTTCCACCTCATTCCACACCGCCAAGGCAGCCCACACCACCTTCAACTTTTGCTAACTCAGGGACATAGGTGGTCAGTTTCAGCGATGCTTCATTTCAATGGATGCAACATCAATGGGAAGGAAGAAGTTGGTTGATAAAGTATTCCCAGACTTTGACTCAGTAGCAGATCTTTGAGCAACACCTCCAAAGAAAGCAAAGACCACATCTAGGTTGGTTTCTAAACCCTCCAGAGCCTAGTTCATGGAGATTTCTAAGCCTAAAAAGGAGAAAAATGTGGAGGATATGACAATTGTTGATTATACGCTGAAGAAGGTCCCATTGGAAATGCCAAATCGTGAGAGTGACATTCATAATCTCAGAGAAACCACCAAAAGAATGATCAAGAGGTCAGAGAAAGATGAGCTGACCCAAGAACAAATGAAAGAGCAAATCCAACAACTTGTCAAATATGTTAATTACCTCGAGTCCAATGGAAGCCCCATAAACCTCTCAACCTACTGCCCCAGCGCAGATGCCTGGAATTAGCATAGAGACAATTTCAACTATAAGCAGGTACAATAACTTTGGTAAGACTCTTGTAGCTTGGGTAGAACAACTGCTTTTGAAAGGGTTGAAATACATAGAGGAAGTAATGAAGACTTACGAAAAGATTAAGATAGAGCAAGGAAAAGTGGATCAGCAGATCCAATGTCACTAAAAGGAGCTTGAGATTTGGGAAAGCATGATGAAGGATGCAGAAGAAATGTCAACAATTGATGCCGATCTGCTCATCAAAGGAAGCATATTTGACAAAAAGGAGAATGATCTATCCTATGATTGGTTCGAAAGCATGCTGCACAAGATTGATGTCTTGAACAGAGTTGTTGAATATCTAAAGAAGCAACAAAATAATGGAGATGAAAGGCTTGTCGATTCTTGTTCAATTTTGTGGAGCCTTCACTATGATTTAAATAAAGTAGATGGCTTTGGGGAGCATGCCATGAGTGAAATAAAAGAGCGATTCAAAAAGTTCATCAAGGAAGAGTTATTCAAGGAAGGCACTTTCAATGTTGCCTCAATGGATAAACTCAGGGATATCAATACTTCATTGGAGGAGTCGAATGCACAGTTTCCAAAATTCTCGGAAACTTCCAATGTCATGATGATGATCTCCAACCGATCATTGGTACACTGCAAGAATAAAGTAATTCAGAAAAGGGACTCCATAACAGAAGTTGTGGACAAATTCCGGACACTTAAGTTGTCCCAAGAAAATAAAAAAGCTGCGTGTGATTCGGCCTCAAAGAAGATGGGCCCACCAAGCACATATCCTTCTCTAGGAAAGTCCCTCTAGGAAATATTTGGATGCTATTTTGAATATTTTCTTCTATTTTTGTAATATTCAAAAAGTACATATTATCTTTTGTAATTTTATCAAGAAGTGAAATGTAAATACAAAATTAAAATAGGACAACGATGAGAATATGAAGGGTCAGCCCATTCCCTCCTAAAGCTATAGATAGGAGAAATGGCTATTGTAAAAGTGTTGTTTGATGCTATTAAAAAATTTGCTTGGAAGGAAAGGAAAAGAAAATTGTGTTCATTTTTTCATCAAAAAATAGAAAGAAGTTTTCTAAAACTTTTTGTATTGTCATTTCTTCAGTGTTGTGTGTTATTATTATGTTTAATGTATGTCTTTCTTGCCTTTCAAGTAATATATGTTTCTATCGTCAAACTACTTTTAAGTTCTTTCCTATCATGCAAGGGACAAGATCTGCATTTGCTAGTTCATGTGTGACCCTTCATCTTCCGTCTCTTTTAGTTTTCTTTTAAAGGTAGAAAGTAATAAAACCCACTACACAATTTTCCCTGTACATATTGCAAATAGTTTTCTTTTAGTTTTTCTCATTCTCAACAAAGGGAACCTCTCATCACAATAGAGGAGGGACTTTTGTCCTCTTCACTATTGTGAAAACACCCTATTTGTCATAGTGCCAAATATTTCGCCAACAATTTACAGATACAATAACCTCATTTATTTGAATGCATCCATGATATTGAAATATTGAATCTTCATTTGAAGCTAAATTGTTTGAACCTTTATCCTCCATCTTTCGCTATTTTGCTTCCTTATCTTGTTCGTCATTGTTACCAACACCCTTATTTTCTTATTTTTATACCTCATCCTCCTATTTTGCCTCCTCGTCTATATCATTATTTGTTTCCTCAGATGCCCATTGATTTGGAAAAAATTGTTGCATTTCTTCCCACGAAAATTCTTCCATTCTTTTTGCATCTGAACAAAGTCAAACCAACTCAATGCAGGACCCTTAGGACAAAGACACAAACCTAATTGCCAAAATTCTAAAATTGGAACTATTATTCTCTAGCATCAATGTCATCATGTGCAAATAAGTATTGAAACCCCATGATCCATAATTCATAAAAACCAGGGTAGCACTAACATTTATATTTACTAGATTTCCTTTCCTACCCAAGATTTGAGAATAAAAACATATAGTCAAGTATATCCAAATATTTCATTTGAATTGCAAAAAATGGTCCTTGATTTGCTTACCCAAAATGAAATATATGAATATTTTTCCATAGTCGTGCCTTGGAGAACTCTCAGATCTGCAATTCTAAAAGCTCATTTTGGAAGAACACAACTTCCTTATTTCTACTTTGAATCTTCAGCATGACCACTTTTTGGAAATTCCTTGAATAATTTTTCCACTGATGCAAGATTCATCTCAATCACAAAATCTGACAAGAAGATCGAAGCCTCTAAAGTTCATTGTTTTTTTCCTAATTCTACGCTAAAAACAATTGCTAGAAATCACGTCCCAAGGTCAACTTTGCATGGCCATACCTCCCTCGATATTGTTCAAAATCTTTAGTGTTACCACTTTTTAGAAAGCTCTCAAAAAGATCTTCCAATTACATAACAAGCACCTTAATTAGACCTCTATGTGAGGAGAACGACCAACTGCAAGAAATTCAACCCTTATTTGAAAAAATAAATACAAATTTCCTAATGTTAGGGAAAAAGGGCAAACTTGAGGCAAAATGCTTAGTGTTGCCAATTCTGTTACCACTTTATGATTACCAAGATCCCGATTGAGCGACGTAAGAGCATATGGTGGACAGTTGCAAATAGTCCTAAACTATTAAAATTTATACAAAACACAACCCTGGAAAGTGCTTTGATCCCAAATGTTAGGAACCTACCTGCACAAATTAATCTAAAAACAAAAATATAGCAAATATGAATTGAACTAAAAGAAGATAGAAATATTGCATTCAAAATACATAAACACACTACAAAGTATTGTGGGCCTCTTTGAAGAGGAAACCTCCTTTGAGCATGAATCAATACAAAATATTCAAAAGATAATATTTCCTCTTACACAAGCTCTCTATTTAAACTAATCTACTCAAGACAACTACTACTTCCCATTTATGTGGGATAATTAAAAATCGTTGATGGGACGGCTTCCAAATCATATGCATCCAAACTTTTATTAATAACACCTAATACAAAAGAAAAGAGTTAAGATGAAGGGGTCCTAACATGCCCTCCCCCTTAAAAAAGCTTTGCCCTCAACGCTTGAGATGAAGAAACTACTATTGTAGTTGGAGTAGGGGTTCCCATGTTGCATCTTTTGCTTGCATGCCACACCATTATATCATAAGCTCTATGATAGTGCAATTGTGGAGTTGGCGTGAGCACCTATCTAGGATAGACTTGGGTTCTAAGAGAATAAAGCCTTCAATGTCGAGCTCAAGTAGTGCAATTTGGGCTCAAACATGTTGACCAATGACCTTATTCAAAAAAGGTACATGAAAAACAAGATGAATCTTGGATGAAGAGGGAAACTCCAACTTGTGTGCCATGGGACCAATCTTTTGGAGCACATTATAAGGACCATGAAATTGGGTGCTAGTTTTCGATAACCCTTCAACTTCAAGGAGGACTGCTTATAAACTTGTAGCCAAAGAAAAACCATGTCACCTATGTCGAAAGCATGTTCCGAGTGGTTTGATCAGCCTATTGTTTCATGCAGCCCTGTGCCATATGGAAGTTATCCTTGAGAGTTCAAAGGATATTTCGATGCATGTTGAGTGTGTAATTAACTGCTTCTACCTTGGAACTTCTTGAAAGGTATGTTTGAAGAGAGGGCGGTGGCTGACCATAGATGACTTCATATGGTGTCACTCTGGTGACATAGTGGTATGTGGAGTTGGACCACCACACAACGAGTGGTAACCATTTGACCTAGTGATTATGTTAATCGGAGGCAAAGTAGTGCAGATAGGTCTCCAAGCATTTGTTGACAATTTGTTTGTGAAAAGTAGGCAAAGCTCATTTTAAGTTGGGTGCCATAGTGATGGAGAAGTTCCTGCCAGATGTTGCCAATAAGAGTAGAATCATGGTCACAAACAACAAAAGTATGAATGCCATGGAGGCAGAAAATCTAATCCAGAAAGGTCTGAGCAACGATGGAGGCTGTAAAAGGACGGGCAAGGGTGTAGAAGTGGGCATACTTGGAGAGGCGATCCACCACCACTAGAATCACTAGTTTCCCTCCTGAATTTGGTATTCCTTCAATAAGTCCATGGAAATGTTGGTCCATGCCCTGATGAGAATAGACAATGGTCGAAGCATGCCTGGGGTCAAGACTATCTCCCCTTTGTTGCACTGACAAGCCTCATATTCTACAACAACTGCTTGATGTCATGTTTAATGCACTCCCAAAACAATTTCCTATGGACCCTTTCATAAAAAAATAAAAACCCTAAGTGGCCATCTGACAGTGAGGCACGTAGTTCCTACAAAATTTTCTGACACGTTGCCAATTTAGGCACCAGTATAAGACAACCCTTGTGTTGCAAATAGTGATCATCCCAAGAGTAATTTCGTCAAGACGAAAGATTAGTGGAAACTTGTTGGATAAGCCACTTAATTTGGGCATCTCGGTACCATACTTATTAGATCTTTTCCGTCCACTCCAAAATGGGAAAGGATAGCGTACACAAAGTTGTTTGTTCTTCACACTGGGGAGACAACACATCTGCAAAAACATTGTCCTTACCTTTCTGGTAGGTAATCTCATAATCATTGCCCATTAGCTTGGTTACCCACTTATGTTGCTCGAGAGAAGAGACTTTACACTAAGAAGTACTTAAGACTATGATGATCGGATTTGATGCAAAAATGTCTCCCTACCAGGAATGGGCACCACCTGTTTACTGCATGAATAATGGCTAGCATTTCCTTCTCATATATTGAGCAGGCAAAGTTTTTCCTTTTAAGTGCCTTGCTAGTGAATGCAAGAGGTCAGCCTTCTTGCATTAGGACAGCTCCAATGCCACTTCCAATAACAGTGGGTTTAGAGAAGTCAGGTATAGCCAGACATTGCCTGCTTGAGAAGTTCGAAAGTCGTTTTTGCCACCTTTGACCAATGAAAGGCATCTTTTTTCAACATGGTCGTCAATGAAGCTACAATTTTCCATAATCCTTGACAGACTTTTGATTATTTTCAATGAAGCCCAAAAATCCACGAAGGCTCAAGTATTTTTTCTTTAGGCTAGTTTTTCATAGCCTCAATTTCCTCCAGAACCACTTTGACTCCCTCCTCAAAGATGATGTGCCCGAGATACTCAATTTCCTTTTGACCAAAAGAGCACTTGGACCATTTGGTACATAACGAGTTTTCATAAAGGATTTGGAAGGTTTGTTCCAAAGGCATCAAATGCTCCTCCCATGTGTGGCTATGAACAAGGATGTCATCAAAGAAGCCTACGATGAACCTTCGGAGGTGTGGCCAAAAGATGTTCATTGAGCCCTAGAATGTTGATGCAACATGGGTGAGGCCAAATGGCATGACAAGAAATTCATAATGACCATCATGATTCGGAAGGTTGTTTTAAGAATATTTTCTTCATTGATGCAGACCTAAAGATTACCTAGCCTCAAGTTGAGCTTTGAGAAGAAGCAGGCTCCATGTAGTTCGTCCAATAGCTCATCAATCACTCTGATGGGAAACTTCTCTTTAATGGTAAGTTTATTCAATGTTCAAAATTCAATAGAGTCACCAAGACTAGTCTTTTTTTTGTACCATTAATATGGGGGAAGAGTAAGGACTGATGCTTGGTCGAATGAGTCTCGCCTTCAAAAATTCCTACACCAATTTTTCGATTTTATTCTTCTATAGAAATGGGTACCACTATGGTGGATGTTTGCAGGCACATTGCCTGGAACAAGCCGAATTGCATGATCCTCTGGTCATTGTGGAGGTAACCCTACAGGATCTTCAAAGATGGTTGATGATTAGGCAATAGTTCCTGTAAACCCAGCAACTGGTTTGAATCAGATGATTAAATGGGTTGGATGATGCAAATCTGGGCAACAATCCCATTGGATCCCTTTTTCAGCAACCTCTCCATTCGATGAGAGCTAATGACACTTCTTGATCCCAAAGTGAGTCCTTTTATTGTGTGGTATTGTCCCTTATCAGTGAATTCCATCCATAGTTCGAAAAAATCCCATAGTATAGATCCTAGTGTCTAAAGCCACTATGCTTCCAAAACTAAGTCGCAACCTCCTAGAGGGAGAACATATATGTTTGAGTTCAAGTTATAATCCCCAACTGAGATTCAGACATTGCGGCATTTTCCCTCACAAGGTAAGGTTCCCCATTTACTATCATGACTTCAAAACTTGAACAAGGATGCAAATAACAATGGGCTTGTTTGGCTAGCTGAGGGTCAATGAAGTCATGTGTGTTGTTAGAATCAATGAGGATTGTGGAGGGATGTTTTTTGAAGTACCCCTTGACCTTCATTGTTTGAGGAATGGTGATGACAGCCAATGCATGCATCGAAATTTATGGTGTTGGATCTTCTCTGATGTCAGGGTCTTCTTCCTTTGATTCATCTTAGGCTTCTAATGCAACTTTCCATTCATCGAACTCTGGGGGCGACTCCACATCAAGTAGGTATAGTTTTTGTTCCACACATCAGTGATCCAATGTGAATTTATCATTGTAGTTGTCACACAACCCTTTCTCCCGACAAGCCCACATCTCAATGTCTGTTAGGCGTTTGATTGGTGTGGTTCTAAAGTTTGGAAATGTTATTGTTTTTTGTGGCATGGATTTCTTGAATGAGTGGGATTTAGAAGACCTATGCTGAGCTATAACTTATCTTTAGCCAACTTAGCTAACCTAATGATTGCCATCGTATCCCTTGGTTTAAACATTTTGACCTCAACTCTAATATCATCTTTTAGGCCACCAATAAAACAACTTTTGAAGAAGTCACCTAACAACCCTTTTGTTTTGTTTGCGAGTTTTTCAAATTCCATCTGATATTCCCAAAAAAACCAATCCATGGCAATTTGGTAAGGGCTCCCGTGAGATCCTCATATGCACTTGGGCCAAAGCGAATCAATACAACTTCACGAAATTTTGTACATGGCTACACACCATTAGATTTTTCATGCTAGTGGAACAACTAGATAACTTCTTTCTCCAAGTTGAAAGAGGCTATACATACCATGTCTCGAAATGGAGTGTCGTGTAGACAAAAATATTGTTATGCTCTATATATCTAACTAGTGAGAACTTTACCATCAAATTTAGGGGAATCCAATTTAGGACTATGTAGCATTCTCCCAAAATTGGAATCGTGTTCAGAATTGTTGTTCGGACCAATCCGCAAGTCATGGCCACTTATTCAATAAGAGTTTCCATTATGCTTGTTTGTTGGGCGTTGACACCAGAGAGTTGGGTTGGAGATCATCCCTTATCGTATGCATTTGTGCACGAAGGTTAAAAAGTTGTTGCTCCATTTCCCCTGATCAGGTTTGTAGCATATTGGGGGAGAGAAGTGGGGGTGTTCGGAAAGTGTTATCGGAGATATATCCCAAAATTATCAGCTCGATGAGACGATCACAAGCACTCCAACTTCGGAAAAAAATCCCATACTTCTATTTTTTTAAGTTCTACTAACTTGCTATTGCACCGCATCCAGATAATTGTTCCCAAATATTATGATCTTTCTGACTTTTATGGTTACTATGTTTTTGTAGGACTCCAATATTTCCAAGGTTATTACAAGGAAGGTTACTATAGGGTGTGTCTAGTCTATGAGCTCGCAAATATACTTATCCCGTTAGTGAATAGTGTTGGCCTAATAATTCAAAACTCTAACCACAGAAAATTGAACCATCCCATAGCCCTCTATCCCATCTCCAAGGTATGGCAAGAGTAACTTAATAGGGCTAACCTCTTACCGGTGCATCACAAAATACAAATGGCCGAAGGCTTCCTATTGCGTAAAGAAAAAACCTTGGGCACTTCCTATATACCGAAATGTACATGGAAGCTAAAATTTGTATACAATGTTATCTGAGGCCTAAGTATTCATGAAGAACTTATCACCTCACTTCACATGCTGAGATGTAATGTCCCTTCCAAGGGAAATTAGATAAATAAAGATATATTCAATCACTTTAATATTTAGATGTTAATTTCCAGATTTTTCTACAAACCCTAGCAATCTGAAATTTGATGAAATACTGTTGTAAATGATTTGAAATCAGCTTCAAATAATTATTCAAGTTTTCAAAAAATAGCATAATTTATATAAATATTTAATAGCCAAATAATCAGCTAAAAACCTGATTTTTGGATAGTCAAGTGGCTGAAAAAATCAGATAAAATAGTAAAAAATATGGTGTGGCTGTTGCACACCTCCAAAAGCCTTAGAAGGACCCCAAAATGGGTCGCCCACCTCCAAGACTAGTTTGTTGCCCCTGTAGACCTGCGCAGCCCCCAACCAAGATGATTCGCTACCCTAGATAGCGCTTGCAAACAAGTGTGCAGCTCCTTTGTTGGTTCGCTCAATCTCCGAATGATCTTTGGTGTTAAAAACACCCTTCCGAACTTGATAATGCTCAATGCAGCTCCTAGATGAAGCTGCCCTAGATCTGAATCTTGGGTTTTCGTCCTCAATTCAGCTCCTTTGAAAAGGTTTTTGTCCTTCAAAAGCAAGTCTTTGCTTTTCATGCTTAGACTCAAGAAAGTCGTTACCAAATGTAAACATGCCTTCAAATGAAATACAAATCCCCTTTATATATCCACTTTTTAATTATGAAGGAAGAGTTAGTGGATTATAAGGATAATTTGCTTTTAAAATCACTTAAAGGGCTAAATAAGCCCATGACCCTTAAAAAGGTCCCAACTTAAGTGAAAAGCAAATTAGTCTATTATTTCTTTACTTTTAAGTATTTAAAAATACTTTTTATTTTAGTAATAATATTATTTAATTTCAAAATGGGGACATTACACGAGACGTGTTTATCCAAGAACAACTTTTTGTGGTATTTTAAAACCCTCGGTATAGGGTTTTTAACATATATAAAAAAAACCACTTGCAGGGAAAAAATAATGGACAGATTTGGGGCTAAAAGTTTAGTAACGCCACTTTTGTTACCACTATTTGATCACCAAGATTCCGATTGGCAAGGTAAGAGCATACAGTGGACATTGGCAAAAAGCCCTAAACTATTGAAGTTGTCGTAGAACACGACCATGGAAGTGCTCTTATACCAGATGTTAGGAACTTGCCTACACATGGATTAATCTAAAAATATATATATAACAAATATGCATTGAACTAAAAGAAGATAAAAATATTGTATTGAAATAACATAAGCACACTAAAAAAATATCACACGCCTCTTCAAGGGGGTAAACTCCATTGAGAACAACGAGGTACAAAATATTCAAAAGATGATTTTTCATCTTACACAAGTTCTGTTTTTAAACTAATCTCCTCAAGACAACTACTACTTCCCATACATGTGGGATAATAAGAAATAGCTAATGAGACGACTCACAGAGCATATGCATCCAAGATTTTATTAACAACAGCTAATCCAAAAGAAAAGAGTTAGGACGAAGGGGTCCTAACAGCCTCTAATAATGCAATAATATTTTTTTGGTATGGATGAAAAGCATCACCAAAAGGATGGAGTGGTAAGATAGGCAAACAAGTTAAAACAGATATATGGAAAACAAGTTCATTTTACATAATTTGACCACATTAACTCTGAATAAGGATTTTGAAGTCCTTAAACTTCTCTAGGACTAAACTCTTTTGATGCAAGAAATCAACCAAATATGGCTAGGGTAATCATCAATAGAAGTTATAATATTCTTTGCAATGAAAAGCAAGTCTTTTACCAAGGGACCACATAGGTCACCATGTACAATAAGCAAATGAGTCTTTGCCCTCCATGCCTTGATTTTCTCAAACATTTCCCTATGACACTTGCCGAGAACCCATTACTCACAAACACTATTCTGTGGAGATTATAAAAGGTAAGCCATGAGGCTTGTTCAATCTATTCAGGTTTCAGGCTCTCTATAATTCAAGATACTAAATCTTAAATACCACAATTTACTCACATCATCAGCATGAGCAATTGTGACTATCTAATAATTTACATCATCATCAGCAGTAGTTTAGTTAGCTGTGTATTTTTTTACATTTTTTATTATGTGTTTTCTTTTTTAATCTTTATTTTTATTATGACCTGGACCAGCACTGGTTTTTAATTATGTTTTTATTATAACAGTCGAGCACCCGAGATAATATAAGAACTTGGGAAGTACCCGGGAGGTACCCTAACCAGGTCAGTACCAGTACCAGAACCACACCATACTGGTACAGGTACAAAGAACTCCAAGGCAGTACCCGGTACATTACAATATTGCCATACTAACACACCCTGTTGGGACAAGTCAATATTTTCTTCTTTGTCCAAGCTATTGGGACAATCCTCTAGGCTCAAACTCCTATTTTTCAGAGAAAGGATGATATTTGATGGTAGTTAACTCTTTTTGAAGAGATTTGACTTCGCACTAACACTAGTGTGCCCATAGTAGCTTAATGTAATTTTTTGGTTAGATGAAATCCACACTTACAATTAAAATTTTCAAAATGACAATGACTTCAACTTCTACCAAGGACTTGACATCATGTTGATGTATTCGACACAAATTCAGGTCTGCTTATATATGGCTTAGATACACCACTAGTATATGGAGGGCTTACCTTGAGAATCCAGCCCCTAACCCACCCCCAAAAAAAAAAACACACTATAAAATACACAGTAAATGCCTCAAATAATATTCATTGTTTACATATTTTTTGTTATATTTCTAAATTTATGAACAAAAGTAAACTATATTTTAGTTATTCTCTTTTCACTGTGTACTATATGCCATACCCAGATTGGATACTCTGAATCCGCGTCCATGTAACTTAAGAGTATGAGAGGGAAAAAGCTAATTCATGTAACTTAAGAGGATGAGAGGGAGAAAGCTAAGTGTTATATCAGAATGAGTAAATTTTGATTCAATCCTGGTCATTCTATGAAAGGGCATGTTGCTTGATAAAATTCATGGAGATTTCATAAAGCTTTCCAGCGTAATGAATGTGTCAGCCTCATTGTGAGTAACCATTCTATCAGTATTCAAGATAGATTTATGCACCTTAAGAAAAGGAAGCTTAAAGGAGAGCATGTTGTAGGAGGGAAACATATGCATGCAAGAAACCAATATATGAAGAGAGAGTTGTCCATACCCCTAAAAGGTTTCCTTATTGTTTCTAAATTTATTTCCCTATTTGCCTCATTCACAGTGCTCATAGAGAATAAGTAGATTACCCTCTAGAAGCTGCTGCAGATACAAAGATCGGTTCCACAGGACTGCATTTCAAGTCCAAAACACTGTAACACAAAAAATAATAAATGTGCATAGTTAGAACATATGTAACATAACAAAATTGAAAACCTGTACAGACGTTTTTAAACAGAGAGCTCAAAGTTCTCTATAGAAACAAATATTTTCAAAGACAAACTTACTTTGGGAATGCTGCACTAGTACTAAGATCACAAACAACTCGTTTTGCATCTACATTCCATGCCTTGATGCCACCCTGTGCTGTGCCTATGAGCAACTACTGTCAACAAGAAGCATTAATGAGTTGAAAAGGGAAAGGGCTTACTGTCAGTTTCATGGCAGACAAATAAGAAGCCACTACAACAAATCCAACCATTTACATCTACAATTTTTAATATATTTTATTGAAGACCTAGAGATTTGCATACCAAGCGATCTGACTTATACTCCCAATCAAGGGACATGATTTCGGCACCACAATAGATTGTAGCATTTCTGGATGTTGGGGTCGAAGAATCATATGTCCAAATCCTTTTTAGTTCCAAAATAAGAAATAGATATTAATATTCGTGAGGATGTAAAATTTTGGATTGTAGCACATTAACTACTCATTTTAAATTCAAGAAACAAAAGCACATTCAAGCAACTTAGAATGATAGTCTTTTCTTAAACTGCTCTCTCATTACCTAACAGTGCCATCAACAGATGCACTAGCAATATTTGTTCCTGCGGCAGAGAAACGGCATCTAGTGATTGGACTTGTATGACCTGAAAATGTCTCCTGAAAGAGTATACACCATGAGAAACTATCAGCATTAACAAGCTCTTTAGTAATTACCAAATCTTCCTGTGCTCTTTAAATAGTAACCACACACAAAAAAAGATTTCTGGTGTGAGAGGAAATCCCATATCAAGTTTAACAAATCCGTTGAGATTTCTTTTTTGGATATGCTCACCAGCCCACCTGAAACTCCACAGTAACTTCTGAAAAGTCTTCTTCGCTCCCTATTTCACCATCAGGTTCTGCACCAGATTCTGATCATGGTGTTATAACAAGCATTATATATTGCATTGCATAATAGTACAATCCTTGAATGAAAATTTGAAAGTGTATTTTACACAGTGGTTCCTAGGGTTTCTAATTAAAAACTGACTATTAATTCAATGCCACTGACTGGCATATTTTCCCCAATTCATGGGTAGAAGCATTAAAGTTGGAGAATCCACATATCAATCATTTAGGACACCTGGCCAGCCATGGTGCCTTTCACAGATAGCCAAAATGCTTTCCGATTTATCCAGACATTAATATATTTTAAAAGTTACACATCTTACTAGCTCGCGCTACATTTTACCAAGGGTAGTACATGACCAAATAGGTAACATTTATTTCTAATAGATGATATATTCAGGAGTTGACTTTGCAAAGGATTCAGAACTGCATATTACCTCTCCTAGGGCTAGTTGGGACAGGTCTGCTAACAAGATGATTTCTCTTCATAACTCTATCATATAGACGAATGGTTTCTAAAAAATTCTGCAGAAACACAGGAAATTTCTTGCCTATGAATTCTAGCAAATTCCATGACCAAAAGGCAATTATGTGAGGTCTTTGGACAAATTTTATTACAGTTTCACTCTCAACAGTTATGATCAGTGAACACGAGCTACCTTAGAAAGAACAAGTTCATCAAAACAAAATATGCTAATAAGTAGCACAAATTCAACCTTCAAATTGAAAAAAATGAGAAAGGACTAAAAGTTTGAATTTCCTTTCTATAAAATTCCATTTATTTTGTTACAGGGCTAAAACAATGTGTACAAGTACATCATTTTTGCATTCATAAAATACCTTTATCGGGCTTGGATTTGTCATGAAATCAAATTTGCTAAATATCAAGTTTTCTTGCCGCCAGTTTCCTTGTCCTTAGCATAAAGCTCACCATTAATATTTAAGCCACTAGTAACATGTAATCATTCATAATTGTGTGGCAAAGGCATTGCGAAGTGCAGTTTGAAGTTAATATATCATGATAATGATGCCTTAAAAGATAATGAGATGCCAATCGTACACTGACAGCTTTTGCCACTACGATCTCCGGAATGATTCTCTCAATAAATAGACAGTGTAAATTCAAGTTTTATGTATGCTTACTCTTCACGAGCAAAGTTCTTTCTGGATTCCAAGCCAGAATATCAAGGTTGATATATCACCAGTCATTGTGAATCCTAATCTATCACATGAATGTTTGATGGTTCTATATTCCATGCTCAACAAAGACTTCTTGAATATTGAACTCCTCAGCTTTTCATAAGCAAGAGCTTTGCAACATTAAAAAGTTTATAACGAAATCAATAAAATATGTCTTGCATAATTAAAAGAATTCTATTTGCATAGATATGTGAATTGGCCATCACATTACCTTATTAACTTTTATCTCAATATCCACGGCCAGTTTTAAGTTGGACTAGTAAAAGAGTTTTTTTTTTTTCTACCCGACTTCATGATTATTTTGAAAGGAATTTCCACTCCCTTTATCAATAACCAATCTTCAACCTTTGATTTCTTCATTTTTTTTTCAATATGATAACTCAAGGCAAAAGAGGCTTCAGCTACATCTCAACCTTAAATGCAGCACCATATATTGTGTAGTAACTAAATTATAGAAGGAAGATAGAAAATACTTTTAGTAGCAGCTGGCCTATATGCATATGCAGAAAAATGATATGGGAAAATAGTAATACTTTAACAAATTGTGACTGTGTGAGACAGGAGACTATCATGAGAGGCAGAATGACCTACTGCACATTGTAGATCAAGTTGCTCTATAGGAGCTGAAATTTTCGACCAACTTGAATAATCTCTAAATAAACATATTGTTTGAAGTTTAAAACTTCTTGATGTAGGATAGGCAGAACATCGGTCACTGCTGCAGGTAAAACATCCCCTCAAGGAGGAGTATAAGGAAGTCAGGGGCAGAGGAGCTTCAAAATGTGAGAAATGCTCACCAAGTAAAAAGAACTAAACTTAATCATTGTTCCAAATTAGTAACTAATTCAACCATACGAAGAGAGATTCCCTTCACAGATAGAAATCTCCTCATTGATGTGTTTCTCACAACCTGCTATAGTTTCTCCAATGACAGAGTTGCTAGAAGGGATAAAAGCAACGTCTGGCAGATTCCTCCCACAAGCAGTTGGCTTAAATTGAAATTGGATAGTGTCTCGACTGGAAACGTGGGACCAGTCAAAGCAGGTGGTATTTATCGAAATGAGATTGGGGTGCCCATGGTTTGGTTTTTGCTGGGTTTGGGCGTTCTCTCCAATGATCCAGACAAAGCTTTGGGTGTATGGCATGGCCTTTTGATGGCTACAAAGGCAAAGTTGGATAATATGATGGTCAAAACCAGCTCACAGATTCTGGTCACCATGTTTAATAATAGTCCATCACATTCCCTGAAAAATTGGCAGCTGAGGATTACAGTATCAGATATCCATAAGCCAATTTTGACTTTCTTAAATATTACTGTCGATTACAAACTGAGAGAGGGGAACAAGGCAGCTGACACCCTTACTAAACCCGCTTAGACACTTCCCCTTAAATGGAACATAATCAGTCATCTTACCATGAAGTCGAGAACAGGGTTAGAGCAACCCTTGATACCATTGTCAATGAAGAGAAAGTTCAAGTGTGATGGAGCTTGTAATAAGAATAGCCTTATTCCTAATACTTGCTTCTTTGAATGTTTTGAAACTTCTAATTTTGGTTTTGGTATGGAAAGCCTGTAAATTGGCTGTAGATGTGCCATACTCTCATGTAACCAACTACTAATTTCACATAATAGAATTTTTTTTAGCTGTGTTCAAAAGAAACTGCTATGGTTTCATTTGTTCCCAAATAGAGTCCCAATGCAATGTTGTGGATATTATTACAGCATCACATAATAATCTGATGATCTGTCATGTTTCCTTCATCTTAAAAGCTACTTTGTACCAAACGCATGGTCAGAAAAAATAAGTTGGATTTGGATCCCATTATTGTATCTACCAGTTCAACTCGCTGTGTTGCTATTGTTCGCAAATTATGTTCTATTTGACACACTTATAGCATTGACAAACAGAAAGTTAGAATGTTGGTTTGTGTTTTGTAACATTGTATATGACTGTAATAAGACTTCCACACGCCATAAATCTGAAACCCCTGTCTCACATAAAAAATTACAGGACATTGAGATTTAATCATAGGACCATGAGTAAACATACAGTTTCAAACTTTAGAATTCATGGTATGAACATGATAAATGGCATAGCATTTCAAGGATAAGAAAAGACAATTCAATCAATATGTAAATGCATAAGCTACACTCCAAAAGATCAAAATCATAGTGTCAACTGTTACTCCATGCCCTGTGTTATTCAAGTTCCACATAGTTTAATGGTTTTTATGGTATGGGATGATATCACAAAATAAAGACAGAAATGAATAGCGTACCTGATTCTGGGCTCTCACCAGTTGGATCTCTTGCTGATACTTCTGACATCTTTGAATTTCCTACCCTAAGATTATTAAAATCTTCCACATCTCTTTCCAGTCCAGATACATTTGAACTTGAAGCTGAGGCAGCATAATGATAAGACTGTTTTCCATGTATCTTCTCCTCTGAAATGTAGGTTGAAAGGGCAACACCTGCCTCAGACTCCTTCGAAAATGAGGCATCTTGAGCATTTGTACCTTCAGGGATTTGTTTTGTGGAAGACTCTTGTATTGCCCCCATTTCATCCGACCTATTAGCCATAGTTGCCAAAGGAACAAAGCTAAAAGGAAAGTTACCCACAATTTTATTAATTTATAAATTAGAAAGACTTGGCTGCTAGAATATTTACAAGGTTCAACATGTTTACCTCTTTAATTGAGAAAGCTCTGCCTCCTTATGCTGTAATGATATTTGTAGTTGAGAACATTCAGAACTTAGACGCTCTATCTCTTTCTTCAGGGCTCTGACATTTATGTGCTCAGAACTCACTCTTAAAAGTGCAGGAAGCCGTGGGCTAGTCAAGGGTACAAACAGTTTCTATCTGAAATTTATTATTTTCAAATCGCTCACTTTCCTTATCATGGAGACGATTAAAATACACTGACTCGCATTTAAACTTAGGTCCATCTTTAGTTTGCAGTTTCCTAAACAGATACTTCTGATGTTTTCCATTCAGTGGCTTTGAGATTCAGTACACAATGTCCAGATAAAAATATCTCTTTTTACTGTTGTGAGTTTGGCTGAACTCCTCAAATACATAAGATTATCTCTTTTTCCTATTGTGGGTTTGACTGAAATCCTCAAATACATAAGATTGTAACTCAAAGGCGCAGAAGGTAAAGAAATAATTATATTGCACTGGATCAGATAATCCTATGTTATGATAAAAATGCACGAGTATCTAGAGCTACAATAAAGTGCATTCCGTGTTCCCATTTGGTACCCTACTCTGAAATAAGATGTGCAAGTTTCATTGGCAAAAACAAAAATGGAGTCCAAGGAGATCTACTGTAATGGTACTAGGGAGCACTCATAAGAGTGTGATTCATGTTCAAATCCCAAGGCAACCCGTGACTCCAGCTGACATGTGGCAAGTTTTTAATGTAATGATTATGGTGCAGATTTGAGTGTGACCTGGATTTTCAAATCTTAAGAACATAAGCAAAACCTTACCTGACACTGCATAAAAGGCAGCCTATGACCTTGCCCAAGATTTACCAAGTAAAATTAAAAAAATTAAAACTTAAAACCATATAAAAAAATTGCATGGAAGGATATGAATACCACTGAAGACCTCACTCAGAAAATTCCGAAATGAAACTAGTAAGGTATCCAGCCATTCTTTCGAAAAATAAACCCTGAACTGGGGATCCATGCTGGGATTTTTCATGTAAGGAATAGCTGCAATGAAGACCAAAAACATAAATTATAAACAGATAGTCAGACTTAATGAGCTAAAAACAAGATCCAATAAGGAATGCCAGACAAGAAAAACCCCTGTTATGATAAGAATATCATCGACGCTAAAATAATGCCTCCCAGAGTCCCACCTACCCAACAAAGGTAATCAGCTTGAAAAAGAAAATAATGATTGCAAAACTAAGAACCAATTCACATGAACTACAAGGAATCTGGTAGATGGAAAGACGCCCTAAGAACAATGAATGTTTAAGGTGTGCAACATAAGTGAAGTAGAGAATGATACTCGTTCCTTTTGAGCTGCTTGCTACATAATGATATTAGGCACAATTACAAAGACATCTGCAATCATAATCTAGTAAATGAATCCTTAGATCAAAACAATTAAAAAAAACACCGAGAAATCATTTTAAAACTGAATTAATCATGGAAAGTTGGAAACAATCTTCTATACAAGTAAATATAATTGATAGGTCTCGCACACCAATTTGGTTTAATGGACTTTAAATGCAATCTCATCTCATCATCATCTTCACATTAACTCACGTCAATTTGGATCATTTCATCATTGCCTTAGCATTAACTCCCACTGACTGGGAATATCTCATTATCATCTTGACATTAAATCAAGTCAATCTGGATCATCTCATTATCATTTGGACATTAGATCACGTCAATCGGGATCATCTCATTATCATCTTGGCATTAAATAATGTAAATCAGGATCATCATTTTCTCAATATTAACTCACATTAATTATGATGAGTTCAAACAGTAAATCAATGGGATTTCACAGCAAAGACACATTGAGTAACATACCACATCCAATTCGAGATGTGGGGTACCACAATGAGCTATGTCGTGTGCAAGAGTAAAATTTTGGGAATAGATACCACTCAATCTAGGCATCTAAGTCGAAGGTATGCCTCAAGAATGGTTAAACGGGGCCAACTTATTTCATAGCACAAACCAAGGTTCAAAATGCTGAAAGACATGTTGAGGAGGATGTTTCATCAGTTCTAAGTGTAGTGTACCTTAATGAACAAGACCGGGTGCAAGTGTGACGTGAATTTGAAGGAACAGATACCCCTCAGGTTATGGCATCTAAGCCGAAGGTATGCCTCAGCCATGGTTTATAGAAGCTAACTTATTTCATTGCAAAGGCCACGGTTTGAATTGTCAAAAGACTTGTTGAGTAATATGTCGCATCCAATTCTAGGTTCACGGTACTTCAATAAATAAGGCCAGGTGCAAGCATGAAGTAAATTTGAGGGGATAGATAACCCACTAGTGGCATCCGAGCCAATGGTATACCTCTACCATGGTTAAAAGGGGCTAACTTAATTCATAGCAAAGACCAACGTTCAAGTTGCCAAAAGATGTTTTGAGTAAAATATTGCATAGGATTTTAGGTGCGAGATACCTCAATGAATGGAGCCAGGAGCAAGTGCGTAGAGAGTTTGAGGGAATAGATGCCCCTCACTCTTGGCATCTAAGCCAAAGGTATGCCTCAAACATGGTTAAAAGGGGCTAACTTACTTCATAGCAAAGACCAATGTTTAAATCGCTGAAACACGTGTTGAGTAACATGCCGCATCCAATTCTAGATGCATGCGTACCTCAATGAATGAAGCCCGTTGCAAGGGTGAATTTAAGGGAATAGATATCCCTCAGCCATGACATCTAAGCTGAAGGAATGCCCCAACTGTGGTTTAAAGGGGCTAACTTATTTTATACCAAAGAACAAGGTTTACATCACATAAAGACATGTTAAATAACATATGGCATCCAACTCTAGGTGCAGCATACCCAATGAACTAGGCTGGATGAAAGTGTGAAGTGAATTAGAGGAAATAATAGATAACCCTTGGTTGTGGCATCTACGCTAAAGGTATGTAGCCATGGTTAACGGAGATAATTTACAAAAACAGCAAAAAAATCCTCGTCAGTAGAAGGTATGCCTCCCCCATTGTTAAAGAGGTAAGCAATATCTATATATTTATAAATTAAATAAATAAAATATTGAAAAGGTCGTAATTCAAACTAGTGTGGATGATGGTAAAGTACATTGTCACACCATCCAATAAGGTATAAATCTTTGGAGATATTAAAAAGGGGTGAGGCTGTGAATTTGGCAAAATGGATACTTTTCAATTCTTCATACTAAATCAAAGAAGAACACTTATTTATACACCCAATGCCAACAGATGCTAAAAGACTCTTAAAGATCGGGAATGTTTATCCTTCAATTAAAAAAAAACATTAACTCACCAAACCAGGTATTCCAATCATCGGCATTCTGCAGGAAATCATTACCATGCCGCCCAAAAAACTCCACCACTTTATCATGCCTCCCCTTCTGTAGTGCATACACTATGTAATACCTCATGGTCGCGAGTTCGAGTTTGGCCAAAGTAGAATTGAAGCGTTCATCTGTGGGCGAAAAAAAACACTGCTTGAGGAAATTCAAGAGACCCACAAGCTTATCTGCGTCAAATTTTGGCACATAGACTGCAAATATGAGATCGAGAATTTTATCCACTTGGAAGCCCTTTCCTATGTCGGTAGAGAGCTCTGCCTCAAAAGCTCTGAGTGTGTTTGTGAAGCCTCTGAAGACCAGGAATTCTCTGATGAGCTCTTCTGCATATTGCTGATTGTCCATTGCTCAAGGATGGGTTCTCTCTCTGTTTTTTTTGGGGGGGCTGGTTACAGTAGAAAGGCTGGCGTTAAGATTTGAAACGTTGGAAAGTTATCAAGGGTTTATAAGAGGGTGTCCTTTGCGTATTTGGATCTTGTGGTGGAAGAGTAGATCCTTAAGAGACCGGTCCCAGTAAACTGTTTTTAAGCAGAGGTTGTTGAGGAATTATAATAATTTAATTTTTATTGACGATCTCTTATATTTTTTTTTTCTTGTTAGAGGTATTGTTGATAGAAAATGGTATGTTCAGAATTTTGGAGTAAAAAAATGGAGGGATTTTTTCCGGAGGAACCACATGCAGCGATGTCATATGGTAGAAGAAATGGCAAAATTTTAGGAGCACGCAAAACAAATTGTATTCCCATCATTGCTTGGTTGAGTTGGAAATTCACTCTCGAGATAATCGTTGTTGAGTGATTTTTGGAAGTTTTTTTTCTAAACATTCAAAATTCTCAAAAGATTTCTTGGAACCCTAATTCCCATTTTAATAGGAGTGGTAGCTCCATCACGAGACCCCACTCTTAGAGCCTAGTCTCATGATATTGCACCTGCAAAATTAGTTACAAGTATTGTAGAAATTATTTAGGAGTAGATACGCACTGAAAGGGTCTCATGGATTTCAAAAATTGCAAAAATTTCTCCTACAAAAGAAATCTAGGAGGTTTGAATGTAAAATCAAATTATATATATATATATATATATATATATATATATATATATATATATATATATATATATATATATATAACTTTGTATTGATTGTAGAGTGTCTAAATTTTTTCTGCAATGAATGCAACTTCTTGCTCCCAGCGGTTACTCATCTCTAAAAAATTTTCTCCTATGCAGTGGTTGCTCCTATTTTTCAAGGAAATATTCAATATTTTACAGTTCAAAGAATCTCAATTACATAGGACCACCTGCAACTACAAAACAATCGCAGTTGCCCCCTCCATGAGACCACAACCTTAGTGCCCATACAAATGGTTGTGTTTCACGGTTCAGAGAGTATATGGGTAGGGCTCTGTGAGAGTAGATGTCATGTTGAAATTATTTGAAGAGTTTTAGAATAAATGCATTGGGGGCATGGGACACAAATCAATAGGAGAAGGAATAACATTCTTATAGAAATAAGGATCGTGTAACGGCTAGTCCCTACCTTTCTCTGAAGAATTATTTGTATCTGAGTTTGCATGTAAATTTGCAATGTAAACTTGCTTTAATAATTTGAGCTTGAAAATATATATTTAATATTATGTAACTTGTTGCAATTTGAATTTGATTAGTAATAGGTTTTTTGAAGAGGTTCTATCAACTGAGTAGCTAGCTAAGACAAAATTGAAACAATAATAATCATAAGATTTGTACAAAGCCGAATGAGATTTACCCTGCATAGACAATTAACCTTCCTTGTATTTTCATATATTGTGCCATTAGAATGGAAAACAATTTTGATAATGTCATAAAAAAGGTAAACTCAACAATCATTGTGGCAATGGAATAGTTAATTGTTCATGCAATACGAGAAAATTGTCTAACATTAATTTTGGAATATGAATGTAGGTGGTTGGGCGGTAGTTGTTTTAATGTGCTTTCAGAATATAAGAAAGAACATTTAGCTACTATTTAAAAAGGCATCCAACAACGATTGTGTGTAACCGGTATCATCGAAAAATGTTCAACAAAGTCATCGATCAAATCCGATAAACAAAATAAATGCACATTGAAGTTTGAACAACTTGAATTTGGCTTATGCAAAGTCCTTTTCTTCCTTCATTGAAAATGTGAGTACATAATAGCCAATGTCATGCACAATTCGGACACATATAGTAATAAACATTCTATTAACAAGAATCATAAGCTTAGAGTAAAACAAATATGCCCCGATCTTATAAAGGCAACTTTTTTTATTGATAAGCAATGTGCTTAAAATTTTGAGACAGTTGAAAGACGATCTCACGGCAATAAGCTTATAAATGCAACTCCTCACCAAAACTAAAGATGAGAAAAACTAGACAAATAAATTATGATGGTTTTTTTTTATATTAACATTTGACATTATATGTAACATGATTTTTAAAATATTAAAAAATGAAAATTGAATATTAGAACAATGTAGAATAATTAGGCTTATATTATTAAATATAAGGTCCAAATATTTTTTCATATAAATGATTTAAATTCGTATGATTTTGGAAAGGGTAGAGCATTGCCCATTTTATGCTTCCCTTAAATGAAATCAATAGAAAAGATAATTAAAACGATGCATATTCGATTGTTTTCAAAACAAGTGTATATTTAATTGTTTTCAAAACAATATTATTTATGATTTTATTTTTGACAATGCACTATATGTAATTTTTAAAATATATTATATTGATTCCTGAAAATTAAAAAGTGACCATTGTACTTATTAATTTGGATTTCCATTTTAAATGAAATCACTTGATTTTTAATATATAATATTATTGCGTAGAAAGTGTATTAAAGTATTTTAATATACAATATTATTGATTAGAAAATGTATCAAAGTATCACGTCGTGTACTGGTATTTTATAAATATGGAGATTGTTAAGTGTTTGGTCTTACTTAAATAAATGGTAATCCACACAATCATTATATGTATTGTTTATGGATAAATATTGCTAACAAAATATTATTTTTTTATGAGATCTATGAAGTTATAGATTGATCGATAACCAAGATACGTATATTGAAATATTTTATTTTGTCTCCAACTATATTTTGATCGCTAATGGTTGAGATTATGTGTATGTTTTATGCATGTTATAGATTTTTAATCTTTGTAGTTGGTGGCATAGGTATATCAATTAAAGTTTAAATTAAACTTCATGTAATTTGGGATTGGCGACAAATAGTGCAAAATGTTTCGATCTTAAAGAAAAACTTATTGCCAGACTTTTAGCTTTGCATTGTCATTATGGATGTGACAGAAATCTGTGATAAAAATTAAAAATGTGTGTGTGTGTGTGTGTGTGTGTGTGTGTGTGTGTGTGCGCGCGTGTGTGTAATAATATTAGAAAATTGGTATGTTAGTGCTCTCTAATTAATACCATTTACGGTTGCATTAAAGTATGTACATTATGTTTAGGGGAAAGGTACCAGTAACCATGCACCCTAACTTTGGACAGCAAATTAAGGTGCCATAACATCACATTAGATTTCAAAATTTGTACCCATTTTAATATGTCATCTTAACTACTTATAACAAAGGTTTCAAGGTCTAACACATTATACATTTTACGATATAACTGATTTTATCACGAGAGGTCATAAAATACATCTTTTAAACCTATGACCAGAACTTAACCTTTGGAGTACCAATAGTCATGCATTAGAGTATCAATACTTAGATCTTACTTGTCAAGATGTAATTGGTTACTTTTAATTTTATAGAATAAATGTTGAACAAGTATTAGATACTACATGTTCAGCGTCTATTACACTTCAATATTTATACACATCGATATGTTCCATCGATGGAGCACGTGTTAACAAAAACCTTGTTCAGCAATTGGAACATGCACAACTATTGGGACCTTTTCCCTATTAGTGGTATTAAATTCAGAGGAATGTATCCCAATAACACCCCCAAGAATATGTTATTATTTAGGTTTCAAACTTTAGAAAAACTTTGTAGTTTTATTGCAATATATATTTCCAACAATTTGATTGGTTGGAAAAAGAACATGTAATTACAAAGTGAATCCTATAATTCTCTACATGGGTAGGGACTAATAACTTTGTCTTTCAATTTATGTATCAAGTGGTTGAAACAATTGTAACAAATTATGGTCCCATAGACTATTAGGTCTCATGAAAATAATTAAAACTGTTTTTTTTATATCATTCGTATGACGAGAGTTGTTGTGTTGTATGTTTTCTTATAAAGGATGAGAAAAGTAAAGAAATTTGAGCCAAAAATTGAGTTGAAGTGAATTATTTTTTCAGTTAAATATTTAGTAGGCTTTTGGAGATAAAGCACTTAAGATTTCAAGGATATGCTTGATGATAACATTAACTAAGTGGTAGTAGTTATATTATGGCCAAAGTTCTCTTTATAACTTTAGACCCCTAGGCATTTATTAGTAATAAATTGTATTATTTTGGGGTACATGTGTACTTGTTGCTTATTGGTATAAATTAAGGTTTATTAGTGTGTTTTTATATGTTTTTTTTATCATTGATGTTGTGTAATTTCACCCATTTATTCTCTACCCTCTTTCTCTCTCTTCTCCTTCCCCTTCGTGGTTTTGGTGGTCCCCCAAAACTGTACCTTGTACATTTATGGGGAAGTGTGTTGTACAGGTTCGTCTGGGTACACCATGTCCCATGGTCCTGTCTTATTGACTTTTTTCCTATTGTGTGTCAGCTTGTATAGCAGTAGGGTCCTAATTTGAATTCAAAAGGTCTATTAATAGATAAAGACACTAGTGCATTTAGGATATCATACAACAAATAAACACAAGCAATCAATGTAATCATTTAGATAAAAACATCCAATAATCTAAGAAAATATGAAGAGTAACTAGCATTTATTGTTTACTACATTTTAGAAGAGATTTAACATTTATAAAGCATGTAATAGCATTGGACGTCATTTTAGTGACACTTGCATTACATTAGATTGTTTGACTTAATTACATTTTGTTTGTCATGCTAAAACTGATATCGTATACCATTGAGGGCCCTAATAAGTAGTTGGTTCTTAAAAACCCTACTGGCTTTCAACACAAACCCCAAATTAAAATCCTCTTCTTTATCCTTTGTAGGTTTGGATTCCCTATTAGGGTTTGACAAAGAATATCAATTACCTAGGGATTGATGAAGATTCATAAATGCGAATGAGGTTTTCATAGACCTAGATTTAACGAACATATTCATCAAATCAAATTCTATATGTATGTTATTTTCTGGAAACATGTCATGTATAGTTATGGATGCCAGAAATATTGATTGTATGGTTATGGAGACATATTCATGTCATTGCAAGTTTTTAGGGTTCTCAATGCCTTGCCATAAAAACCCTAATTTTGTTAGATTACATGTTTTTGGAAGTAGTGTACCACATTTTTTAACTCGATGTTAAGAGAAAGAATTATGTGCGAACACCAAACCTTTGCTACCTTAAATACAAAAACCACACAAGGCACAAGTATTAATTGAGAGAGTATCAATTATGAATTATTGTAATGGTCACCTTAGTGGCTTTTAATAATATTTTTTTTAGTTACATGTCACCTCTTTCTTGATCGATGAAAAGCCCTCAAACCCTAAAGAATAAGTGCTTACCCAATAAATACACTATTACAATAGACGTAAAATCTAAACCAACTACAAAAAATATAATTTTTTATTATATTATTGTGTTTCCAAAAAAGATTATTAAATAAAAGTTTTTAGATGTTTCTTTGCATTAATAAGTACAATTTAATACGTAAAATTTTAATAAAATTAATAACATTTAATTAATTAATGAGGTTAAACTTTAATTATTAAAAAATTAGATTAAAATACAATTATTATGAGTTAAAATCTTTATTACCTACGAGGGCATTTTTAAGGATGTTTTCAATTTAATAGGTAAAACTTTATATATTTATTAAAAACTAATAAATAAAATATAAACACAACAAAGAGGTTAAAGCAAACTTAAGATGCCCAACCTTACATCTAGTTGACAATTGGTCTCCAAACGTGACTAATCCCTAGGCCCTCGTCTTTATTTAGCTTGTTGGGATGTTTATTAATCTTAATTGATTGCCTCAATTTATGTTTTACTAATCCCTAGGCCCTAAAATAATAAATTGAGCATTTTAAAAGGGTTTTTAAGAAAAGTGGTTAAAGAGGTAAGCAAATTGCCAGGGCTATCAAGAAAGCTAAGGATAGTCTTGGAAGGCATAGGCAAAGGGAGCCTCTAACCAAAGGCCCACTTGCATTCTTGCCCTACAACAAAGGGGTCTCCAATAGGAAATCAAAAATCCTCAAGTGTTAAATCGTCTAGATCACCTTCCTATCAATTAACAAGTTAAAGTTGTCTTAAGTATTTATTAAGGACCCTCAAGAACCTAGTCTATGTAGTGGGCTCCAAAACATATAATGTGAAATCCCTTAAATCAATGAAATAGGTAGGTCCATCTGGATTAGAATCAAGAAGCATGCAATAGATATTTGTTTGAAGAGGAAAGAAAAGTCAGCCTTGGCCGAACACTCATGCAAAACCAAGCATGTTATTCGCATTGAGGACACCAAGGTTATTGATGTTGAAACCCATTTAAAATATGCAAATTGAGGGAAATGATTGAGATTAAGAAATATCCCAATAACCTAAATATAGACGAGGGCCTAAGGATTAGTCATGTGTGGAGACCGATTGTCAACAAGTTGTAAGGTTGGGCATCTTAAGTTTGATTTAACCTCTATGTGGTGTTTATATTTTATTTTATTTTTTAAATAAATATTTAAAATTCATTAAATTGAAAACGTCCTTAAAAATGCCCTGATTGGTAATAAATATTTTAACTCATAAATATTGTATTTTAATCGAACTTTTTAATAATGAAAGCTTAACATCGGCAATTAAATTAAATGTTGTTAATTTTATTAAAATTTGACTTATTAATAAATAAATTAAGAAGAAACATCTATAAAACTTTTATCTAGTAATTAATTTTTTTTTGGTAAGACAACGATATAATAAAAAATTAGAATTTTTGTAGTTGGTTTAGGTTTCACGTGTCTTATAACTTTGTATCTCTTGGGTAAGCGCTTCTTCAGGGTTCAAGGGCGTTTCATTAATCAAGAGGGAAGAGACGCATAACTCAAAAAAAAATACTGGACAAGGCCACTAAAGTGACCATTACAATAATTTATAATGGATACTCTCTCAATTAATATTTCTCCCATGCCCCGTGTGGTTTCTCTATTTAAGGCAATGAAGGTTTACTGGTCGCACACAATTATTTCTCCTAAGGATGGATCATGTATGTTGATCTAAAACATCAAGTTAAGAATTTTGGTACATAATACTTCTAAAAGCTCATGATCTGAACACTATGGACTGTGAAAGCATAAATCTCTCATCTAATTTTGCTATTGAAATGTGATGATTGTTTCCCAATTTCCCAAAAATAAAGATACTTCTCTAAATGTTCTCTTTGTTAATTATTACTTTAGATTTAATATAACAACTATGATTGTATTGTTTTACATTTGATTGGGATTAACTACAATGTTTATGGGTATATTATATTTCATTTTGATGTAAAGTCACTTTCCCATAAAACAACGTATAACCTATCATCATGATAACTAATAAGAGTCATGTTGTGGTGAGCCCATGCAAGAGAAGTGACTTAGGATAAAATTCAAGGCCTTTGTGAGCCTACAAGTGAACATGGACTATTGGATCTAAATAAATCAATGATGGGTGTGTGCTTTCAGGTTTTGAGAAGTGACCAATATATTTGAGGCCCTCCCAAGGCCAAAATTGAATGAGTACAGTTGAATTAAGTTGATCAATGATGGCTAGGGCCTTTCAAGGCACTTAGGATATGTGGTTGTAACCACGATTAACAAGGAGTCAATACTTGTAGACACTATTAAAATAAATTACGGTTTTGTAGCCACTATTTGTGGGGAGTGGAAAGTATTTAGAGTTATAGATCATAAGTAATCAACAATAAAATATAGCTTTAAGAATGCCTTTTATAAGGTTACTCCAACAAATTGGTAAACCCCTAAATTATTAATTGTTAAAAAATAAATTAGGTAAATATTCTAAGCATTTTTCTCTCAATATCTCTTTTCCTATTGGCTAGACAATTGACACTTTGAATGTATAGTGGAGTTAGTGGATGGTTTACGTCTCCCTCCAATAAAAAAAATGTCAAATTTACGCTATAATTAGTCTAAAAATATAATTTCAAAACTAAATATTTCCATCTTTGACACATTTACCTAGCAAAGTGGATTGAAAGATTCAAATATTGATAATGAAAGAGTTTAACTCATGGTTAAACCTAAGTTGAATACCTATGTTATTAGGTTTAATAATTGACATTAACTAGTGTTAATCTATTTTTTAATGGCTTGATAGAAACTAATTAAAAAGGATTAATTGTTTTTATTATATGTTGTAGCTAATTTTTCCACTTAACAGATGATGCTCTTAACAAATGCAGATAATGACATCCCTGTATTGATCAAGTAGCATTGTATAAAAATAAACACGCACATTACATTGTCACTACATATACAAAACATGGCACTGATTTGGTACTCATTAAATATGTAAAACATGACAATGAATTGATAGTATTGTATAAATAATCATTTCTACATCAACATCGAATCTTTGAATAGGAACCCCAATCCCTACAATAGTCAATAATTCAATAAGAATAAAATCCATATAAAAGGAAATAATTAAAAAATAATGTTATATATAAATCATTAAATTAAGGTTTTAGTGGTTTAATGTCATAACAACCGTAAAAGTCTGGCATAGTTTGATGACATTAATTTTTATGGAAGGAAATAATTCAAAATTTGGCATCATATATAAAACATCAAACTATCAAGTCTTAGTGGTTTAATGTCATCAAAACCTTGAAATTATGGCAAAATTTGATTGTGTTGCTTTTTATAAATACTAAAAACTTTTTGAAGATCTTGTGCCTGTAACACAAACAATGTCAGACATTGTGATTGAATGGTTACGACTGCTAACTAATATGAACTTATTATAAATTACAAGGTTTTTTTTTACAATATGTAGAAGGTTCTGATTATGTAGATCGCTCTATGCACAAGACAAGAGTGTACTACTTCTTGTAGATTTTGACTCTAAGACTTTGAGACTAAAAACTACTTTAAGATTTTGGTCTTATAGTTTTTAGTCTTAAAGTCTTAGAGTCAAAATCTACAAGATATGAGTGAAGAGTATTGGAATCAAATGGCTAACATTATCTATCACATCCTTTTTTTTATAGATAGTAAGATTCTCCACTAAGAAGAAAATCAACAAGCACTAACAAAAGTAATGTACAATATTAACATAAACTAAGTGCATTGAGAATGAGATGTGCACTAATTGGAGTTTGATGATGACAAATCTCTAAGTAGGTCAATAGAAACATGGGTAGGTGTTGCATGTTTGTCTTCATCTGAGGATGGTAGAGAATAAATGGGGTCCTACTAATTTGACCTTTATCCTTCAAGTAATATTTTAACTTCAAATTCTAAATTTGTAATAGTGATCGGTCAGAAATGGTGTGATCTTGAAGAACTGTAATTCCCAATAGAGATGTCTTAAAAGTATTATGGGAATTCATACAAAGATTTAAATTTGAATCCCATTGAAAGTTAATTCTAATTATATTACAAGCTACAATTTCTTCATCAAGATGAGGTCCATAAAGACTGAGAACCATAATCACTATTCATAGTCACTATTCACAATCACTATTCATGGTGATGTGGATGGTTAGTGATGTGGATCGTGGTTGATGTGGTTGATTGGTGATGTGGCATAGGCCCATATAGGGCCCCTTTGAGTGATCAGTTTGATGTGATGGGAGTGGAGTGTAGCACTCCACCAAGGCACATGGGTTTGTCCTTGGTAGTCACATTTGGGTTGTCACATGGTGAAAAAGACAAAATGGTTGGTGTGGGATGCATTTCTAAATGTGCCCAAGATTCCCATGTGTGGATAAATTCCAAAGGTGATTGCAAGCACCTTTTGGACTCATGTGGTCACATGGATAATAAAAACAAGAAGGCTATTGTACTAGATTGTCCTCGTATGAGGAGTGGGAGACAACGGTTTTGGATCCTCATGGAGGTGGCACATATTCTTGTCTAAAGTGAAGATTCTTTGAAGACTTTTTCACATGAAGACAACAACACCACTATGGATCACATGACATCCCATTAAGTGTGGCACATTTTTAGCCACTATTGCATTCTCTCTCCCCTCTCTCTCTTGTTGTCAATGCTATAATAAGCACAAGCTCTCCATTGTAACTCATCTTGTTATGGGATCCATACAAGTTTATGCTTGCATGTTTGGAGGTTGGATCCTGGAGGCATTGTTATGCTTGGTTCACAACCTGAATGCTTTAGGTGTAAGCATTGAGTTGCTGGAGGAGCTATTGTAGAAGAGATGTTGATGTTGTGTTAATGTGAAGTCTAAAGCGGCCATTTTGCCCATGGTTTTTTCCCTTATTTGTTTGCAAGGGTTTTCCACATAATCTCTATTTAACGTGTTCTTTTTCTTATCTAGGTTTTTTGTAGTTTGCTTTTTCCACTTTAATTACTTCCGTTGTAGGATAATTTTTCCCAACATCTGGTATCAAAGCCATGGTGAAGAACTCCATGTGTGTCAGTGTTTTCTGTTGTCAGTTATGTTAGCCAAAATTCACTCCCAAGTTTTGCCATTTTATTATGGCCAAATACAACATTCAAAATGGTTTATCCCCACAGCAAAATGTCAAGTGTGGTTTCCTTTAGAGAATGCTTTTATTCAGTCTCCTTGCTAGCATTTTTTTTGGCAAGGTTCTACTTCGTGTTTTTTGCCCAAGTCTTAAAGGAATTGGACAACTGATTTTCTTAAAGAACTTGGTCCTTTTTACTTTGCCGAAGGCTCTCTTTCTCAAGGAATTGGTACACTTCAATATTTCCAAAGGGTAGTTCCATCTTTTTGAAGGGCAGTTCCACTTTTCCTAAGGGTCACTTTCAAGCTTCCCGAAGGATCATTCTCTTGCGAATTATCTACTATAATATTTTAAAAGGAATTTGTTGACGCAGTGGATTGCACCCAGGGCAGGACACCTAGCTTCTGCCTTCCACACGTCAAAATGGAAACTCCCCTCTCACCTGTGGGACCGAAGAAGATGGAGGGGAGAGTCTCTAGATAAGGGCTAGCTCCCTTTGATGTATCTTTTAGGCCTTGGTTTCGCCTACCGCTAACAAATAAATGTAAAAAAAGGGGGGGATGAAAACGGACAAAGATGCTGAAACAAAACCTAAACCTAAACTAAAAAAAAAGGTGATACACCAAAAAAGATGATCCACCCAGCCCGAATATACACTTTTCACCAAGAAGAAGCTCATATACACTTCATTTGATACGAGAAATCCTTTTGCATCAGTGAGCTAGGGGTCCATGGAAATATAGGGAGGAAGAAACTACCAGAGGCATCCTCAGACACACTTATGGCAACCTATTCATAGGCACCTACACTCCTCTAGGGACACTTCTGGCAAACCTGCAAAAGAGAAACTCACAATGCACTAAACATGTTGAAATCACCTTGTAAAAGCATAAGGAAAATGACTTAACACAGAACAAAGGCATAGACACATCCAAAAGTGTAAGCTCAAATAGAGGTAAAAATGCTAAGTCCTGATTCGAGGTAAAATTTGACAGAGTTCTACCTTACAAGCCCAAGAGATTTTTGGACAGAGTTTTGCCTTACGGGTTAAGAGAATGGATTTCTTCTCAAAATGAGAAGTTTACAATATATAGAAAAGAGAAAGAAACTTGGCACTTTTTTGAAAAGACTTTGGCACTTTTTTTGCAAGCTAGCCCATGTGCACTTTGAGCCTTGGGAAGAGGAAGCCGTTTGATTGTCAATTTATGCTTTGACTTTAGCGTTCCACATTAATGTGAAAACATGGTTGTGCCTCTTTTCTGCAAATAGACTGCTCTTTCCAAATATTCACGTGATTTGTTCCCTTATAAATGCAAAATGGAGAAGACAGGTCATATCATTTACTTTTTGTGTCATTTGTTGACCATCTGGCAATAACTCACCTCCCCTTTGCCACTTAGATTGCTTTGTCTTTTCTTGCACTTTCTCTTTCTGGCTCCTTTAGCCCCTGGGGCTATCTTTGGTGGGTCGCTGCATTCCTTGGGCTCCTCTTTAAGGCCTTTCAAAATCAATGGCTATTTCATGAGCCTTGAAATTGATGTTCACACACCCGTCACTGCATTTAAATACCCGACGGCTAGTTTGTCATGCTTGATTTTGACATCCTCAAGCCTGTCACCCCTTGGACTTTCTTCAGCTTTCTTGCTTTGGCCTTTTCTATGGACTCCCTTCTTTGCACCTTCCCGAAGGGAAGGTGACCCTTCATCTTTTAGAAAGCGTCCTTCAATTTGGCTGAGAGTCCCCTGTAAGGGCACCTGCCCTTCGGGGTCCTTCGGCTCCTCGACAGGTTTTTCCTTCGGGCTTTTTCCTGCAGACCTTTTCCCATAGATAAAAAGTCTACAAGAATTGTTTTGGCCGCTTTGATTTCTTTTGGGTTTTCTTCCCAGCCACTTTCCCCACAGCTATCTTCTATTTCGAATTTCTTCAGACTTTTTGTCCGAAGGAATTCCTTCGAACAAAAAGTCTGAATAAATTATTTTTCTTGCCTTGGTCATTTCTGCGCATTTTGAATTCCTTCGGCTGCCTTCAAAGTGACCTTTGAGATTCTTGAAATCGACCCTTCTGAAGGGTACTATTGCTGACCAAGTGCCCTTTGCAAGGGCACTTGTCCTTCGGGAGGCTCTCTTGAACTTTTGCATTGAACCACTCCTTTGAATCAAGCTGATGAACCAAGCTTTGAACCAAATGTTGAACCAAGCTTTGAACCAAGCTTTGAACCAAGCATTGAACCAAGCATTGAACCAAGCTGGGTGAATCGAGTGATTGAACCATCTAATTGAACCAAAGCATTGAACCAATTGATTGAACCAAAGCATTAAACCAATGCGTTGAACCAAGGCATTGAACTGAAGCATTAAACCAATTCAATGGTTTAATGGTTCAAATATGCTAACTTTCCTTGTGAATTTCTTTAGACAAGAGTCCGAGGAAGCTTTGTAAAACCTTGCACTTTGACTGGTTCTTCATGCGCTGAAAGACTCGTCTGCAGAGTCTGTAGAAATGGACCTGCAGAGTCTGTAGAAACTGGACCTGCAAAGTCCATAGAAAACTTCACTACTGAGTCCGTATATATCCAAGCTCTGTAGAGTCCATAGAAAACCTGCAGAGTCTATAGAAATTTGTAAGACTCGTGCAAAATTAAAATGTACTGGCTCAGAACAGCAGGGGAAAAAAGAGGGGACCGATTTTGGCCTACAAGACCAAAATGGTCAACATAATTATTTCAGATTTTTTATCTGAAATAATATTTTTGAAGGGTTCATTCTTTTAAAGTATTGGTCCACTTTAAAGTTTTCGAAGGGATACTTTGCTCCTTTTTGAAGGGCAATTACACCTTTTTGAAGGGAAGTTCCATTCTTTTGAAGGGCACTTTCGAGTTTTCAAATGGTTTATATTTTGGGTTTGTTCTTTCTTTCAAACTTTTTGTTTCAAACAAAAAATCTAAAAGAATTCTCCTTTGCAACATTTTTGAAAGAATTCTCCTTTGCAACTCTCTCAAGGAATTCTTTTAGGCTTTTTGTTTCAGACAAAAAGTCTGAAAGAATTGATCTTTGCAACTTTTTTGAAGGAATTATTTTGAACTTTTTGTCTGAAACAATCTTTTCAAAAGGTATATTACAAATTGTTGAAGGGTCCTTTTCTTCAAAGTGTCCTTCGAAAAAAGTCCCAAGGGCCACCTTCAAAAATCTCGAAGGGTCCTTTTCTTCAAAGTGTCCTTCAAAAAAAGTCCAAAGGTACACTTTCAAAAAGCCCAGGGGGCCTTTTCCTCAAAGAAAGGTCCACTTTCGTCCTACTGAAGGTCATATTCCAAGGAAGGGTACAATTCAAAGATTCTGAAGGGTCTCTCTTTCAAGGAAATGGTCACTTTCAAAAAGTTCAAAAGGGAAATTCCATTCTTCTGAAAGGCATTTCAAGTTTCGAGAGGATTTTTTCACTTGCAAAGTGCCCTACACAAAAGTTCGAAGGGTCTTTTGTCTTCAAAAGTGTCCTTTAGAAAAGTGCAATTGGTCCACTTCCAAAAGTCTGAAGGGACACTTGGAAAAAGTCCAAAGGGTATAAAAATCATACAGAGTCCATAAAAGGATTACCGAAGGGCATGTTTGAGTAGTTTGAAGGGTATAGACACTTGTAGAGAGTCCGTAGAAAGATGGGTCCAGATAGAATAGAAGGGAGTATGTAGAAAGACAGTTGCATGAACATCAAACTTCTACCTCAGCAAATAGCTGTTGGTGTTCATGTTGACCAATTTTTGGTCTTGCAAGCCAAAATTAGGCATCCCCTCCTTTTTCTTTGCAAAAGTCATCCAATCCATGTTTTGGCTAGATCATCCCTCTGTTGCCTTGTGCAAAAATGTTCTCTGTCAGACCTTTCTCATGAAAAAGTTAGGTGTTTCTCTCATTCTGCTTTGCCAAGTGTAAATCAGGTTGTGCAGGTGCATTACTTGTCTACTTTTATAAGTAAAATCAATTGAAGACCCTGAAATGGTTTAAAGTAGTTCGTAAAAGGCAATGGATTTCCTTCGGAAGGCATTTTGACGGCTTGAAGGACATTTTCAAAAAGTCCGAAGGGTAAGTGTATTTTTGGAGGGTACTTGGGAAAAGAAGAGGACTTCTTCACTTTTTTGAAGGGCATTTACAAAAAGTCTGAAGGGTATGTGCCCTTGTAGAGGGCACCTTGGTCGGTGGTAGGATCAAATCAAAAATTTTGAAGGGGCATTTTGAGGCACAAAGTGCCCTTACAAAGGGCACCTTGAGAAAGTGAATAACAAAGACAAAAGGCTTGAGGGGCATGTACCCTTCAAGAAAAGAAGCAATCAAAAGAAATAATTCTTTTGGATAAAATGTCTGAAGGAATTCTCTCAGACATTTTATTTGAAAGAAAGTGTGGCAAAAAACTTGAAACAAAGAAGGCCTGATAAGTCAAAGAACAAGCAAAGAAAAGGCCAAGGCAAAGGAGAAGTTGAAAGAAAGAGACAAAACATGGGCAAAGACAAAGCATAAAAAACAAAACAAGGAACGGTTCCAACTGCTGATAAAGACAACGGACATAATCAATGACCACTCAGACCAAGACAAGTGCATAGATGACTTATCAAGGAGAATTAATATATTTGGTGAAATATATCAACAAAAACTAATAAAATAGATTAGATTTTAAACTATAGAGACCAGCATCCCGTGTTTTCATGCTTCACCATTAATGTGCATCCAAGTCGTGTCCAGGTATTAAAGAGAGCATAGTCGGTCACAACAAATTAGAATGGCCTTGTCAGTTGTTAGGGATGGTCTCCCATGCTTTTGCATCTTAAGACAACAAAAAATGGTAGTTTGGACAACCTACAACATGGATCCCATAGGCAATTTGAAGAAAGTGATGGCATCATGGTCTTTTGGGTCTCTACAGAAGCATTTAACTCAGCATGTGTTTCCATTCCTTAATTTGTCAGCTATCTTGTTTCTAGTTCTCTATATATTTGTAACTTCTCATTTAAGAAAATATCTCTCAACTTGTATGGCAAAGCCCTGCAGGAATTTACCTTGAATCAGAAAGAGCATTTTACCTCCATTTGAGCTTGCACTTTTGTATATGTCTATGGTTTTATCTTGTGTTATGTCATTTTTTTTTCATGCTTTCATAAGTTTATTCCAATATATCTAGTGCATAGTGATTTTATTCTCTTGTCGGTCATAAGAAATGTCTGAAGAAGTATAGGCAAGTGAATAGGCTACATAGTAGTGTGTCTCATAATACCTCTTGTGCTAGTTTCTTCCTCCTTGTATCTTCATAAGACCCCCTAATGAAATACTGATGTAAGGAAGTTTTTCTCACCTGAATGAAGTGTATGCTTGTTGTCCATGGTTCAAAGTGTATGCCAAAGCTGAGCAGACCAAATGTTTTGGTGCATCACCTCTTAGCTTAGGTCCCATTTTTAGTATTCATCACCCTTTTCATTCCCCCCATTGTTAGTAGTAGGAAATCTAGGGCCTTAAGGTGCATCAAGGGGAGCTAGCCCCTAATCTAGAGATTCAACCCTCACGTTTGCCAACCATATCAAGAGGGATGTCTCCATTATGTCACATGGATGAAGAGAGCTGAGCCTCCCTTCACAAGGTGCAATCCACCACATCAATAGTTCAAATAGGACTCATAAGCAGATCCAAGCGATCATGTCCTTCATCCACCAAAACAATGAGAGAGCCCATATCACCATTGATCAATCAGGATCTGAGTCATTCCTTGAGGACTGATCAAAGAAGAAGGACGAAGATAAATAGAATGAAAAGGATAAATCTACAACAGATGGATAGCCACATTGATGCCATGACTCAGTTCAAGAATATCCTGATTCTGCTAAGCACAAACATTAGAGGAGCATCTTTGAGAGAGCAGGCCAAATGTATAACCACTTGAGATAATATGGATCAATCAAATGGTTGGAATGAGCATCATTGGCAAAGATGGTTGCAGATGAAGACAATTACTCCTAATAGATTCATTCCTCTTTTTGGCGCTCAAAGGTCTCTCCCTCTCTCACATCTCGTATGCTATATATACAACCCTTAGGCTAAGTTAAAATCATCCACACAGTGTATAGTGAAGCCCTACTAGAATGATATCACATTTTGCCTTTAAACATTAAGTACTAGTATGTTTATTTTCAAGTTTTATGCAATTGTTTGAGTGTGTAAGAGACGTGTAGTGACAATAAGTGATGGTTTTCATCTTTCTATCCTTTGTCCTTCATGCTCGAGCAAAAGTTATGGATTTAATTGGTCATATAGAGTGTATTTAAGTGTATTGAATTTTTGCATGTGTATTACTATTTTGAAATGTGTAAAGTTTGCCTTTCAGTTCAATTGCCTTGTGTTATTTTACACATCTCACCTCTGTGTTGAAATAATTGTGTTAGAATCCTTAGAGTTTGGGAATGTTCTATGTGTTTTGTTGTGTTATGTACTAGAATATGATATTCATGAGGAAGATAATCTTGGTGTATCACCATTCTTAGAGTAGGTTTCCTTTTTGGCAATTGTTAACTCTTTTCCCTTCCAAAAAGCTAGTTTAGACATGAGATTGTCTTGCAGAATACATACATGGAGCTACCCCTTTAAATCTAAAGGTTCATTTTCCCTATAGGCACACCCACATGCCTAGAAATGTCCCAACATTGCCCAAATCTGGAAGAGGCCTGAACACCCTCTTCTAGGGTGCAAGATTTGGAGACAGCATGTTGGTTGTGTGCAAGTTGAAGCTATTGTGATAGGTGGAAAGACCAAGTTAGAGATTAAAGAAGGAAAAAAAGTTTTTTGGTAGGTATGTCTCTATGGATCAAGGTGGAGGATCTTTTGGTGAAGATCTTATTTTTTTCATGTTGTTGAGGACAAGCCTACATATGAGTGGAGGGGAAATCTGAAGAAGTTTTGCCAAATTAGTCAACAACCTACACAATGTTCCTATTGAATATAAATCCATTATACAACTTGAGGATCAAGTTGGTCTCCATAGGTGAAGGTTGAGGAAAAGGTATGACCTTGTTGTGGTTCTTAGCAACAAAAAAGGAAGGGGTGTATGATGTGGTATCCTACTGACCACATGTTATTAGCCAAGATGTAAAAGACAAAAAACCATGAAAAAGAAGGAGGTACAAATAAACCTAAAGTTGTCCCTATTTTGAAGTAGTTGAGGATGAGGAAGATGAAGATGCATATGAACAAGTGAGACCCAGTGTTCCCAAAAAGAGAAGGTCATGTGTTTGGATATACGATAGAGCAATGATGCATTTTTTAGTCTTCAAAACTTGATAGGTGCATTGGTGCACTGAGTAGTGCAATGAATTCCCCGGAGCTATGGTTGGTCCACTTGTGTCATGTTTAGCAAAATTGGTAGCTAAAGGCTACATGCAAAAGAACAACTGAGACTTGGTGTTCCCAAAAGGAGAAGGCCAGTGTTGACCATATAACTAAGGGTCTTAGAGTGTTATGTATATGGTTGTGGCATTGCCCAAGTAGACTAATGCATGGAGTAACACTAGATGCATATTAGTTAGTGTTTTAGAAACATTTGGTAGATCAGGGTGCATTTTGGATGCGAGCTCAAAAACTCGATAGGTGAAGTAATGCATCGAGTAGCGTGATGACTTCTTAAGAGCTGTGATTGATCAAGTGGACTTGTGCCATATTGATAGCTTGGTGGCTATATGGAGAAGTCTGGTTTTGACTTATGTCAGATCTTCTCTCCTCATTACTATCAATAGTGTTGCATGTACTAGTTGTTGTTCAAGGAGTTGGAGTAGTTTGATTCCTACATGGTGATCTTTCTTAAGTATAGAAAGATATACGATGAGGCAAAGAGTTTTTGGTTTGCTTATTAAATAAGTCATTGTGTGGTTTCTAGTGGACATGTAGAGGGAGCATAGGATATTTAGTACCTCCATGGAAATCCAAAGTGTTTGGTAGATGTTCTTGTTATGTGTTGTTGACATGTTGGATGTAGGCCCCAATATGATCACTATTGTAATGGCTCAAGTGACAAAGATACAATGAAGGTGCAAACCAAGGATGGAGATGCACAAAGATGAGAAAGCAAGGAAATACCCCACTTCTTACATTGTTGAGTTGTCTTCTTATAATAGAGGAGAAGACATGCTATTTTTTGTATTGGATTCATTAGGGGTAAGAAACCTTGTGATGTCATGGTGAGCAATAAATTGGATATTCTCAAGTAGTGGGAGTTGTGAGCAGTTCATGATAGAATCTCGATCGAAGGATTGCTCTGTGGAGAAGTAAGAGTCACTTCAGGTGCTACAATCAACTATGGAGGAGCAAATGTCAACAAAGTCAGTCAGGGCAGAGAAGTTTTAGTAGTGCAACAAAACTTCTACTAGGTTTATGTCAAGGAAATAGAGTGGGCATTAATGGACAGTTAGTTTTAGAATACTCAGGTGTGGTAAAATCTTGTGTATATTGATTTCAAGTGGGATTATGTTAAGTGCAAAGTCACTATTCATGGTGATGTGGCATATTGGTGATGTCGATGGTTAGTGATGTGGCTTATGGGTGATGTAGATGATTGGTGATGTGGTGTAAGCCCATGGAGGGCCCCTTTGAGTGATCAGGTTGATGCAATGGGAGTGGAGCATAGCACTCCACCAAGGCATATGGGTTTGTCCTTGTTAGTCACATGTGGGTTGTCACATGGTACAAACAAAAAAAGGGTTGGTGTGGGATGCATTTCTAGATGTTTCCAAGATTCCCATGTGTGGAGAAAGTTCAAAGGTGATTGTAAGCACCTTTTGGACTCATGTGGTCACATGGATAATGAAGATAAGAAGGCTATTGTAGCAGGTTGTCCTCACATGAGGAGTGGGAGATAATGGTTTTGGAGCCACATGGAGGTGGTACATGTTCTTGTCTAAAGTGAAGATTATTTGAAGACTTTTACATATGAAGATAATAACACCACTATGGATCACATGACATCCCACTAAGTGTGGTGCATTTTTGGCCACTATTACATTATCTCTCCCTCTCTCTCTCTCTCTTATTGTAAATGTTATTAATAAACATGAGCTGTCCAGTGTAACTCTTCCTATTAGAGGATCCATGCAAGCTTGTACATGCATGCTTGGAGGTTATCCTAGAGACATTGTTATTTTTGGTTCATAAGATGAATGCTTCAGGTGTAAGCATTGAGTTGTTGGAGGAGCTGTTGTTGAAGAGATGTTGATGTTGTGTTAATATGAAGTTTGGAGTTGCCATTTTGTCTATGGTTTTTTCCCTTGCTTATTTGCAAGGGCTTTCCACGCAATCTCTATGTAATGTGTTCTCTTTCTTGTCTATGTTTATTGTAGCTTTTTTTTTTTTCCATTTTAATTACTTGCAATGTAGGATAGTTTTTCCTAACACTTCAAATTAAAAATTTGTAATAGTGATCGGTCAGAAATGACGTGATCTTGAAGAACTATAATTCCCAATAGGGATGTCTTAAAGTATTATGGGAATTCATACAAATATTTAGATTTGAATCCCACTACAAATTCATTCTAATGATAGTACACGCTATAATTTCTTCATTAGGATGAGGTCCATAAAGACTGAGAACTAGAGGTCCAAATTGTTTTACAAATCGAATAAAATATTCCTTTTTTCAAGTCATAATTTTGATACTTCATTTATGACTTAGTCTATAAATTAGATCTATACAATTTTAGACTAACAAATCACTATATAATATTTGAATAGTAAGATGATGATGAAGGCTGAAAACCTCAATAGTATAGGCATTAGAGTATTGTAATTCTATATATGTACGCTTGAATAACCTTTTATAACTTTATATAACTCCATACACGAATATTTATGCCTTTAATGGGATGGAGAGATTGTCAAATCTGACACACTTAAGTTTATCGATTGTAGATTAAGGTCATTGTGGTCCTTATGGTTACATCATCAATAAGGTAGGATCTCTACTCAACCAATCTGCAATAAGTTTATCTTTCCTATAACATATTAGGCTATATAATTAAATCTATTAAAATAATATTGTTGCTGAACATATTTCCTTCTTCCATATTTGCAGCCCTGGTCCTTTTCCTTCAATGTTCAAAACCTAGTACGATAAATTTTATTAACAAAATGCTTCAAATGCATCAATATCAAATCAAACTTTTCTAGACATTTTTTAACAACATAAATCTCCTTATCTAAGGAGATTCATTTATTTCCATCATTTGAAAAAACCCCATAAGCATATTCAAACACAAATTCCTAATCATTGTCAATACAACAAAGAACTCCCCAAGTAGTATCAAAAACATAAGAATAGATGTTTAACCTTGAGTTAGATATGGATCCTATTTAGTGGTTAGGGTTAAGGATATAGAAATGATAAGGCATGAGGGTGAATATTAGATAACAATAGGGCAATCAATGTGTTAAACTCAGATATACCATATACTTAATTTATTAAAATGAAATAGGTTGTCACTAGAAAATACAACTATGCTAGATATACAAATGATATAAAATAAAGTACTTAGTTATTTCTAATGCTAATACAATTTTGGATCTGGTATAGGTGGGAAATAGGTAGGAAGTAGATCTTGGATCAATTGTCAGATTCTAGATTTAGTACTTCTGGCTCTCTAAACATATGTGTTAGCCTAGGATAATTACATCAATGCTAGTGTTTGATCTCGAGGCTAGTGTCTTGTATGAAATATTCATTGGAATAAGATGTGACCATAAATATGTTAGAAAGGAATACTTGCCATTGCACCAAAAGGTCGACCTGTTAACGCCTGATACAAACACTAGATAAGTACTCACGGGAGGCTATTAGTCCATGTCACAAATCCCTGAGGGGGACGCTGGCGATTAGTCCAACAATCCCCCCCTCAGCGTTACCCAAGGGGATTCAAACCCCTAACCATGGCTCTGATACCAATTGTTAGAAAGAAATACTTGTCGTCGCACCAAAAGGTCGACCTGTTAACGCTCGATACAAACACCAGATTAGTACTCACGGGAGGCTATTAGTCCATGTCACAAATCCCTGAGGGGGACGCTGATGATTACTCCAACAAAATATGCTTTTGGGTTTGGCTTCACCTTCACTCTGGTGCATTAAAAGATGGGTCATGGACTGTCACTCAAAGTGAAATGGCAAAACCCTAGCTTTGCATCTTCAATGTGACCTTGGGGGGAAATGGGTTAGTGGGCACATGATGTGAGTTGACTTGTAATGACCCCACTATCAAAGGGCATTGCCTACATAGCCAATACTCCATAATAGGGCCTTATAATCATGTAGTTATCCCTTATGTGTTGGCTTATGTGTGAATCATGTAATGTGTGTAAAGTAAGTATAATAGTGACCTATCTTGTAACTTGGAAAATATGACTTTATGATTTCTCCTTTAGTACTTAAAACCTATAGTTAGGTTGTTCCTTTCACTAAAATTAGATAAGGTGTAATAGGAAAGCTTTTGGTAACTTGAGTGCTCTTTTAGTCTAATTACTGGGTAAGGTTTGAATGAGGGTTGATATTGTATTTATACCAATCATATTGAGATATAACTTGTATTAAAGATCTTAGGATGAACAATATGATATGTTTTATTTTTAAATTAAAAGACTTTAGGGCATTGGACAGTTGTCTCAGGCTAGGATAAAAATATTGATGTTACTATCTGACCCAAACGTTAGTGTCCAGGGAGAAGGAGAGCAATCATAGGCTCATAACTTGTAGAGGTGTAAGATAAGTAAAATTCAAGAATTATGGGGAAGATAAGATGTTTGTGTCATCAATATAAGAATGTTTGAACTAAGAGATAGGCTAAGAGGCACAAGATAGAGCAAATGCAAGGCATGTGTAGAACTAAGAGGAATAACCAAGGTCATGAGTTTGCTAAGTGTATAAGACCGAGGTGTCACATAATCACAAAATATCATCTACATTTACCCCCTTTAATATAGTAGTGAAATTAATAGTTTTGAGGAAAAAAATAAGTACTTGGGTGTGTATACACACTTTATATTTACTTGAGTTGAATTTGAGTGCTTTGTTGGTGACTGACTTGCAACCAAGAGCATATTACAGTGTATAATTAGTGTATATAATTTGGGTCAAAAGTACTGGAAATAGATTAAAATTGAAAGAGTAAGGTTTAGGAGTACACTTGTGTGTCGATGTAACCACCTTACCTCTTGGCAAGTTATTTTTGCAAAAGACAATCACTGTAAGGTTTTGAAATTGAGATTAGGATAAATATAGATAATCATTTTGAAGTGCATATATACGAGAGAGAGAGAGAGAGAGAGAGAGAGAGAGAGAGAGAGAGAGAGAGAGAGAGAGAGAGAGAGAGATGCCCTTAACTTTGGAGCAAAAGTGAGTTACCACCTGGTAATTGAGATTAGCTCAATTAAGCAACCTAATGATACTTGTAACCTAGTGAATTTGGATGATCAAGTCCAAACTGAAAACCTGACCATATCGAGTGATTTAATCACCCCAACCATACTAAAAGGTGAACCAACCACTACAATAGATTAGATCACTAAAGTTTGTAAAAGTCTATTGGGTATCAATATGTGCAATAGTTTTGGAATCTAAATTTGATTTATATTTTACAATATTAGGTACATGTTGCATAACATGTGCACCTCAGATTTGTCACATGTTGAAACTATGTGTAACAATGGTACCATGTAAAGAATTTTGCCACAAATATGTATTATAATCATATAATTGTGTGCTTTGGCCATTTCAAAAAACTATGTAAGTAAGGAAGACATGCTTCCAAAGCATGCCTCTACTATATATGGAGAAATCTAAAACTGATATAAGTACCAATGTGGAGGACATGTTTCCAAAACATGTCCCACTATAAACTGGATATGCTAAAAACTGAGTAGGTGTGGAGCACATGCTTCTAAAGCATGCCTCTACTGAATCTAAAACTATGAATTTATGGAAGCCATGTCCATGTGACATGCCCCCATTGAATCTATAAACTGATGTAATTACCATATATTATCTGAATGTGGAGAGCAAGCTTTCAAAGCATGTCCTCATTGTAACCTAGAAACTATGAAAAATGTGGAAGCCATGTCACCATGACATACCACCACTAATATGTCCCCCCTTTGAGGTGAGGTAAAGATAATACATCGTAGTTAGATCACATCAATAGGGTAATACAACTACAAATTTTTGAATGTAACCGTGTAGCATATAGAAGGAAATATGTCTAGGTAGATGTAACATTAAAGCACATAAAACCAATGTGATCACATGTAGGCCTAAGATGCATGATAAAGATCATGACAACCTCTAGATAATAACAATAAAAGCTTAACAAGCAAACATTCACACACACAAGAGCACTCAAAAGCAAGTCAAAAGTAAATGGAGACAACAAATAAGTGGCATGTTTAAATGCCATGAAATCGAATGGACATGACTTAGTCAACTATCCACAAAAGCAAGGAATAACATATTCAAATGTCCAAGAATTTAATGACATACTCAAATGTCCAAGAAGGCAATCATAAGCACAGAGGCCGCATAAAATGGAACATATTCAAATGCTCAAAAAACAAGCTAGATACTAGCAAGGCAAAATACTCAAGGAAGTACGTAAAGGAAAAGCATAAGCAACTAGCAAAAACATGTCATAGTGGCCTATAGATCGAACATGTTAGCAAAAAATGTTAAGTACGTAGCATATCAAGTACCCTGTATAATGTATAATCATGTATAACAGGCATATGTAAGTACATATGTAAGCTCAAACATGATAATGTAGAGTGATCATCGAATCATATAACCTATGTATATCAAAATCATATAAGATGGATGCCCCTATCATCTTGATGATGTGAGTAGAGGGAAGGCCCAACACCCATAAGTGTATCATGTATTTGTGTATGCATGTGTATGTGTATGTAGGATTAGAATAATATGCTAGTCCTCAACATGGAACTAGCACATAGATGCCAAGGAGCCAATAGAACATGTAGGTACCGAGGGTATTTTTGGATTTTTGAATGTTTTTTTATTTTTTTGGTATTTTTTAGAAGAGATAAGATCATCCTATGCTATCATCTAAAGGATGATCATAGGTATCTCCCCACTCAGAACCCAGTGCATGAAACTTGTGGTACTGCCAAGGAGCACATATAGGCTTAATATATATCATTGTAGTATCTGTGATGCTCAGTGTATTTATAATGGGACTCTAGGGTTGCAAAGTACCAATATAAGGAATAGGGGTTCTTAAAACCCATCCATGTGTATTCTATGGTTTCTTTAGAATAGCAATAGTAGGAGCATATATAGTTGTTTTGGATATCTGAATTAAGAATTAGGAATTGGTATCATGGTTCTTTGGTAGGTTTATATTTGGTATTCTCACTTATATGGTATATGTTGTGGATATGGTAAAAGGTAAAACAAATATTTCAAATCAATGAACTACTTGTATAATTTGAACAAGAAAGTACTCATTGCATGCAATTGAACCCTATAGGAAATAATAATGCTTTACTATGATGATCGTGTGGTACAGTAACTTTTGATTGTGCTCCTGTAGCCAACTCTATTGTAATTATAGGTGTAACTAGTGAATATATATGTACTTGCTTAGGAACCTAATTTTCTATGTAGGTACATGCCTTCCACATCAATGTGGAAACAATCAATTTTGGTAGAGAATACTAGGAGGACTTTTACTACTTGGCACAATCTATGAAGGTTGATGGACCATGTTTTCCTTAGAATTATCAACACGAGATGGTTCGACCTTATTAGATGAGCCTCTAGGAAAAGTATGTAAATGAGGCTTGGATGCATCTCTTTAAAATGCAATAATTCCTCAATCTGATAAGCATGAAAGAGTTTGCTCGAGAGTAAAAGACTCATTATCTCGATGACCATTAATACCATGATAAGTGCAAAAATGGTGTCTTTTTACCTTCTCAAATCTACTAGGTGGGTAATGTGAATTAGGAGGGAGTTTGATCAATCATTTATCCAACAAAGTTTGTAATATATCATATGATATATCTCATTACTCATCAAACTAAAGATGTTGGTTTCTTATGGTACTATTTGGTCTAAATGTGGGAGGTACTCAAAAAATATATTCCTTCCCTTTGTTCAATACTTTAATTGTTGGTATGGTGGTAGGTATCGATGTTTCTGAAGAAGATTTTTGAAGTGGTTCATGATCCTTAGTAACTTGTTTATGTGCCCTTGAAACATGATTCTTAGCATGTTTGGTTTGTCATGGAAAAATAGGTAACTGAGTTTGTGTATTCGTTAAAGCACATGCATATTTATGCACATCCCGATATAAGGTCTCAAATGAAGCAAAGAGTTTGTGATATGCTCTCTCTCTAAGTGGAGAAAGAAGACCCCTACTAAATATAAATTGTACTTCTAAATATGAAGGTGTATGTTTTAAGGAATATAAATCATCCTTAAATCGAATGACATGATCTTGTAGAGACTCATTCTCATTTTAGGTCAATGCTTGCAGATGTTCCAATGGTAACTTAGACAAGGTAACCAAGTGAAAATGTGATAGGAATACAACCTTGAGCTTTTTGAAAGTTGATAAGGGATCATTTGGAAGGCTATAAAACCAATTGAGAGTTCCTTTTGTTAAACTATAATGGAAATTTTTAATAAAAATCTTCCATTTTGGGCCCAATGTCCAAAGAAGCATACATATTGTTGCAAATGACTAGTAGGATCCCCTTAACCATTTAAGAAGGAGAAATTGGGTATGATAAAGTTTTGTAGATAAGGATATTTAAATACATGTCGAGTAATAGGTTGTTATGGTAATGTATTCTCCTAAAAAAGAGCCTCATGAGAAAAAACTTGTAACTTAAGAGTTTTGATTTATTGTTGCAAATATCCCATGGTGGTTATAATAGATAACATGTCATAATAATAAGTTGAGGCTTTTGATAGTAAACTACCATTCATGTCTAACATAGGGATGATGGACTCTTCATCATTCTTGGAAATAGGCTCATCACATGATTTATCAATATTTGGTACAGGAACACCCATGCATAAAGATGTAGGTATGTCTTGTGGAAGAGCACAAAGTTTAATATTATTGTATTTGCAAGGTGCTACATTGCTTGGAACTTCGTGACATATCATAAGAGTAGGAGGTGTGATTTCATTTTGATTTGGAATGTTGCATTATTTAGAAGGAGGAGTAAGTACTACAATATCACTTTCTACTTTACGTTCATCATTGTTATGTGATAAATGGATATCGACACAACTATCATTTGCATCCCTGTTATTTGTCTTAGGAAATTCTTTCATTAGTAAACCTTTGGGAAACATGTTTTTTTGTTTTTTGAATTTTCGTGGTGTGACATTTGCACAAGATACATCAAATAGATTTGGGATTTTTTGTGTCCCCAAACAATGCATGTTTTATAAGTGTTTCTTTATGATGTTCATTAGCAATCTCATTTTTCCATTCGAGAAATAAAGGGTGAGAGATAAGACATGTATTTTGTGTACTACGTACTAGAGAGGAAGAATAACCTAGACGAAGTGTACTTGAATCATGTAAAGAAGACATGGGATTTTCAACACTATTATTTTTTGGAGGTGAAGGCACACACTTTACTTTGTCAATGTTTTAATTATGAGATACATTTGGGGAATAGTCAACCTTCTTTGATTTATCGACATTAAAAGGGGAAGCTCGCATTTAGTTGTTAAAATAACCAAAGAAGCTATGGATGTAATAACTGGATTTTCAACATTAGGAATAGTATCACTTTGCATATTTGTTGGTTCTTAAGACTCTTCATCATTGTAAAGCAAAGGAGTATGAGGTCGAGGTTCAACATAGACAAAAGGAATATCATTATATTCATATCTATAAGAATAAGTATCATTATAACTAGTTGGGTCATTGAGATTCGCATTTGCATCATTTGTTATTTCATTGTCATAATTATAAAGAAAGGCAAGGGTTTTAGCCCATTTTTATGTTTCATAAGATCCTCATATGAAATACATTGGTCATTAGGTACATTAAAAATAATATCAAAAGGATGAGTCTTTTTTGGCTGAGGGTCCTTTGGATGAACTCGGGAATCCATAAAGAGGTGATCTTTTAAGAAAGTTTTGTGAAACACAAGCAACATAACCAAAGCAATAAGAATAGTTAACATTCCTAAACTAAGCCCACATAAGCAAAAATCAAATCTAAAAATAAAATATAGAAATCTGAAATGAAAATTTGAAAGAAGACGGAAACCTTAACACAAAACCAAGGTTTTGGTTCTATAAATAGAAGACAGGTTCACCAAATGTTTAACACTAATTTGGATATGGACATTATTTAGTGGTTAGGGTTAAGGATATAGAAATGATAAGGCACAAGGGTGAAAATCATATTCACAACAGGCCAATCAATGTGTTAAAACTCAGATATACCATATATTGAATTTATTAAACTGAGATATGCTATTAATGGGAAGTACAATTATGTTATATATACAAATGATATAAAAAAGTACTTAAGTTATTTCTAATTCTAATATAGTGTTGGATTTGGTATAAGTGAGAAGCAAGCAACAACTAGATTTTGAATCAATTGTCAGATTCTGGATTTGGTGCCTTTGGCTCTCAAGACACTTGCATCATCTTGGGACAGTTATGTCTACACTAGTATCTAAACTCTACGCTAGTGTCCTATATGAAATATGTGTTAAAACAAGATGTGACCACCTCGATGCTTCTAGGTTTAGCTTTGCCTTCACTCTAAGGCATTCATATATGGGTCATGGACTGTCGTTCCTAGTGAAATGGAAAAACCCTAGCTTTACATCTTTAATGTAACCTTGGGGGAAAATGGGTTAGTGGACACATGGTGTAGAGCTAACCCATAATAACCCCATTGACAAAGGGAACTACTTACATAGTCAATACTCCAAAAGAGGGCCTCAAACTCATGTAATTATCCCCTACATATTGGCTTGTGTGTGAATCATGTAATGTGTGTAAAGCAAGTACAATAGTGACTTGGCTTGTAACTTGGAAAATGTGACCTTGTGAATTCTCCTTTAGTACTTCAAATGAATAGCTAAGTTGTTCCTTTATCTGATATCAAAATAGGGTAGAATAAAAAACTTTTATGGTTTGAGTGCTTCTCGAGTGCTTTTTTGGTTTGATTACTAGATGACAAATGAATGAGGGTTGATATTATATTTATACCTATCCTATCAAGAGAAAAATTACATTAAATCACTTAGGTTGACCATTATGATACATTTCATTTGTAAATTGGATGACTTTAGGGTATTGGGATAGTACAATAATGTTGACACTATTATCTGTCATGGATGTTAGTGTCCAAGGAGAAGGAGAGCAAGCATAAGATCAAAACTTGTAGAGCTATAAGATAAGTACAATTTAAAAGAGTTATCAAAACTCTTCAGCCAAGATCTCTTCAATGGCACATTACTACAGTCATTGATGCTTCAGCATACACATTAAGAAAGAAAACCAATTGTAAACAAGATAATTTTTATTCACGAAAGATATGCAAAAGATTATGAAACATGTATATTATTGTTGACCAATTTTGGTCCTGCAAGCCAAAAATTGGGCTCCCTTCTTTCTTTCCTTGCTAAGTCTGTTAGCCAGTCTTTGATGAATTCACCTTACTACAATTTTGGGTTTTTCCTTTGTGACAGGGCCGTTTCTATAAAGAACCAAGTGATTTGAGTCTTACAGGTATTTTGAGTTAATCTGGGGCTCATTTCATTTCAAGCAAATTACTTTAGACAAGCATTTTATCGGCAAAGGGATGGGGTAGTTTCAAAGATGTATAAGTCTTTTTAAAAACTCTGAAGGATAAGTGTCCTTGTGGAGGGTAGGAAAATAACAAATGGGACCGTTCAAGCAAGCTCTGAAGGACAACTTTAGACCCAAAGTGCCCTTGTAGAGGGTAGAAGGTGCATTTGCAAGAGATCAAGGTAGAAAGTCTGAAAGGGAATTCCTTTAGAGAAAGTGACAAGTCAAACAATTAATTTCTTCGAATGTTTTGTCCGAAGAAAATCCATGAAGAAACCAAGCGTTGAATTTCTTCAAATAAAATGTCCGAAGGAATTCCTTCGGACATTTTGTCTAAAGAAAATTACTAAAAGAAAGTTGAGACACTAAAGGCACAAATTCCTTCGAACATTTTATCCGAAGAAATTCGAAAGGCAAAGAAACATGAAGGGTAAGTGCCTTTGCGGAGGACTCTTGGCCATCAAAAAGGACCTTTTCCTTTTTTTGAAGGGTCACTTTCCCTTTAGAAAAGGTTCATTTGCAAAAGCTGAAGAAATTGCTAAAGGATAATGATGGGCCTGAGAACGTCAACTTCAACATGGTGAACTAGCCGTTGAAGGTTCAAACATTTGGTAATGGGCCCATGAATGTCAAATTCAAGGTAGTAAAATAGACATTGATTTTCAAATAATGATAGGCTCGTGAGCATCAAATTCAAGAAGATGGGTTAATTATCAGAGGAAAGCTAAAGGATATTTCCTTTAGATAAAATGTTGAGTGACCTGCCAAGAAAAAAGACAAGAGGAGGCAAAGAATAGCTCAAGAGATTGAATTACTAGGAAAAGATAAGAATTAGCAAGGAAAGAGAGAGAAAAATAGTAAATCTAGAACGTAGCTACGCACACATAAGACAATGCTTGGAACATTCCAGAAGACACATCTAGTCAAGCACAAGCACGACCTAGATCAGCCCAGGTGGCAAAAGAGGCATCGACAAGAGCAGTAATTGCTTACAGATGGAATAGTTTCCACCAAACAACAATCAAAGGGAGCATGAGCATTCAATAGAGCAACCCATTTTTCTTTATTTAGCATTACTAAGCAGAGAGTTGCATGAATTTTCAAGGGAGGTGGCCTTATCGTTCAAGGAATAAAGTGACCCATGCTTTAGCACGAACATTAAACGTAGTTTGAGCATCAAAGTCAATGTCTGTGACATATACAACATGGTTCTTCTAGATTTATTTATGGAATGATAATAGTAACATGATTAGACTCCTCTTACCAAGGTGTTTAATGCAGTATGGGCCGCTGGTTCCTTGAAAAGACTATGGGTCTTTCTCTAAATTATATATATTGTAACCTCTTAGCTGGAAAAGATATCTCTCACTTGTGTATGACGAAGCCCTAATAATTTTACCTTTTAATCAAAAGAAGCATATTTTACCTCCATCTGATTTGTTATACTTTTGAATATGCCTGTGTATCATCATTATGTTTAGTCATTTTAGCTTAATGCTTTCATAGGTCGATGCCAACATATCTAGTATATCCAAGACCATTTTCTGCAGGTTAACAAGAAGTGCATAGGTTGGAGAATAGAGGCAGAGGAGCAACCATTTGATAGTGTGCTTTTAGAGCACCTATGGCAGGTTCTTCTTCATTGTATCTCCATTAAGCCCCTTTGTTAAAACACTCATGCAGTATAGTCTTTTGTTCAAATGAAGTGTCTATTCACTCCTTTTGATGTAAAGTGTTGATAAAAGATGAGTAGATCGAATCATTTGGTACATCACCATTTTAGTTAGGTTCTATTTTTTAGTAATGTCCTTTTCTCTTTTCACCCCTCCATTATTAGCAGTAGAAGTTAAGGACCTCAAAGGTGCATCAAAGGGAGCTAGCCCTTAATCTAGAGATTCATTCCTCAAATTTGCCAAGCCCACAACAAGAGGAATGTCTCCATTATGTTGTGTGGAAGAAAGAAGTTGAGCCTTCTTTTAAAGGGTGAAATCCATAGCATCAACAATTTTTGACACGCCCAATGGGAGCATTTTTATGCTCTAGGAAGTTTCAGGACTGGTGCTGGTCCTGTTACTACAAGAGTGAGAAAACTAACCCAACATCTGATGACTCCATTTTTAAGAACTCAGTCTCTAGTCAGAGATCAGCCTGGCATCCCATGCCAAAGGTCACCACAAAATCTTCTTTCAAGGGTATTCCTTTCAAATTTGTTTAGTTGCCTTTAAACTCAACAAAGCGACTAAGGTTTTAAAAGACTCATCCTTACACAACAAATCAATTTCCCAGACCTACTATAAAATTTACCTACACAAGGAGACCCAGGTTGAACCCTATCATTGCCAGGGCTTTACCTTTTATAGCCTTCAATGATCAAAGCCCTTTAAACCTTCTAAAGTATGACATGATCATAGGGATAGCCCTTAAGAGTGTTATTCCTTTTAATGGAGAGGGGCCAATTACTGTTATTTAGCATATCAAAAATATAGCCAACCTCTGCAACATTCATAGTGTCATTGAAGAGAACATAGCCATCAGGTTACAGGCGTTATCTTTTAAATGTAAAGTTTTGGATTGGTATGAGACCTTGCCTATGAATTCAGTTGGCTCATGGAATGAATTAGGCACCCTCTTGACAAATAGATTTGGAGAGAAGAGTGACCATCTCTCTCTAACTTAGCAATTGACCACTATGAAAAGAGATCCACATGAATTTATGTAGGATTTTAATACTGGGTTCCATAAGACTTGGGACAAAATCCCCATTTTAGTGAGGCTAACCCCAATCTATGCTTTGGTTTACTACTTAAAGGCTTTGAACAATGACATTGCTATCATGATACAGTCCATGGGAGGATAAGTGTTACCTGATGCCTATGAAATAGCCATAGCCACCGAAAATTGTTTGGTGCAAGCAGGAAAGATAGCTCATAGACCTCATATGCCACTCTTTCCTGAATTGCAACCCTCAGTTCAGATTGCTGCACCCACTTTAACTCCTTTGCCTGGTGTAGAAAAGCTAACTTCTACCTTGCCAAACGACCTCCATGAAGTTAAGAGTTTGTTACAAAGTGTTACCAATAAATTAGTGGCTCTCAAGAGGCAACAAGCTCAAAGCTATCAGCTAAATCAAGGATACCAACAGTTCAGACAAATGAATAGACCTCCTTTCCAAAATTATAACCAAAGATAGGGTCAAATTACCTAGGTCAAACCTTATCAAGGTTATAATCCAAGTGCCCATTCATTGTCCAAAGCTCTTGTTCCCACTCAAAATAATTTGGTAGAGGAATAACCTAATTTCCCACCCCTAGGGTATGGTCAAGAACAAGTTGTTTATACTAATGAGTTACCAAATCATTATATGAACATGCAAGGCAATCAAACAACCTAATTCCCATGTTTTGAGGTGTCAACACAACCTGGGATAGACAACAAGCAAGCTTAATCTAATTCCACTCTTATGAACCACCTAGAAGGAAAATTCTATGCAGTCAATTATGTGGGGAGTAAGAATAACCAGGTTGATTATGTTACAACCAATACCAGGTCTAAAAAGAGAGCTATGGAGGAAGCTCAAGTAGCTAATCATGCATTTGCAACGTCTTTTTCATCACAAGTGAACCAGAAGTTTCTCAATTACAGGCAGTTGGTTGTAACTTCAACTCCTCGAGTTGCACCTCACGCTGTAAATGCCCTCAAAGAAAATTCAAAAGGGAGAAACCCTCCAATCAATGTGGTGGACCAAATGAATAATATGCATGTGAAGATCTCATTGTGGGATTCCTTAGTAATGTCAGGACAAAAGGATATACTCCAAAAGGAATTACAAGGGTTGAGTGAACAAGTTGTCCTAACAAACACTGATAATGTGTTGATTATGAATGGGGCTCCTTCCATGGGAGGTCAAACAAATAAGGATGAAAAGGTTCCTCCTTTATATCTATCCTTGATCATCGAAGATTTTTTGGTTCAAAATTGCATTATTGATAGTGGAGCAAGTACCTTAGTAATGCCCAAATGCATAGCTGACAAGCTAGGACTCAAATATGAAGAAATGACCAAGGGAGTTTTGTAGTTGGATGGATCACCAACCAAAACATTAGGAGTGGTAAGAGGCTTTAATCTAATGCTTCCTGCCTATCCAACCTTCTCCATTCCCCATGATGTGGTAGTGGTGGATGTTCCCCCTTACTTCGCTCTTTGCTTATCCAGGGATTTCACATCCAAGATAGGTGGGTACTTAGTAGCAAATTGGTCTTACATGGTTTTTAGGACCAAATATAGAACTAAAGTGAATATTGAGTTGAAGCCCATCCATAGAGATCATTTGGAGCCATACTCACTCAAGGCAAAAAATATCAGCTATGCCATCATTGACGAAGAAGAATTTCAAATAGACTAATCCCCACCCTCTTCCCTTGAAGGAGTTGCTGACCTGCTCTTAGATGAATGGGGAAATGACAAATTTGAACATGACCCATACAAGTTCATTGAAGAGGTTGGTCTTGGAGTTTATTGAATGCATTAAAAAGGTACTTTCATGCCAAATTTGATGAAGGCAAACTAAGAGAGTTGTGGTTTGTGGCAACTTTTCTTCGATGGATCAAGAAGCAAGTTGGGAGCTGGTGGTAGAGCAATGCTAGTTTCACCCTCAAAGGAAAGATACTTTTCAACTTTCAGGTTCCAATTCTCCTGCACTTGCAATGTTACAAAATATGAGTCTCTTATTCATGGTTTAGAGTAGGCAAGGAAAAGAGGAATAAAATAATTGCAAGTTTTTGGAGACAGTGAGTTAATTGTAAACTAGGTGAGAGGTCGAAACTCAACCAAGAATTCCTTGCTTAAGTCTTACAAGCACAGGGTATGGGACCTAATAAAAATGGGGCATAACATTTCATATGGAGGGACCAAATTCCAATAGTGACAAGCTTGCCACCATGTGCAAGAGTCAAAAACAAGTTTTCACTTTCAACATAATCACCTCCTCTCATGCTTCCATAATGGCACCTCTTTTACCCATGTGAAGGGGAAACAATGATGGGGACTTCTTCATCATTCATCCATGTGCTCATATGCCTCAAAGAAATTTCCCAACCTCCTTTTGACTTCACCACATACCCACATCATGAAGCCAACAACAATTGCACCATACTTTTCCATTATGCCTTTTCCACCAAGGAACAACAACAAGTGGTCAACAAAGTATTTAGATTTGCCTCTTTAGTGGAGTGATATGCCCCACTCCATGCACATGCTCTTGACCCCATGTGAGAATCTCCTATGGGCCTAGCCACCTCATCCACAAACCTCCTCTATTGCAACATCACTTGCATCACTTGTCATGTCACCATGAATAGTGACATGTGAATAGTACTTATGAATAGTGATCTCACTCTTGAGTTCTTTGTACTCTTTGTTGAATGTCATAATTATTCCCTGAAAGAACCATTGGATTCATCTTGATTCCATAAACACAATGCCACTATTGAATTCCATTGTAAAAATACATGCACTCTCCAAGAAATGTTAGAAGGCTATAAAAAGGGGACATTTTAGGTTGTGAAGAAGTCAAGTCTTATAGTATAGACCATTGGGTACTATTTTATTATGTATTTAGTTTAAATATTTTGGTATGTTTCAGTATGCTAGTTTTAATGTCCAAGTCCTCTATTTGATGACTAATATTAGTCATCCAAATATTTTAGAAAATATTCCTTATGAACGCAGGCTAAGTGAAACTATGCAATGACAAAAAGGTTTGATTGATAGTAATAATGTCATGTCCCCTTTCTAATTAATTTATATTTAATAATTAATGAATCCAATTTTCAATGACAGAGGAATAAGAGAAAGGAAATTAGAACAAATATTTAATTAATTGTTTATTTGGGATTGGCAAGTTTGAAAAGCTAACAGGGGATCAAGATAAATAACAATACTTCATTAGCCAAAGTGGGGCATGGTGTTTTTAAGGAGAAGGATAATGATGAGGTTTTAAAGAAAATTAATACATAATTTTTACATTTTTAACCTTGAGAGGTTGGCCAAATTTGAAATTATTTTGGATTAGGACAAAAGCAGGAAAAGCAAGAGTAAAACAAATTATGGAAAATTGGAGAAAGATGACAACTAATGGCTTTTTCTATTTAGTTTTTTTATCTTTACAAAGCAAGGAGTTCGGTTTTGGTGCCCCTTTTGGGCCCTCTTGTGTATTTATATGCCATAATTTCATTATGGGGGATCTTTTACCAAACTAATTAATTTTTCTTATTGAACAACTCATCAAACCATCCTGGAACGAAGACTCTTGGATGTTGGAAGTCTTTGGATGGAAAACCATTGATCACAAGAATTGTAGGATGAAATCTCTATGATCCAAAGATACATTTTCACATCGGAATTGTAGCAGAGTTTCAAGGAGTTTAGATTCAACCAATATTCAGTGTTTTATGCAGACATTTGGTGTGAATAAAGGTTATAGAAGTATTTTTTGATTTGTGGGTTGTTACAATAGATACAACATGTCTTGTGGGGTCATTTGTAGGTTATTTTAATATTTTATAGTATTGTGTAATCAGCCTATAAGTGTTGTGAATTTATGTTTTGTTTTGAGTAGTGTTTGCAGTGTAGCTATGTAGTTTTGGCAAAGTTTTTGCCCAAACTTTATATTTTGATCCAAAACTATTGTGGAGTAATTATTACAGTGCTTTGTAATTTTTTTAGACTCATTTTGATGCAATATAATTTGCCATACATGTTAGTTCAAAGTTACTTTCTTATTCCATGAAAATTATCAAAATTTGGGTTTCACTAGCTAGTGTAGAAAAGAACATGAATTTTACAAAAAAAAAAATGTTTCTGATATAAAATTAATTTTAGATATGATATTTCTCTATTAAATTCAGTAACGAGAATGACATAAAAGTTACCACTGAATGGAAACTTAATTGGTTGAAACACATTGTACCTGAATCTAAGAGAAATCCAAATCTTATCCACCACGTAGATGGTAATAAAATCCATATTCTTCCTAAAAACCTCTCTTATAATGATTCTAGTAAACATAAAGAACCTTTTAGACCTAACATTTTTAGCCATTCTAGAAGCACTGGGAAAGGGAATATATATGTAGAACTAGAAGATGAACAGGTGAATTAGGGAAAAAATGAATTTCCACTTCTATCTATGTCCACCTTGTACAGGGATAAATCTTTAGAGTTTTACAAGCAAAGAAGATTTAAGCCTCTATAGAGGAGGTCGATGGCCACCATTGAAAGGCTATTATAAACACAAAGAAGGAAAGATATACCATTTTTACTATGCCTTTCAACCACCGAAGGTCAAAGATAAAGAACCATCTGTTGAGTTTGAACATGATAATTATATTTTTAGATTTAATTCCCATTTTCAAGAAAACTTTGATGATCTATCTCGAGATGTTCAACATATCAAAACAAAAATGAAAACTGTACATAAGATTAGTGATTCCATTAATTTTGTAATAAAATTAGTTAGATAAGTGTATGAACATGTTGATAAATGTCTGAATATGGAATATGCATTTGTTGACAAGATACATGATGTTCATAATTATGTACATATAATTGATTATTCTGTAAATAATATTGATGATAAACTCGATCAATTAGTTCAAGGAGTTTTATGGTTGGAACAAGAGGAGAAGAAGAAACAAGATGAAAGGCCTTTAATCCTTCCTAAGCCTTCTTCATATTTAGGTCTTGCAAAATTAAATTTTGGTCCAAGGCTCATTGCCAATATTACCACCAAGAAAAAAACTAAGTCATTATCCAATATTCAATGAGCCTTTATCACTATTCAGTCCTGGTACTTGAATATTGATGATATTTTGAATCCTTAACGTGTAATTGCTATTTGAAGTAACAATATGGAGTCCATAGGTACTGTATGCAATAAATTAATATAAATCTACAACTTATCTTACTTAGTAAATCTAATATCGGATAAGGCGATAAACTAACATCTATTGTAATACTATTTATGTCAAGAGCATGACCAAATTGAATCCACTAAACTTGACTAAGGGAGCATTTATCATACAATACTAAAGGAGAGGGTTACAAAGCCTCTAGGCAAATAACACCATGCAATAACCCTAGCTAAGTTTAAATACATGAAATAAAACTAATGTAAAGCTCACCAAAGTTTGTGGCATAAATGGAGATGGTTTAACACAAACAAATAATCAAGGGATCATGGTAGGCAAACAGGGGCCTAGATCACCTAAGGTGGAAGATGGCAAACAAAGAAGACCCTATAATTATATTAAGTTTAAGTATAAACAATGAGTTAAAGATTCAAACTTATTACTTTTACAATGTCTATCTATCAAATGGAATAATAAAAGTTAAAAAAACTTACCTTTGGGTGAACCTGTCGAGTCTCAATATCTCTTTTGGCCAATGGTGCTTTGGAAGAGGTTGTTGTGGATTTATAAGGTTCACACTATAGAAATAATCTCTATGTTAAAAGATTCATATTTTGTATCTAAAGCTTCTCACAAGACAAATTATCTTCCATCCAAGGCAAACCATAAGCAATCCTTCAAATGTAAATTTAGTAAAATTATGAGTTGTAATAATGTGAAAATGAATGTTACTCCCCATTGGATTGTAATGAGTCTTGTATTTATAGCAATGGATAAGTCCTAACTCTTTCAAAAATTTAGTTGACGAGGTTGGCCAACACGACCTAGTTTTAATAAAAAGCTATTGTTAGGCCTCAAACTAGGTCGACTAGGTCGACCTAGTTCTGTAACATGCACTTAAACTTTATAACAGGGTTGACCCGATCGAATTAGTAGGAAATGAAGGTGTTTACTTGGTCAGGGGCTATTTGAAAGGAGAATTTCTCAGGGAAATGAAAAAAACAAGGTTTGAATTACTTGGGGAGTTGGGTAAATGAGATTTGTAATGGATTTAAGTGATGATAGAGTTGACCAACATTATTATGAAACACCAATAGTTTACCCACCCCTTTCCTAGTGCACCCTTTAAGGTGTGCACTTAGAGAGATCGAAAATCGACAGGTTCTTGCAAGAGAAAAAATGTTAGTAATTGATAAAGTTTAAAAATATTATGTGTATACATATGTCTCACTTGAAGCTCATTATGTGTCATGTATATGAAACATGGGATGGTGCTTCGAGGAAGAACATAACAATGAATACTGTTAAACTAACAAATTGCAATAGAAAGCGAAAAAAATGACAGTAAGATTTTTTTTGTAAATAATTGAAAGTACCATATACATTCCTTGACTTACCTTTATCGTTGAATGGTTGTATGTTGTATTTTTAGTCTTTATGGTGGAGGGAGCATTAACTTTTTTGGACAAACCCCAAGGATACAAGGCTAAAAAGCAAACACAAACAATCGCATAAAAATCAAAGGAAGTAAAACTTTCATAACTAAATGACTCATTTAAAAATTTGGTAAGTTGGGATGACAAAAGCTAAGTTAGGACCAAAAGACCAAGAAAAATAAATAAAATGAGAGTAAATTGGTAACCGAAAGGCCAAGGCTACAAAATGATCGACAAATCCAAGAAATGCATCTTAAGTAAGAAAATTAAAAATCCAAATCAAGCTTAGACATGGAAACTAAAATAATGGAACCAACATATATGTAAAAAAACTAAGAATCCATACTCAAACAAAGATAGAAAAATAACAAGAATATAAACAACATTGAGGAAAGAAAAGTAACAATCCATAATTAATAATGGAAAGACTAGAAGTAATAAAAAGTAAACAAAACGTCATGGCCTACAAAAAGGTGAATCATAAGACCTGGAATCTCAGACATAACCAAGTGAAATCCGAGAAGGATAAGGAAATGATCAGGGAAGGATCTCATAACCATTCAAAGATGCACCTTCAATTTTATTGATGGATGAACTAAAACAATTGTATTTTGAGCATATCTACTATTATTAATCAAGTTCAAATTGCACCGACAAGTTAGATAATGTTAGATTTTATCATCTTAATAACTAATCGAGTAACCTTTAATATATTTTATAACTTAAATCAATTGTATTTTAGCTTATTAATTCATCTCAATAATTTAATTTAATCATCCTTTTCTGTTAAGGGTTTCAAACTCCCCTAGGAATCATTCTCCTTTTAGTTGATCTCTATTCACTTGGAGGTTTGAGCACCTAAACAGTAATAAAAGAGGTGGACAAACTAACAGCTACTCTTGCATTAATTACCTCTAGTGATCGGTGTTTATTTAAGGAAGCTTAGGTTGTTGTTCCATCATTATTTTGATTCTCTTGATGAGGGATCACGGGGGTTGATCCGAAATGTTGAGGTCAAAAGTATTTTGCACAATTTTTTTCCAAAAGATTTGACTACCATTTACTTCACGGACTATAAAAGCATCAAATCTCTTATAATGTTAGATTTGTATTTTCAAATTCAAATTGCTAAAGCATTCACTATTGCACTAAGCTTACATTGTAAATTTACATGCAAACTCTAGCACAAATAATTTTCAATACAAAGGCAAGGACTAGTCACTAAACAAACCTTGTTTGTTTATGCATGCCTATGTGCATTTATGGCATAGTTCGTTGGAAGAGGTCAAAGTTTATATTAACCTATAAAAAGTGTTCATTTCTTATTTAATGAGTTAGCCCAACCCATGTGGTTTTTAATTATTTGGAAGTTTCCCCCAAATCCGTACTCTTCTTTTCATAATGGGGAGGTCCATCGATGGATCCAATGCTTTCTTTAGTTATAATATTTATTAATTTAATAGTTATATGATTACAATTCTATAATAACACCTTTGAATATTAATAGTTTCCAAATCAAGGTACGATATATCTAACTATATACATGAAGTTTGTTTGATAGTACTCGTAATTGGGTTTGGAGTTTGATTACAACATTTAGAATTCTTGTTGTAAGATCGACAAAATTAAAATTGCCGTAAACACGAGTGATAGTTCGTATAGGTCAATTGGATCCCTAACCTAATGACTTATCATTAACGAGTCTAACAATCACAAGGTGATATGCAAAATGATGATAGTCAATCCCCAATCAAGAAGCCAAATCAAAAAAGTGCAAAACACATACCCTAAACAAGACATCTAGGTCAATTATCCTATTGTTGTTTACCAATTCACATTGGTTTCTCTCTCTTTGATATCCAAATTCCACATCTATTATCCTCTCTTCAATGATGTTCTCCCTCTAATCCGAAGACAATTTATCTTATAACCACTTCATAATAACAAACAAATATTTAACTAAAACAAGATATCAAATCAACACAATATATTATCAAAATGCTAAATTACGTCAAATACCCATCACATCATAGAATTTCAACATTACATCAAATAAAACAAATCACATAGTTATCTAATTACTATTAGTCCATCAATATTTTTAGCATAATAATATAAAATCAAATAATCAAATCCACATAATTAAATCTATAAGACATACATACGATTTATTACAAACAAAAAGTAAAAATTATTATAATTATAAACACAAAATATGACACTATTGTTCTTTAAAGGATAGTCACTACACGACGATTATTTTGTTCATATTAGAACAAAGATTTGACACACAATAACACCAAAAAAAAAAAAAAAAAAAAAACAAAAAAAAATAAAAAAATATATATATATATATATATATTCGATATATATCAACCACAATTTCCAATTATTGTTTTTGTTCATCTTAGAACAAAGATTTGACTGCTTTATGAAACTCGTGGGGAACAATCAATATACATTGTGTATATATACTTATGGAGGAAGATGCACCCTTTTAATCTCCTTCTGCCGACATGGTAGCAATCTTTTAGCAGGTATATCCTTTCAAACTTAGAAATGTCCAAATAGAAACCAACAAACATAAAAATAATATCGTATATACACAATGTATACATAGGTACAATATCGTATATACACAATGTATATATAGTTACTAGTGCACGATGTATATATAGTTAACACAGTTCATCTCTGAGTTAGGAAACAGTTTTGATTATTTTTAACCATTAAAGAGAGAACATATTTAGCATTTCGACGATTTAACTAGCTGGCAGATCTGGGATTTTTGAAAAATAAAGTTCTTTAACACATCGATATTTTATTTTTACGTAGATCTGTACCAATTTTTTTTTTCATAAAGAGAGCGGGTTTAGGGTTTAGGGTTTACAGGATAAAATTCCTGCTTGTTTTTGTTGTTTAATATAACGCAAAAATATAATCCTGCAATAATTTTAAATCTCAATTTGTCGACATAAAAGGGCCGTGGATTTGCAAAACACAGCGATCCACTTCTCAGTTTCATCAAAATTTCAAACTCCCCCTTAGGATTTAGTATTATCGGCGACCCAAATTCTCAGAATCACCATAATATACTCCAAAAAAAAGAAGAAGCGTCTTTAGGGTTTAAGATTTAGGGCAACCCAATTCTCAGAATTATCAGAATTGTAAAACACATCAAGTGGGTACCCTAAACTGATCTTTGGAATTAGGGTTTAGGGTTGAAGGATTATTGATGGCGAAAAATCCTTTAGACGGCGTTTTGAAAGCCGGTTCTGATGCTGTTTTACAGAGGCGAATTTTGTTCCATCCCGCCAGGGACAAGACCGTTAATGGCTGCGGAAAGAGTGCTGGATTTTGTCTGGAGCCGCTGAATCCCCAGTTGGATGGCTCTCCTACCTCCAGATTTGAAAGCCCTAGTGCTCCCGAGCCTGCGAGACCCCAGAAGAAGGAAGATCCGTTGGATTCCGAGTTCTGTGAAGAAATTGGATTTCGAAGAATTGTAAGTCATGAATGATACGCTTAATGTATTTATTTTTTATTTTAGTAATTCTTGGGTGTGGTTACGTGCTGCTTTTAACAATGTGTGGAGTAAACTTGAAACACAATATGGAATGTATCAGATAATTGTGAGCCATCAATGCTATGTTCGTTGTATATTGTCTATTTTTTTTTTAGTAAATCTGTGACCACAATTTTGAATGAATGTCCTCCATAACTGGGGGTCATGAATGATATATTCAATGTATATTGTCTATTTTTTAATTTATTTTTGCCTTGGTTAATCCTGGGCGAGCTTATGGGCGGTCTTTTCATGCAGTGTGGGGTAAGTTTGAACCATAATTTGAAACATTCCCGAGAACCATTGCAATGCAACCTCTTCATCATCACAGTCATATGTTTTTGTGAGGTTTTGAACATGGGTCACACTCATGCTTCCTATTACACCACACCCCATTGGACAATTTATATGTTAACTTATGTGATTTTTATTGTACATTTTTTTTTCATCTGTTTCCATTAGTTTTCTGAATTGGAAAAGGAATTGTCAATTTTGCTGCAATTTAAACTGTTTTAGGTGTAGTTTAATTTTAATTTCATGCACTGATAAATGATATTGTTGTTAGATCGTGTGTAGTTAACATTTTAAGTTATAAATTGAGGAATTTCAAAGAATTTATTTGCTTTTTTGTTTTGGGCAGGGTGCAGGCCTTGTGAATCTTGGCAATACTTGTTTTCTGAATTCGGTTCTGCAATGTCTTACATACACGCAGCCCCTGGCAGCTTACTTCCAGAGTGGACGGCACAAGTTAACTTGTAAGTTTGAGACCTCAAATCTTCCAAAGGGCCTTTAAACTCATGTATGTCTTATAGATTTCAGATTTTAATGTCTCGCAAGCTTGTAAAAATCTGTCTAAACCCTTTAAAATCCCTCACAAACCATTTGCATTGTATTGGTTACATTGTCTTTTAAGTTTTTAGGTGTAGTGCTTAAAAGGAACCGTATCCATTTTTCACATTGTTTATGTTAATTTTTTTCCATTGAATGTGAGTATGGTATAAGGCTAATTCTTTCTTGAGCATTGGTCCTCTGCTTTCATTCTTTGATCCATGTCCTATACAGAGCTAAGAACTGTCTGATGTGAGCTTACACAAAGGATTCGTAATATCTGTTTGCTGAGCTGTGGTCTAGTGGTAAGTTGGGTTGTTTATCCCTGCATTGGCCCAACTTAGGAACTGCTGGGCTCATGCCCACTGTGATAATGCATACATATATTTATTAAAACCTGGAGGATTTAGGTGTAATCTGTAAATGCTGGATTTTAGTAACCTCATGAAGGTGATACATAAAAGTGATTTGTCAATCCAGAAATACAAAAACAAATTAAAAAGACATCATACTATCCCTTATCTAGATTCATTGTTGAGTTTGTGTATAAGATCAGTGCAATTTTTCACATATTTGCAAATGTGAGTTACTTTGAGTCCTTGAAGTGCCATTATTCCGGTGTGTTTTACTATGCCTCAAGGCCTACATATTTATGTTACTTGGAAAAGATAATTCTGTTAGATGGTAAACATTAGAAATTTTAATTTATAAATAATGTAAGGACCCTTTTTTGGGCTTGGACTATTTGTGGGTACCATTTTGTATTATAGTCTAATCCAGTTTTGAAGCTGCTGCAAAAGGGATCAAGAAGTATGGCCAATCAATTGCCAATTAAAAATGAACCATCATTGTATTACTATTTGGCCATTGTCTTATCTCTAGCTTTTTTGATAGATAATGCTGGTAGGTTGGGAAATTATCTATTTAGCATCTTTTCCATAAACTTAAGTTCTGAAATTTGACTACTTGAAAGTTAGTCGAAAATTTTTGAGAGCAGTTTGCATAGAATAGTTCCAGCTTAAATGTAAGCCTACACGATGCCTGCAGTATTTTTTATATCAATAATGATGAACATATCACCCAATTCTTGGCTGATTTATATTTGGTGTTGAACTATGTGTCCCAACATCAATTTCCAGCTGAGCTGTTCACCACTTTTCTGATGATGGTGTTTTACGAGTTGAGATTGCCTGTGCTTATCGTATAAGTTTCCTTCATCTTGCATATGTCCTTTTGCACATATGCAAGACACAAAGCTTTTTTATTTCTAAGATTAAAATGCATGTCATGTTTTGGGTTAATCTTTGATTAAGAATCCTTATGTATGTTTATTTTTACAAATCAGCTAGTTTTGAAGATAAATAGTTGGCATGCTGCAGAATTTCATTAAAAACACATTTTATATCTATTATTGTTTCTTATATGTTATTTGCAACACAGGTACTTTGTATATCTCAAATCTTTTTTACACATTGCATCAAACTAATGGGCTTGCTTGTGGTTAGTAGTGAATATATGCCATTTCATTTGTTTTACTGATGCTTGTTGTTTTCATTTGTCCAGGTCGTGTAGCTGGATTCTGTGCCATGTGTGCTGTTCAGGACCATGCCCTTACTGCTTCAGGATCATCTGGCAAGATTTTGTCACCTACCATTCTTGTCAGGAACTTGCGATGTATCCAAACTCTATGTTTTGACTTACCTTAAGTAACATGGATGTTTTGACTTATCTTCATTAATATGGTGTTCAATTTGCTCATTGGTTTTGTGACTTATTATTTGTTATGCTAGTCTTGCACAATTTAAGTTTCTTGACTAGTTGGAAGGTATATCTCGCAACTTCCGAATATCAAGGCAAGAGGATGCTCATGAATATATGATGAATTTGATGGAAGCAATGCACAAATGCTGTTTACCAGCAGGGTTAACAAGTGAATCTCCTGTTGGTTATGAGAAAAGCCTGGTACATAAAATTTTTGGTGGCCGACTCATTAGTCAGGTATTGATTTTTGTTGTTTAAGTGTTCAATTTTTTCCATTGTTCATTTACCAAGGCTGAGTGATTCGAGGAGGATATCAGAAGAAATTATGTATATTTTAATGTCTTCGTAGATTTTTGAGAAGAGAACAGGGATTGGTTTATGGTGTTATTGTCTTGTGCCCTTGACTCTTCCGTTATTTACAACTTATCTCATAAATGGGATATTTCTATTTCGAATTGCATAACCTTGCAAATCTTTTCAAGCTGAAGAATTCTAGGGTGATTTTATATGAGTATTTTATTCATTAATGAATGCTTCAATCTGGATTGTAGGTGAAGTGCACACAGTGTTCTTACTGTTCCGATAAATTTGATCCTTTCTTAGATTTGAGCCTAGAAATCGTTCGAGCAGATACTTTGTTGAAAGCATTATTCCATTACACTGCGGTGGAGCAATTAGATGGGGGGATGAAAAGATATCAATGTGAACGATGCAAAGTAAAAGTCAAGGCTCTAAAGCAACTCAAAATTGATAAGGCACCTTACGTTCTTGCAATTCATCTCAAGCGCTTCAGTGCAGGGGGATCTGGAGGAAAAATAGACAAGAAAGTCGACTTTGGTTGTACTTTGGATCTGAAACCTTTTGTTAGCAGTTCACTTGTAAGTAATCATTACTTCACTGTGGGCCATTTAATTACATTTTTAATAGAATCTTGTAAAACCATTTGTGCAATACCTGTGGGCTATTTTTGGATATTTGGTATTTTCTTATGATTTTAGTTTCTTTGTCTATTAATTTATTATAGGGAGGCGATTTGAAGTATACTCTCTATGGTGTTCTAGTTCATGATGGATGGAGCACACATTCTGGACATTACTTCTGCTTTATTCGTTCATCCACGGGCATCTGGCATGCCTTAGATGATAATCGGGTATTCATCTACCACATTGTCATGAAAGCTGTCTGTGATTGTATTTTACTTTTTACTTTTATTGAGCAAGTTAAGTCCAATAGCATTTAGTTATATTATGTGTGTAACAGAATACAGAAAAGAACTTGAAATTTGAAACGGAACCCTTTTCTTCTAAATGACAACATTTATGTGACCGGTTGGTATTTAAGTTACCCATACTGATTGAAGTTGTTCTTTTCCAAGAATCCGTATTGACATTCTTGTTATACCGGTTGCTCCAGGTTTATCCAGTCAGTGAGAAATCTGTTCTTAGCCAGAAAGCTTACATGTTATTCTATATGCTAGATAAAAAAACTAGCATTAAAACAACAGGTGGTTCTCAGCCTCAGGAGAATGGTTCCAAATTAAACAAGACAGTGCCATTGAACATAGGGTGTCCAAAGGACAACCAATTGCAAGATTCCTGTGCTCCTCCAGCAACAGCAAACTTGCATCCAATCTCTTCCATTGCGGGAGGTGTAAGTAAGAAAAGTAAGCTACTCAAACAAGTTGGAAATGTTTCAAATGGCAATTTCAGTTCAGAAAGTGTAGAAAACAGGACTAGTGTTGGCCAGTCATCCCATGAATCTGAATCACCATGTAATCATGATGATACATTACAGCTTGTGTCTCCAAGAAACAATGGTATTCTGACAAATGATATTTTCTCAAATCATGCCATTAGTAATGGGTGCACGACCAATAATTCTGGTAATAGTATTAGGCATCAGGGATCTGAAATAACTGGAACCGGTGATGTGGATAATTTTATTGAGATTCAGGATATTAGTATTTTGAAGAACAGTGCGGTGAGCAATGGTAATGGACGCTGTACTGGCAGAAATCCTGGAGTTGATTCAAAAATCAATGATATCAGGAATTCGGATGTCAACCATTCTAGGAATTATTTGACAGGTATTATTAGTGGGCATCATGCTGGTGAACATTCAGGAAAGGATTCAAATGGTAAATATGCAGCTAGTCCACACGGGGAGAATGATTCTATGGATAATGAATGCCAGGCTGCTAAACATTTATCTCTGGAGGATGGGCCCTCATTCCAGGTACTTTATTCCTGTATTAATGCCATATTTTATATTTTTGTTTCTAGAGGTATTTGCTTGTTGCTTTAATTACTGGTATCACATCTAGCACTCTTATGTCTTGGTTCTGGCAGGAAGGTGAAAATGGTGCTTTGCTCTGTAAGGTAAGTCGAATGAACGGGTCACACTCCAAAACTATTCATTCAGGTAGATTGTCCAAACATACAAAAGAATCTAAACGTGTTTCTAAGCAAGAACACCAGAAAAACCTTGAGGACAGCAGCTATCTTATAAGTAGAAAAAGATTGAAGCTTATGAAGCATCTTGGATGCCCTCGGTTTTTACGAACATTATCATTCAGTAGACATTTTCTTCTAAGAGAAATGCATATTTTGAGGAAGAAACGATCCTATGAAAGGAAGAAGCACATGAAGCTACAGCTTAAGAAGGCCGGTGTTTTTCTTAAGAGGAAAAGCTCTGCAAACATGACTACTAGAAAAGAATATACAGGCACAGAAAGTTCTGGATGTTCAGTTGCTTCTAAGACGGCACAAAAATATTGTGGAAAGGACTTGTCAAACAGTAGATCCGTGCAGCATGATAAGATATCTGAAACAACAGGCGGTGTGGCTCAGAATGGGTGCGACATTGCCAAATTTGGGGATGATTCTTTGCCCCTTGGAAACAGACAGTTTTCTAGTGGGAATAGAAATAAGCCAAAGAAACCAAGAGAAGTTGTGGATGAACAGGGTTTAAGTAAAGCTAGATGTAAAGATACTTGTGTTGAGCCAACTTCTAAAATTAACGGATCTTTAATATCAACTCATTCACGGAACTCAATGGACGCATTCCCAGTTGGTGCTGGACTTAGCAAGGAAAATAACTGTTCTGCTCTCCATCAGTCAAATATTAACTCAACAAATGGCGGAGAATCATGTCAACAAGAAAGGGCACTGTTTGTAGAAAATCGTGAGTCTTATTCTTTAGAGGCTAAATTACACGGGGCAGCAGGTATGGTCTTGAATTTTTTTTTAATAGATTGTAATTCATTTCACCTCAAGGTTCCTTCTCTGTTTACATGAAGATATTTAATGTTTTTTGACAATGGTTTACTGTGGCTGCTCTGCAGTTCCTTGTTGGGATGGTGTAGACGATGATTGGGTAAAAAGTAACAGAGCTTGGGACAAACAGACAAACTGTGTCGGTCATGTGTTAGATGAATGGTAGATTATTTTTATAAAAAGGCAATTGCATCTTTGAACTTGGCATATCAATATATTTTATATAAAGTGATTCTGTAGACAGTAATCATATGCATGTATCTGTGCCTTGGCATTCATCATAATCTTGTGTGTTTTATGTAGGGATGAAGAATATGACCGTGGCAGAAGGAAAAAGGTCAAGCAACTACAGTTTGAAGATGGCATAGATGACTCTTATGGGAGATATTCCAATAAGCAGACAAATCCCTTTCAATCACTTGCAAATAGAAAAGCCAATATTCCTGGACACAAAGGGAATTCTTTTATGAGAAATAATCAAGAGAAAATACCAGACAATTCTAGCTAGAGTTTTTTGCGAGTTCAGTGTTCCAAAGGAATGAGAGACACTCTGCAACAGAGGGGAAATCACATTGCATAAAAGCATTCAGAGAAGATTTCTTAAACGCTGCAGAAAGTTGTTGAAGTTAAACATCATGAAAAGGTGCATTATTGCAAACCTTTCCTACAGTTCAGCTGTAGGTTTCCTGGAGCAAATATTGCCTTACAATATCTAAATTAAAAGCAATTAAATTTGTGTGAAATTGGAGATCTATTTCTATTTGTCAAACTTGCAAACAAGTTTACAGATACCTTCTTGGCTAAAAGCAGGAGGAAAGCAAATCTGGAAAATGGCAAATTGTAATCTTCAAAGTTCTGACTATGCATCCCGTGGAAATCCATTGGTAATGAAGCACTTTTGTAGACACGTGAATCAATGATGGTTTGCAGCTCACTATTTGAAGTTCGTAACTGTAGATATTGTCGATTGAATGGAAATTAGACTTTGTTTAAATTTTGAATTTGCTGAAATGACGAGAACTGGAACCAATAATTGTGAAAATCTTATTTTCCTCTTGTCGATATCAAGCCCTAAAATTCATTTCTGTTATGTTCCATCTTGTTGCTATCATTGATTTTACAAAATATCACTTGATAGTATGCTCAGATAACGTTATTTGTCATTTGAAACTTGAGCTTTACTTTTAAAATTAGATAAGTTGAGAATTATGTTTATACTTATAAATAGAAATGCAAGGCCGATGGAATTTTTTATGATCTAAACCAATTTTTTTCCATGGAGTTAATATGTTTACTAGGAGTACTGAAATTTTTGGTATACTGGATTAGTTCAGCTAGCCATATTATCCTCCATGGAAAAGCTCATTAAAACCATTTTGCATCCTTGGTTAAAAGCTCTAGCTATATTGTAGGGTTAAATAACTGCGGTACAGTTTGAGTTGCCCTTCTTGATTTGTAATTTGAATTAACAACAAATCAATTACAAGAAGCAATATCACTATTGCAATAAGCAATATCTGGCCAATAACTGGTATGAAGGGTCGTATTTATGAAACCAAAAATTATATGGCTTCTGCATATTATAACCTCTGTACAATTTTGGGTGGACGTTTGAGTTACCCTTCTTGATTTGTAATTTGCCTTTAAAAACAAATTAATTACGAGAAGCAATTTCAGTAAAAAACAAAATCAATTGCAATAAGCAATCTCACTAAAGAAATATATACATTTTCAAGCAATTTTCCAGAAGATATACTTTGTTTTCAATCGGAATGGACTGTGGAAGCTTAAAATCCCCCATAATCTTTAAGATGTATATATTTCTTTTGTGGAATTACTTATTGTAATTAATTTTGTTCTTTACTGGAATTGCGTCTTGTTATTGTTTTTTTTGGGTCAAGTTGTTTATTGTAATTTATTTTGTATTCAGGGTATCTTTTTTAATTCAAACATATAAATAGTATGACATACTTAAATCCTCAACTATGGTATAACCACCATGGATGAAACACAAGCTGCCCAACCTATTAGCAGTTACACCATATCCATATACATCAAGCCAAAGGCCTAAGAGGCGGTTGAGCATCTATAAGGAGAATTGTCATATATGTAATACAGCAAAAAGAAAGACGACTGTAAAGGATTCCATGCCCATAGACTGGAGCATAACAGTTGACACGTGACAAACATGATACTGAAATAAAAACCGTAGAGGCTAAAGAGAGGAACATGTTATCTCTTCTTGATGCAAGTTTGTATGTTAGTGCCTTTGTAACTCTGTATAATCACACTGTACAGGCCCCATCATGGAATGTCCTATTATGTGTTGCGACCAAGCTGAATATTATTTTGAGCAAAAGAGTGGGGAAAGTACACCAGGAGGCGTGGGGTACAAGTACGGAGATGATATTTATGGATATGTGTACGTTGTGACTATCTGCAGTAAATCCTCACCTCCCATTGTTTACCTTTCACTGCAGTGGTTCAATCCTTGAAGGCAGACATGGCTTTACATTGGTTTTTAAGTATGCTTATAAATTGTCTTCAAGCAATTCACATCTCTGGTCTTGAAGTGAGCATTTTCTGCTAAAGAGGCTTTCTCTACCCCATGTGTTTCTCAGATCAATAGAGAAAGGAATGAACGCCCTTAAATTCAGTGTTCATTTCACCAAAACTACCACTGGTTTGTAATTACAACGTTTGTCTGCCAAGCATTGAGGCAGTTATTACACAAAATCAATAAAAAAATTGCAAGAATGGGGATCACTGGGATATTGATACCGATGACAGCCACCGAAAAAAGGTAAACTAGAAGTTTCCTGGGGAAAAAGAATAGCGACCAAAGAATATAACCACTACCAGAGAACCGCCTTAAAGTGCCTGAAAATAATTTCAAAAAATTCTCCCTGGGCTTGCCTCGTTTGGGCAAGAAACAGTCACATGGATACACCCAAGCCGTGAAAGATAAAAGGATACAAGGTTAATTTAGACACAATTCATTTTTATATTCAAATAGCATACATAACCTATGATTACCTAGGATGCTATTGTTTGCAACTTTGCAGGATATTCTAGAAAATTGTCCTCAACTATAATGCTCTATAAATGTATAAATACCTTAATTTATTGTTTATCATGAAACCCTGTCTCTCAATTAACATAGCAAAGTCATCTAAGTCGCCAATCTCAGCTAAATGGTCTGCAACTGTGTTCCCAACACGGCTATACAAAATATGGGTCAAAATGGCCTACTAAGGGCTTGACATCAGAATTGAGCTTTCTCTAATGAGAAGTCTAATCTAACTAACATTTTTTAATAGAAAAATTAAGAATGCAATAGAGCCTGTCTATCAAGACCTATTACGGCAATATTATTTATGTCATGGTGGAATATTATCCAAAACCACTGCAGATTCCGTATTTTCCAATGCTGCCATTGGAATCGGCTACACCCAGATTCCCCTTGCTCCATTAGTGTTAAGGTTAATTAGGCGATAGTTGGGCAGGAGGGTTTATTTCTCCTTGCTCCATTAGTGTTAAGGTTAACTAGGCGATGGTTGGGCAGGAGGGTTTATTTCTCTATAGAGTCATCTTGTCCTCCATGACTAGCTCCATTGTTGAGAATATATGGTTTCAAGCCTTTAAGTCTTTCAGATTCAGTACCAGTTTAAAATTTTCTACTCCCAAAGGGCATTGTCAGGTTTCCCCTGTTGTCATGGCCACGTTATGGGAACTGTTCCAGAATCAGCGGCTGGCATGAAACTATAATGTAAGATACAGTTGCAACTGACCAACAAAGACCCCCAAATTGCAAACGAACCTTTAGCCACAATTTTCAGACTTCGTCAGTGCCTTTGTCTGATATCACAAAAACGACACGGTCACTGAGGTTAGATGGCCAAGGTTTCTAACTATTTATTGAAACTTAAATCACAATACGAGGCTTAGATTACAATGTGCTAAGAGTTTTCTGATTATCTAGATCACGCAAAGTGCAGGTTAAGAGCATACGACTACGACTAGATAAAATGACTTAGCAAATACAAACTAGAACTCCTAATGCCCACTACGCTTCCTTCTAGCTTTAATTATATGTAAAAAGTGAGGAATATTGGATCCTATTGGCCGACATTCAATCACATTTACAACGCATAAGATTCCCACTAACGGAAAAACAAATCGGACTAAGCAAAATTTTAGGTCTCTGCCACACTTTGGATTGTCATGGATCTTGGCAGGGCACTGTTTTGTTTGCATTAATTGCTGATTTTGATCGGCGATTCGCCTTATGGGTGGTAGGAGGGTATCTTTTATTTAATGACCATTGCTTGCAGATGCAAAGGATGATAGAGCGAGCGAGCACAACCATGGCCCCAAAGCAGATGAGAAAATTTGTCTCAAAAGTCTTCCACGAGGTAACGCTGATGATTTTGACTATCCATTACCAAATATTATTTTGGATGTGCTCGAATTTGACAAACCTTGTCATTTTTTTGAGGATTTTACTTTGATTGCTTATTTTGTTGGTTGAGTCTCACCTGAGAGCTTTCTGAAATAATGGGTTCACAAACACTAGTAAGGCCATGGTATGAAACTTGAAGGAGTTCAAAATCTTACAAAGGTTTTTTTTGTTTTGTTTCGCTTTTCTAACCCAAAACATTGCAAAGCTATTGTCAATCATGGGCTTTGTTCATTCGCAACACTTTAGTTGTGTTTTCTCATTGGACTCAAGACTTTGAAGTCTTAGAGCAAGCAAAGCTAAAAGTCTTCGTATGGGTCAAATTACCCGGCTTCTCTCTCCCCCTATGGGGCTTTATAGAACAACTTATAAAGTTCATAGGGTGTTTCATTTGCCATGAGCAGACTAAATTCATTATAGCTCATCCTCAAAAGAGGGTTTGTGTGGAAGTGGATTTGTCTCGTGATTTGAAAAATTCTATTGATGTACAAATTGGCTCTAAACGCTTTTCTCAGTGTGTCTTGTATATCAATTTGTCGAATACTTGCTTTTGGTGCTAGTCCTCGAACTATGTGATCCAGGAGTGCCCTCTAATGGTTCACACACCCCTTGCTTCTCAGGGAAAAGGTGGATCTGAAGCCAAATCTTAGAATGACAGTAATGACGGTTGGACTACCATCACCAACAAGAAAAATAATAGTTCCTCCTAAGGTGGCCGCAAGCCATAAAATTCATCCCTTAGCCTTATTGGTAATAATTTTGCTTCAACTTCTACTGGGAAAACTGCGTTGCCCACCAAAGCTTCTCCTCCTATTATGTGTATGTCACATGCAATAGCCTCATTAGTGGAGACACCATCTTCAGTGCCATGGTCACAAACCTCTCCTAGGGTGAGTTCCCCTAAGGAAGACAAAACCTTGCTCACCTTCGACTGCAAATCAATATTCTGACGCTCTCGCAACCTCTCTCCATCCCTTGAAGAGGAAGAATATATGGCACACAAGCGAAAATCATTTAGAATGACTGATTACATGCCCAAAAAACTCATGTATAACAAGTTTTTTGTGTTGGAAGGTCTTACTGAGGAGAATAATATGCACCTCGACCTTGTCCAATGATTGTCTACTCTTAGAATGTTCGAAATCTTACTGATCCGTTGTGTAAGTATGCGGTCAAGAACAATTGCCAGTGTTTCCGCAACATGAAAATTCTTTGTTTGCAAGAGGTTAAGATTTCTAGCTTCTTATTGTAGAATGCAACACAAATTATTTACCCTGGGGCCATTTGTTAGGGCACTAGACATGACGTTGGGCGGGGTGTGTCCATCACTTTTTTGGCCCCAAAGCTTGCTTAGAACATTATTTCATGGCGTACAGACCCCACCCACCACATGGTGTGCACCCTTTTTGATTTTAATAATCGCATTATTGGGCTAGCCAATTTATACGCCTCCAATGATGCTATGAAACGTGCTACCTTGTGGAGGTCACTGGACGACTCTCTCCTTGATGCTCATTGGATCATCTGTGGTGACTTCAAATGGTGGGGTTTGTAGAGGACAAAGGATGCCTTCCAATACGGTGTGGTTTTATGTGTAGTTAATTCAGTGTGTTTGATCCCAATCATTATTGAAGGAAGGATTCAGAGTCCCCCTGGTTCACTTGGTCTAAGTTCTGACATGGAGAAGATAGGTTGCTTCAGCGCCTCAATAGACCTTTGTTGGCTAATCAAGATATTCTCTATTTTGCTCCAGTCCAGGACAGAGCATTATCAGTCATTCTTGACACCCTTCTCTTAGGACAGACCATTATTAGTCATTCTTGACACCCTTCTCTCAGACCATCACCCTATTTGCTTTAACTTTGAATGGACTACTCCTCAAGTTAAGCATGCCACCACACAATTTTATTTCAATACTGCCCACCTTAAACATGAAAGAACGGTGGGGCATATTGTTAGAATTTAGACCTGGTCCCTCAGCGAAAGGGAGACACTCACTGGATCCAATGGTGCTCTGATGCTCTTGCTCGCACTTCCACCTTTCTTTGGATCTATGGCAAACAAGCAGCTATTTTCAAACAACGTCTGCATAATGCTACAAACCATGAGTATATTTGAGCCTCACAGGGGTTGGAGCAGGTGCCATTCAATGTCCACCTTCAAAGTCAAGTGGCACAATGGAGACAGAAGCTCCAAGTTGAGGAAACACACAAAACCAGAGGAGCTCAATTGAGAGCTCGTATGCACTGGGTAAAAATTAGTGACAAGGTTTCTAAGGATTTTCTTTGCCTTCCTCCGCTCTAGGAAAACTACTAATATAATCAAAGCTGTCAAGGAAGGAGACATAAGACTTACCAAACTTATTGACATTCGGCAAGCCTTTGTTCATCATTATCATGGTGTTTTTTTGGTGCAAACCTCTTCTCTAGAAAGGGAGGTGACTCTCCAATGTCTCTAGGTTGTTCCCTGCAAAGTCTCCAGTTCTCAAAGAGTTGCTTGTCACAGACCCTTATCTCTCAGTGACCTCCATGACACTGTTAAGCAGATGCCAATGGACAAAGCTCCAGGAATTGATGGTTTTCCATGCGAGTTTTATCAAACTCTGTGGGACACTGTTGGTCTTGATCTTCACCGAGTGTATTTTGAAGCTGTTTTAACCAATTCCTTGGGAACCCTTATTAATCAGGGTAATATCAAGTTTATCCCCAACGCTGGTGATCTTGAAATTATCACAAACTGGAGGCCTATTACTTTGCTCAATGTCTCTTATAAAATTATTGCTAAAGCTCTAGCTCTTAGGGGGAAGCACATTCTCCCTTTAATTGTTAGGAGTGAGCAAACATGCTTCATACAGAACATATTCATTTTGGATAATCTCATTACTGTCTGGGAAGGTATGGAATGGGCTAGGCTCTCTAATCAAAAGGCTCTGTTTGTTAAGATTGATTTTGAGAAAGCCTATGATCACATTGAGTGGCCATTCATTATGGCCACGCTATAAGCGCTTGGTTTTGGCTCCAAATTTGTACATACTGTGAATATGCTTTTTCAAGGTGCGGGGGCTTGTATCACTATCAATGGCACCCAATCTTCTTGATTTGAACTTTATTGTTCTATTCAAAAAGGATGCCTCTTAGCCTGTTCATTATATGTGCTTGTCGGTGAAGGATTTAGCTACCTATTAGCTAACTATGCTTCTAGGGGTCTTGTGAAAGGCATCTCTCTTCCTCAGTCTGATAGACAACTTTTAAATGGTTATTTCATGGATGACTCTTTTCTCACTCTCCAAGAGGAAGTCCAATCCGTTAGAAATGCCATGGAATGTTTACACATATTTTGTTTGACTTTAGGGTCTTCTATTCAATGGAGGAAGACCCAATGCTACAGGGAGTTGGCACCAAACCTCCTTGGTTTGAGAAATTTCAATGGCAGTGGATTTTACCAGGAGTGCAATTTAAGTTTCTTGGCATTCCTTTTGCCTTTCAGGGCTCTCCATATGATTTATGGTCCTATGTGGTGCAGAGAGTTGAAAAAAAGATTTCTTTTTGGATCACTAAGCCTCTTTCTCTTGCTGACAAATTTCAGATTTGCTCTAAAGTTTTGGCAGCTACACATGTATACTATTCCTTTTGTTGGGCCCCTTCTAATGGTGCTTACAACAAATTAGAAAAACTCTTATGAGATTTTCTCTGGGCTAATTCTGAGGGATATAAGGGCTTCCACAAAGTTGCCTCAAACATTTATTGCCATCCCAAGGAAGCTGGGGGACTGGGTTTCCTCAATATTAAAATCCAAGGACCTACTCTTGGAGCCAAATGGATTATTAGAGGACTTTCTAGGGATGAAGCCTGGAAGATTCTTCTTCGCCATTGTATCTCTTAGCGACTCCCTTGTGGTAGAAAGGCTTGGCAAGCCTTGAGACTCCATTCCCTACTCATCACCCTAGTGCCTATCAAAATTAAGGGCTCCTTTGTAATTCAAAGTCTATGGAAGGCTTGGGAGAAACTTAAGCCTCACCTCAGTTGGGTTGATGAAGGGATCAATCAAGAATCAATCCAATATTTATGAAACGTTGTTAAATCCTTTTCTTATGTTGGTCTAAGTGTACAATCCCCTCTTAGGGATAACATCCATGAGCATCACATAATCTACAAAGGATGCAAAATCATTCTGAGACATAAGCGGTCTTCCCATTCCTCCCCATTTAGCTTCTGAAGGAGGATCACATTGAAGTCCCCACCTAGAGTGAATTTATCATTTGGATGAGAGGAGATAATTTATAAGATATCATTCTATCACTTACACTTTATCTCTAGACAATTCAGGCCATAAACATTGAAGAAGAAAAACATTATATCAGAGGAAAGGTCCTTGATATTACTCCATCGCCAATCGGCACCATGACCTAAAGGAATCACTTCAACTTTGAAAGGATTCCAAAGCATGGATAAACCCCCTAAATCACAAACCACATCAACAAACAAGCCTTTCCAATTTGGCTAGCTTTGTAGTATAACTTTCTTTGCGTCTTCCTTGATCAATTTGGTTTTTAAAGGATGATAAAATTTGGGCGAAAAGGGGTAATTTAATGCTTTAGTAAACACCTTTTGTTATGGGAATTAATGCCCCCAAAATTCCAAGAGATGAGCTTCATGAAGTGGGTGATGGGCTTTCCACACCTCACACTGCAGGATAAAAGATGGTGATGGGCTTTTGATTCTCCAAAAGTCCCTGTTCAACATGTTTCTCTGAATTTGTTTTCCAGCCTCTTCTACGTTTCTTCCCATAATTAGGTTTAGATAAAAGACATACCTATCGAGAGATGAACAAAACTTCATTTGACCCAAGTTGATCCTCTAAATTGATACCATCAATAAAAAAATCCCAGCAAACTTATTATGCAACGTTCCTTCTTCATCCTCAAAATTTGAATTACATGTCCCTTTTAGGTCCAAGGCTTCACCAACAAGAACAACCTCCATGTATTTCACCAAATCCACTTTCCTTTCTAGGAAAGAATTCAAAATACCTTCTAAACCTTGTATATCATTTTCAATCTCCTAACATGAAACATGTTGAATAGAGGAAAGAGTGTTCAACAAATTAGAAGATTGAGTAACTAATTTTTTGTATAGCATTCACCATAGTTTGGATGTAAGAGGGATCCACAAGCTCATTTGGATGCTGAACTATGGGGGCATGATTAGGAATGGTTGGATTATTGTTAAACCAAGCCCCATTATTACATTTCAAAAAATTATCCAAGGCTGGGGAGTCTTTGGTCTTCCAAATTTCCTTTACCTTCAAAGCAACTCTTTTAGTGGATGGGTGGTGCAACATGCGACTTTTTTATTTATATGACCAATCTTGTGGCATCCATAACAACAAAAGGGAATATTTTCTAGGTCAATGTTTTGCATCCATTATATTCCAAAGGATTTGAGGATAATGTCTTCCATAATTTTTGCATCTAAATCCAAATTCACATAGATTTTAGCATAAGTTGCCAACATTCCGTTTAGGGAGGTAGGGTCAATAGTTATGAAATTACTAATTAAATTCCCAAATGCTCTGAGACTCAATTCCCCCAATATTTAATTGGAAAAGCATAAATTTGAGTCCACACTGGCACCTTAATGATACTCTTATTTTATGTATCAAAATTAGGGCACCAAGCCTACACATAAACCCCTTCCCCATTCAACAAATAGGGACTAGAGGAAAGGATATTATCCCTGAAAACACTGCCCTGATAGAAAACCAAGAAGAAACAATTATGTAAAAATTTGACAGGGAGATTCACTCCCTAGTTTGCTAAAACCCATGCTTCTACCTCCCCAATAGTTGGCCATCTACCTGCTGCCTTACATAAGATGCTACTTTTTTATAGAATCTGAATGTTATTTTTCACAATGCTATCTTCCAAAATCAAGTCATGACTAGGGATTATGATTAGGGGAAAATGACCCAATGATACTGCCAATGAATTAATAGAGTCTTTTATTGTTCCCAAAATCTGTCACTCATTTTTGGGGACAACATATCAACTATTTTGGTCCTACAGGCCAAAATTCTCTCTTCCCTTCTCAAAAAATGTTCTGAGTGCTCAAGTTCTTCAACTCTTCAAGCATTTTTAGTCAAGGGACTCGCAGGTTCAACGGGTTCAACAACTTCAACAGGCGGGCTCTCATAAAGGAACAACTTCCAAACACTAAGGCAATTTCAAGGTTAGTTCAACATCGAGGTTCAACCAAAAGGTGCATCAATAGGCTTCAAACAAATGGAATGAACCATTGAACCCCACTTCAGCAAGGTTCAAAGGTTCAATGAGTTCAAAGGTTCAAAAAGAGTTAAGCGCTCAACAAGTTCAAAGAAGTTCAACTGCTTTGAAGAGTTCAACAAGTTCGAAGACTTTGGCAAGTTCAAAGGTTCAAAGATTTCAACGGAATTAAAGAAAAGAAGACTTCGAAGAAGAAAGATTGAACCGTTGAACCTTGAACCAAAATGGTTCAAAGTTCAAAGGTTCAAAGGGTTCAAAGAAGTTCAAAGTGTAGAAAGGAAGCTTCGAGTGAATGGAAGAAGCAGAAGAAGTTCAACAAGGAGTTCAACCGAAGGGTTCAAAGAATGATTGAACCAAAGAGCCGAGTGAACAGACAAGCTAATTGAACCGCCGACCATTGAACCATTAAACTGATGCATTTCAAGGTTCAAAGTAGTTCAAGCGACTAAGTGATCATGATGTCCCCGCAGACGTCAAATATAAGGTAATGAAATATCCAGTGATTTTCAAATATGGCGTGGACCCTGTGAACAAATTCAGCGACCAGCTAAAGAAGAAGCCGAAGGAGCCAGCAGAAAGCGAGAAGATACCCTGAGAGCTCAAATCACCAAGGAAGGACAAGACATGGTGAGGAAAAAGAGAACTATAGGAAGACTAGAAATATCTACACAGGAGTTATTTCTAGTAGGTGAAATAGTCTGCCAGGTGGACGTCAGAGAGCACAGAGACTCAAGGATGCGGCCTATTTTTCTCCATCGAGTAAAGGTGAAATGGACAACTGTGCAAATATCAAGAAGAGAACCAGGTGGCCTATACTTTGGAGGAGACATTTGAGATGAATTGACATGCCACAGTTAAGGTCGATGCCCTGTTCTAGCATGGCCCCTTAACAAAACTAAAAATGCATTCAAGGCATTAAATGCAACATGGGCCATTTCAAGTGCCCAAGTCTTTCTGGGAGTGCTATATATTGTAATCTCTTATTTTATGCAAAGGAGATATTTTTGTTATCAAAAGCGAAACTCTGTCTAAATTGAAAGACATTTCCTGAGACTTTGAGCTCATATTATTAATCATATTTCTTTATTTGAATGAGAAAGCAAGTGACCTCTCAGACTTTGTGCTGGAATAGCTTGTGTTGTTGAGGAAATTGTTCTTATGTCTATTTCCTAAATGCGTTCTTGTCCATTTAATTAAATAAGTAGAACTAGTGGAAGTAACCACGAAGGTGTCCTGAAGCCGACTATGGAGAGACTTTGCGCTGCCACAATTGTCTTTAGTGTGTTTATTTTATGTTTCTGTTTAAAAGATCTTGGGATGACTATATGCCCTCATTGTCCTTCGTATTTCACTATTTGGAAGTTGAGGTGGAGACTTTGTGCTACACCTCATTCTGCTAGTTATTGTTCTCTGTTACATTTACTTGTCACTACCAGAAATAATTCTTGCTATTTGTTGTAGACCAATTTTGAAAGAAGAGAAGTGCCTTCTGTTATTTCACCAAGATTTCTCGTTTGATTTGTGAACATCATCTCTAAAAAAAGAGAGATGGATGATGTTATCCTACCCCTGAGTGTTATTTTTAGCTTATATATATATATAGTACATGTAGTTATAGGGAACCTCCCCTTGATGAGAGGAGAGATTTGTCCCCTTTTGATGTGGTCAACTTGCACATTTGACCGATAAATCTCCCTATGCTGTGGTTGAAACACCTATTTTGCCCATTAGTTAGCTGGTGACAAAATATTCACCCAATAGTTTTTAGCGACTCTGCTAGGGAAAAATGAGCAATTTTAATTCTTTTTTTTATCCATTTTCTTCATTGTTCCAAGTCCTTTTCCATTACCATTTTCTTCCACCTTCGTGCCAACAATTTTTGGCGACTCTCCTGGGGATCGACGAGCATTTCCAGTCCTTTTCCAGTCTATTCAAATTGAATTATTTCATATCACTGGGGAAGAACGCACATTTTGAAGCCTCAAGCTTCAAATTGAAGCAGTGCCAGTTCTTTTCCATTTTTATTATTACAATATGGCAGCTCCATGGTATACAAGAAGCTAGAGATCTAAAGGTATTGTTGACCCTATATTCGAGTTGGTACAACAAAGTAATTTTGCTCTGTTTCCTTCACTATCTCACCTCCAACAAACTAGGAGTCTTCCTCCTACCAACATCAGGTCACCAATACAAGGCAAAGTTTTTTTTTCCTCTGCTAGCAGAACTTTGCCTATACATACTCCACCCAGATTTGTTATCCCCCCTTCACAAGTCATACAATGACAGCTCAAGGCCCCTGGGGTAACTCTTTTGGTCCACTCAATCTAACTCCACCTCTATATGAGCTACCTCACAGTTCTAGGAAGAATTTCCTCAAATTCTATGGCGATGGGAGTGTTCATCTCGATGAACATATTGCAGCCTTCAGCATAGCTTGTGGCATGATAGGTGTGGAGTATAAGGATGTAGCAGTCAGGTTGTTTGTGGAAACATTACAAGGCATTGCTGGAAATTGGTTTTATCATATGCAAGCCCAGACTGTGACTGACTGGAACACTCTCAAAGCTAAATTTGAAGCAAGGTTCAAGCTTGCAAAAGATGCACATGCCTTGCTGGCCCAACTCACACAAATGAAAAAAGAGCCTCATGAACCTATGAGGGACTTCATTGCCAAATTTGACAAGTTAAGGAATATGACTCCTACAATTGCTCAGTCGACAGCTGAAAATCTCAAATGTTTCTTCATCAACTCTCAGCGTCTTGAAATGAGATTCTTGTTGAGACAAACTGGCCACATAGACCTTGCTGTAGCTCAAGATTTGGCCACTGAGGTGGAAGATGATCTCATTTTGGTGGGGAAGATAAGGAGAGATCCTAACAGAGGTAAATCTTCTTCATCCTCTGAATATCTATCTATAGGCACCACTGATCCAATGGTGTAAAAGCTGGCAAATGAGTTGCTAGCTCTTAGAAAGCAAATGACACAAGGAATGTCTACTCCTCCTTCATACTGAGATATACCAAGGAGGAATTTTATGAATCAGTCATACCAAGGCAATGCTTCCAGGAATCAAAGGCAACCAAATCATCTTCCTCCCCTACAGGGGAAACTTTTCATTGAAGCACCTCCAACCAATTCAACAGTTGGATATCTTGAAACAGAATTTGGTTTCTCCTTCCAGCCTGAGTTGAACCTAGAAGATGATGCTAATCTCTTCATAGAGGGATAAAAAGAATTAGCTGGCAACTCCAACATTAGTTTCCTAAATTACCAAGATGAACCCAGAAGTAAAGGTGAAGCATTTGATGGAACATACGCTGTATTCACCCGATCCAAAAACCAGTCAGCCTAGCAAGCTGATAAGGAAAAAATAGAGGAGTGATCTCAACTAGAAATTTCAATTGCTAAGCAGGGAACCACTCTGCCTTTTCAATAAAAGGACCCCGAGATCCCTAAAAAAGTAAGTACCTCAAGTACGCCTTCACCTTCAACTTCAATTTTGCAAATCAGTACTCCCCCTCTTAAAAACTAAAAGGATGAACTGCCTTCCCCTATTCCTCCTAATTCATTTCAGACATTTGATATAATCGACCATGTCAAGAAAACCAAAATTCAAATGTCTAAATTTGAATTCCTACAATCCAACCCTGAGCAGTTAGATAAGTTGGTTCAATGTGTAAAGAATTAAATCATCCCTGCAGGACCAGTTGTTCCAAAGGTGACTCTCACATCCACTCAGAATAACCTTGTCATTACTCCTCCTATTGCTCCCAAGAGGACATAACCATTTTATGTCTCCCTACTGATAAATGGACACCAGTTGAATAATTGCATCATAGACTCAGGTGCATCTGATAATTTTATGCATGCTAAAGTGGCAGAATCTCTTGGACTCACACTAAACAAGACCTTTGGGAGATGTTTCTCCATGGAGAACAAACAAGTACCACTGCTAGGATAAATCAAAGATGCCCAATTTGCATTTATGACATTTTCAAATAAAAGGATCAAAATGACAGTCCTGGTGGCTGACGTCCCAGCCTCATAGGCATCCTTCTTGGGCAAATTTTTTTTAAAGACGTTGGTGGCGAATTAAGCATGGACCTGTCTGAGGTGAGGATCCCTGTCAAAGGCATCATGCAGAGGCTGCTCCCTAAAAAGGAGGCAAAATATGTTGTCACTCAAACGTCAGTGCCTGAAGCCCAAATTTTGTTTGAGTCTTCAGGTAGGGGTAATTATTTTTTGTCTACTGAAGATGTTCCTGTTACAGCAAAAAAAAGTCCTGTAGGTGGTGATCCAAAAATTGATTCAAATAAGACATCAAAGAATTGGTAGGGTGATGTACAGATAAAAAAGGATCTTCCCTCTCCAATGAAGAGGAATCTAAGAAAAGATCAGTTTTTGGTGGTGTATGGATTCTAGAATTTGAAGGCAGCTGCTCTTCTATCGGTGCTGGAGCTGGGATTGTTCTAATATCTCCTCAAGGAATTTTTTTTTTCTTCATACAAGTTGCATTTCAACAACACCAACACCACTACCGAGTATGAATCTCTATTACTCAAGTTGAAGGCAGCTAAAGACAGAGGTGTTAAACTCTTTCATGCTAAAGGAGATGTTGAACTGATGGTTTGTCAGGTGAGGAACCTGTGTCAAACCAAGAACAAAATATTGCACCATTACCATAATTTGCTATGAGACTGTATTGAAAGTCTTGATGCTTTCAATATATCTGTAGTGCCTAGAGAGCTTCATATTCATGTAAATTCATTAGTTGTCTCTATGACCCTCTTGGTTCCTCACAAAGACTTTGAAGAGTAGAAGTACACTATTGAGTTGGCCTTTCGACCAAGTGTGCTTGACAGTGCCAATCATTGGCAGGTGTTTTATGCTGACAATTAAATCATGTGCTTCACTAGACTAGAAGAGCAACAAGCTATGGTAGTGGACCATGCTGTTGCGCGCCAAAGTTAGGAAAAAAACTCTTTGCCAAGAGAGCAAGGATTTATGGTTTTTAGATTGGAGACCACGTCTTACCATGGGGCAAGAAGAGAGAACCAGAAGGAGTGCATAGAAAATATGATTCTTGGTGGAGAGTTCCATTGGCCCATCACCGATTCTGGAGAGAAAATGGTTTCTTACTGGTTTATCAGGATGGAACGCCATTTTCATTGCCTCACAGTGGGCAGCATCTGTAGCACTTCAATTCTTGAAGTATTAGATAAGTCTTGTTGTACATTTGTATATTTGTATAGTCTTTAGTTCTATTTTGTGTTGTTCATTTTCATTTCTTTTTGGCACCTTTCTTTTTTGGGTAGCATGACTCCGTAGCCCAATGGCATACTTAAAGGCATTGGAGATTCTGGATTCTACTCCCTTTGATTATTTTTACAATCGATGAAAGTTCCCCAACTGAAGCTAGTTGTTGTTCCCAAAATTTGTCACTCATTTTTAGGGACAACATATCAACTATTTTGGTCTTGTAGGCCAAAATTATCTTTTAACTTCTCAAAAAATGTTCTGAGCGCTCAAGTTCTTCAATTATTCAAGCATTTTTAGTCAAGGGACTCGTAGGTTCAATGGGTTCAACAACTTCAACAGGCGAGCTCTCATAAAGGAACAACTTTCAAACACTTAGGCAATTTCAAGGTTGGTTCAACGTCGAGGTTCAACCAAAAGGTCCATCGACAAGCTTCAAACAAATGAAATGAACCATTGAACCATTGAACCCCGCTTCAGCAAGGTTCAAAGGTTCAACGAGTTCAAAGGTTCAACGAGTTCAAAGGTTCAAAAAGAGTTAAACACTCAACGAGTTTAAAGAAGTTCAACTACTTCAAAGAGTTCAACAAGTTCGAAGACTTCGGCAAGTTTAAAGGTTCAAAGACTTTAGTGGACTTAAAGAAAAGAAGACTTCGAAGAAGAAAGATTGAACCGTTGAACCGTTGAACCTTGAACCAAAAGAGTTCAAAGTTCAAAGGTTCAACGAGTTCAATAAAGTTTGAGAGACTTAAAAGAACAAATGATTTGAAGAACAAAGAATGAACCGTTGAACTATTGAACCTTGAACCAAAAGAGTTCAAAGTTCAAAGGTTCAATGAGTTCAAAAGAAAAGAAAAGGATCCAGAAAGTTTGAAGGACCAAAAGATTCAAAGAAAGAGAATAAACCGTTGAACCTTGAACCAAAATGGTTCAAAGTTCAAAGGTTCAGAGGGTTCAAAGAAGTTCAAAGTGCAAAAAGGAAGCTTCGAGTGAATGGAAGAAGTAGAAGAAGTTCAACAAGGAGTTCAACCGAAGGGTTTGAAGAATGATTGAACCAAAGAGCTGAGTGAACAGACAAGCCGATTGGACTGCTGACCATTGAACCACTTTGAACCATTGAACCAATGCACTCCAAGGTTCAAGGTTCAAAGTAGTTCAATCAACTAAGTGATCATGACATCCCCACAGACGTCAAATATAAGGTAATGAAATATCTGGTGATTTTTAAATATGGCGCGGACCCAGTGAACAAATTTAGCGACCGACCAAAGAAGAAGCCGAAGGAGCTAGCAAAAAGTGAGAAGATAGCTCGAGAGCTCAAATTTTCAAGGATGGACAAGACGTGGTGAGGAAAAGGAGAACAACTACAGGAAGACCAAAAATATCTATGTAGGAGTTATTTCTAGTAGGTGAAACAGTTTGCCAGATGGACGTTAGAGAGCATAGACACTCAAGGGCGTGGCCTATTTTTGTCCATCGAGTAAAGGCAAAATGGACAGCTGCATAAATATCAGGAAGATGACCAAGAACCCTATACTTTGGAGGAGAAATTTGAGATGAATTGACATGCCACAGTGAAGGCCGATGCCTTGTTCCAGCATGACCCCTTGACAGAACTAAAAATGCATTCAAGGCATTGAATGCAATATAGGTCATTCCATGAAAAAAAGTGCCCAAGTCTTTCTGGGAGCGCTATATATTGTAATCTCTTATTTTATGCAAAGGAGATATTTTTGTTATCAAAAGCGAAACTCTGCCTGAATTGAAAGGCATTTTCTGAGATTTTGAGCTTAGATTTTTAATCATATTTCTTTATTTGAATGAGAAAGCGACATTTCAGACTTTGTGCTTTAATAGCTTGTGTTGTTGAGGAAATTGTTCTTATGTCTATTTCTTGAATGTGTTCTTGTCCATTTAATTAAATAAGCAAAACTAGTGGAAGTAACCAGGAAGGTGTCCTGAAGCCGACAGTGGAGAGACTTTGTGCTGCCATAATTGTCTTTAGTGTGTTTATTTTTTATTTCTATTTAAAAGATTTTGGGATGACTTTGTGCCCCCATTGTCCTTTGTATTTCACTCTTTGGTAGTTGAGGTAGAGACTTTGAGCTACACCTCATTCTGCTAGTTATTGCCCTCTGTTACATTTACTTGTCACTACCAGAAAACATTCCTACTGTTTGTTGTAGACCACTTCTGAAAGAAGAGAAGTGCCTTCTGTCATTTCACCAAGATTTATCCTTTGATTTGTGAACACCATCTCTAAAAAAAGAGAGATGGATGGTGTTATCCTACACATGAGTGTTATTTTTAGCTTATATATATATATATATATATATATATATATATATATATATATATATATATATATATATATATATAGTACCTCGTAGTTATAGGGAACCTCCCCTTGATGAGAGGAGAGATTTGGCCCCTTTTGATGTGGTCGACTTGCACATTTGGCCTGTAAATCTCTCTATGCTGTGGTTGAAACACCTATTTTGCCCATCAGTTAGCTGGTGACAAAATATTCACCCAACATCTTTCACCATCATTCCCTTCTTTTGAAGCTCATTATTCTCCATAGTAGGATAAAATCCTAGAGTAGGAAGAATAGTCTCAGTTAGGGTATGATCAACATCACCAAGCCCAGGATATTACTCCTCCAAAAACTTTGAACCCTTTCCCTCATCTCTTTCCTGAGACCAAGTTGCCTTCTTGTATATTTCCAGTTGCCCTTCATGATTTTTTCTACCTCCCTTATTGGTTGCCTTCATTTTCTCCTCCTGTTGCCTTGTGTCATTCACCTTCTTCCTTGCCATTTTTTTCTTCTCACATTAAATATGTTAATAGGTAGGATAATTGTTAATGCCCCATTATGCATATGGTGCTTTCCAAAGTTAGATATTAGCATACAAGTATAACTACTAAAACCACTTTTGGAACTTGACCTAAAAAGATCCCCAAACCACAACTAGAATATTTTACTTTATTGACTAGGATATCCCAAAGTTATGCCCCTTAATTTGTAAATTATATTAATGAAAATAAATAAAATAAACTTACGAATATCACAATTAGTTTACAAAATGCTTATAATTAAAAACTCATGTTTGCATCACATGACCACCACTAGAAGATATAAAAGGTTCACACATATAAAAAAGTCTAAGTGTTCAAGAAAGTTTCCTTTTCAAAGGGAGAAAATGAAGATGGAGTTTATTGAAGTTTCCTTTTTCAAAGTTTAAATGGTTTTGCTTTGATAGGGTTTTATGTCGGCCTTATTTTATTTTGATTTCATACTTCTCACACTATGTCTACAGGAGTTTCAAAGCTAGTTGTGCATTTATTGTGCTTGGTACACCACCCTTTGGGTAATTTTTGATATATAATGGCTTCCCCCCTCTCTAATGAAAATATTTTTGTAGACATCAGGAAGGATGGTGTAAAAGTGAGCCAATAAATTCATGTCAAAATTTTATGATGAGGTATAACTTTTAATTCTCCCTTTCATCCTGATGTTTGATTATAGATTGATGTAGTAGATAATGTATGTAGGTGGTATGAAAACTATTACATTATAGATTTGTTTATTGGCCACATCCACTTAGAGGAGTCCCTCAATGCCTAGTTTCAACACCAGTGGGAACCCTCGAGTGTCCATGTCACTGGTGTTTGAAACCTTACAAATTTTTGTTTATATTTTCTCCTTTAAGAAGTCATCCCAGGTCCAAGCTCTACTGGCTAAATTGAGCTATTGGTTCATGAGGAACACTGTCTTAGTTTTGTATCCATGAACCTATAACCTTAAGGTTACTAACTAGGCTTGCCTTTGGGTGTTGGTCTGGATTGAGCTCCGTAGCCTCCTGCTTCCTCTACTGACCTTTCTTGAGGAGATTATCAAACCCATAAGGCGTATTTTATTTCATGAACAAAGTAAGTTTTATTCATCACACCCCAACTAGTGTATTTACACCAAAGTCAACTTGATTAAGGATTTTAAATAATATATTGATATTCAAGTCATCACTGAGTGTTAGATGCAAAGGGTCCTTTTATTTCAATCTCCATAACACTTGTTTGTATTGTTAGTATCTCGACTACTAGATCAAAGACTGAGCCATCATGGGATGATCAAAACTTTTAATTGAAAAATCACACTTTGAGAAACCCAAGGTGGCAAAAATAATAACTACTGGACAATAATTATGAACAAAAATTTATCATTGTTAAAAAAACTACTCAATCAATTTCTACATCCCTATGCTAAAAATGTCTCTTGAGATGTGCAAAGTTAATCCCCCACCTATGCCTCCTAGTATGTTGATGGCCCTACAGAGCCATATTTTGCAATTTATTCAGCATCACATGATTTAATATCCTACTAAGACATCCTATAAAAGTGGTCTAACCTCTAGGTGGTCATGCAACCCCCTTCATGGTGGTGGCAACTCTCCCTGAGAGGATAATGGGACTAAGTGCCGTTGTATTTCGCTTGGGGATTTTGTTTTACCAAACTAGTGAACTCTTTTGGACAATAGTTTTATAGTGATTAAAGATATTGAATATGGTCAGGGGGAGCTCCATATGGATGATATTTCCTAATGAATTTATTGGCATGGAATTTTCAAGGTATCATAGAGTCCTCTCATTAATTATTTATGCAAACTATCTATCAACAATTGGGAACTTTATATTTTGTTTATCTATAAGAAGTTAAGAATTTTATGGTTTATTTTTTAAACTACTTTGAAATGCATCTGGTTTGATGCTACTCAATTCTCCACCTCGCATGATGTCGGTGGTGGTGGAGCCAATATTTTTATTTCCCCAAAATTTTCTTTATTATTGTTACCATGGGGGGTGATTAGTCACACCAAGCTATTTGGATTCTCCTTGATATTAATGGACATTCATTATGGATTTTCAACATTTACACCCCCAATGATGGCCATGATAGATTAAATTTATATATTTTTCTAAAAACCTACCCCTCATCACGTGGCTTGTGTACAAGTATTTTAATATGGTGGAGAGTCTCAAGGATAAGGTTGGTGTCTTGCTGATGTGATGGTGTGTGGGAGAACATGAGACATGATATCACTTTAAAATCTAGCAGGGTCTAGTGTATCCTCTCTTCTAGCGGCACACATTAACTTGCACTACTTGGTCTATGTGGTCCAACTGTTGTGCCAAAATTGATGAGGTCCTCAAGAGATTGGATCATTATATGATTTCAAAGAAAAATGTCTTCTATTTTTATAGTAATAATGAAAAATGTATCATCTTGCACTTTGAATATGTCCTTTCATACCATAATCCAATCACTTACAATGTGGAGAGGAGTAACAATCACTTCAAATTGACATGCAATTAACTTTTCCTAAACACATCCCTCCTTTGATATGAGGGTGCCATCCATCTCATTTCTTGGGTTTGGAATCTTTCACCTTGACCACATTATGCTGCCATTTGGATATAGTGGTGGAATGAGGCCATCCTTCACACCACCATCTTTATCCACCACTATGGAAAAAATATTGCTTGAGTTCGATAGTGGTTCAACTAGGCTATGCTCAAATAATACCATAGGATCTATTATAACCTTGAGCACAATTATTTTGACTTTCAAATGTGATCCCAAGCCACTTCTCTCAAACACCAAATCAAATTGACAAACAATCATGCGACCAGACTTGGATAAAAAATGGCGATAAGACTTCCAAACAATTATTCAATTCTATTAGATCCAAACAAGCTCAATATTAGATCAAAGCCATAAAGTACTTCCAATTGAGACTCACTACTCTTCCTGACATCTCTACTACTTTTTTGAACCACTATAAATTAGTGTTTCAAGCCTGAGAGGAAATAATTGAGTGAACTTAGGCTTTGTAGGACTGCCTAGATGTGGTTCCTCACAAACTTAGGTTAGCTGACCAAAATTTATGTGATTAACCATTTCCTTTTCTTGAGAACTCTGATGCTTTACATTGCATGAGCAATGACAAAGCCTTGAGCAATGATGGATTCCCCTGTGAGTTTTATAAAGCCACTTGTGAGTTTATTAGGCTTGATTTGCTCCAAGTCTATGAAGAAACTTTGCAATTTTTTTGGGTTCCCTTATCAATAAAATAAATATAAAATTCATACCAAAAATTATTGACCCATAACTTATCTCCAGTTGGCACCCCATTACCCTGCTCAATGTGTCAAATAATATCCTTTCTAAAGCTCTTGTTAACCATCTATGACTCATATTACCTACCATTTTCAGATATAAAAAAATAAGATTTATAAAAATAGGTATATTATATATAGCCTTATTCTTGTGTGGGAAGGTATGGGATGGGTGAGAGCCTCTCGTTAGAGAACCATCATTCTCAATCTTGATTTTAAGAAAGATTATGATAGGATTAAGTGGCCTTTAATTTTGGCCATGTTTTAGGATATTGGCTTTGGCCAATTAATTATTTTGGACATAAAAGACCTCTTCTCATATGCCTTGACCTGTCTCACTATAAATGTCCTCAAATATGATATTTTTGGTCTCTTTCTCTCCATACATCAAGGTTTCTCCTTGCCCTAACATTATATGTTTTATTTGTTAAAGCTATTAGATATTTGTTGGTTCATAAATCTGAGTGGGGTCTTGTCAATGGGATTATTCTTCCTAATAGATATTATTAACTCATTAGTGGAAATTTTGTTAAAGACACTTTCCACACTCTTGAAGAGCAAGAAAAATAATTTAAGGAGGCTAGCAGTGTCTAGATATTTTTTGTCTAGCTTCTAGCTCTAGCTTATAATGGAATAAAACCCATTGCTTTAGGCAAAGTATGATGCCCATGCCAAATTGTTTACACCACTATAAGTGGAAATGAATTCATAGAGGGGAGCAATTCAATCTCTTGGACATCCCCTTTTCTTTTGATAGTTCCCTCGTAGAGCTATGGAAATATGTCATAAACAAAATAGAGAAAAAGGTTGAGTATTGGGTCACCAAACCCGTCTCTTTGGAAAGCAAATTCCAAGTGTGTACTAAGATCATGGCTGATACTCATGTTGGTTATTTTTCCTATTTTACCCATTCTAAATCCTCCTATTACAAATTGGCTAAGATCCTCATATAATTTCTTTGGTCTAATGCCAAATAAGCTCGAGTGTTCCATAGAGTTGCTTGGGATATTTATTGCCTTCCTTGTGATAAACGACATATGGGTATCAGTAAAATTTATAAATGGATCATTGCCCTATGTGCTAGATGGGTTTTCAGATCCATTGAATATATTTAATCTTGAATATTCCTCCTATGTCACTGTATTTCTTTAGGATCTCCCTATGGTATATCTAGTTGGAAAAACATTGGTTTCCACACTCTGCTAATCAATCCCACTCCTATCAAAATTCAAGGCTTATTTGTGGTGAAAAATATTTATAAATATTATGAAGCAATTAAGCCTCATTTAAAATTGGTTGGTGATGGCTTTCCTAGTGGTCTTTCCTTCAATGACCATAATCTCTTGTGGTCTCCTATCATGACCAATTCTAGCCTCCTTCTAGATGAAATGCATGACATAAAAGATTTGATACTTTTCAAAAAAGGAAATCAAACTATAAAGGATTTGGTTTCTGCTCATGATTGGGCCCCTTGGCACTCACTAAAGGTGAAACTTAATTGAAACACTTATGCTTACTAGTTATTCTCTGCATTTAGGAGTTAATACCAAATGCCATGTTTTACATGCAGACACTCAATTATCACCACTCTTGGTCAAAATTGTAATTAGAATGATTTAGATCAATAATACATGAATCAATGAAACACCCAAATTATTCCACATAATTTTCATGCATCTTCTAAAATGTATTGTGGCAACTTTGATTAAGACAATGCAACGTATGTAACTATCAACTTCACTTAATTCATCTTGAGTCAAGTTGTGACTATGAAATAGACATTTTGGGATTGATTATGTCGAATGGTTCATTGAATTTCAAAGCAATTTTAATTTTTATTAAGTTAAATATAATTATTTAATTAGCCTAATCTTCTTCTAATGGGAAATTCCATAACTTTTGGGATTTCCTATTTCCTAAATTCATTAATTAGACTTATTCTTTAAATCTCATGACAAGTGGCCAAGTGGATCATGACATCAAAATAAATATAAAAAATAATGACACCATAAATTTTTTGTCAAGCACTAAGAATGTAATGCAAAAAAATATCTAATTTTGGAAACCATGCCTAATAATGTCAATATTGATCGCATTTTATCTACCAAATTTGACCAAATCTCAACCGCACATATTGATTCACATCTAACAGGTGGAATCAATTAAATAAATTTATAAAAGCCAAGGCCATGACGCTTTTTTAATAAGCTTTCCAGTGCAAATATGTAATGCATAATTGATCTTAAAGTTTCAACCATTTCTTCCATTTTCAATCACCACACAATCCAAATGGTGCAAGAGGAGATGTTGGAAGCACTTGTCCAACCACATTGCCAAAGATTTTGAGCTCCATATCTAGGCACAAACACGCTTTTGGACCGTCCTTGAGGAGAAGTCACTTGGGGAAGGTATAATGATCTTGGTATGCTTTTTTTGTATGTTTTTTCATTTCATTGACATTGTTGAACCAAGCTATTAGGCCTAATATGTTAGTTTTGTGAATTTGTTTATATTTTGATATTAACAAAGAAGTTAACCTATTTTGTAATCTTATTTCACATTTCACGTTCCCTATTCTCTATGTTTTCAAGAAAATGATGAGATTGTGATGAAAATGATGAGATTGCACTGAAAACAATGAGATTGACCTGTTAAATGGTGGTTTTGATTCTGTTCTACTCATTTCCATGTTGTGAAAATGATGAACTCATGCTACTGAGTTGTGAACTCATCTTGTATATCGACAAGATCACTAGGCCATAAAAGTACCCAACTTTTGAAGGCTCATTTAGGGTCATTCAAACTCCATTTTTATGATTGTTTTTAAAAACCACATGTTTCCTCATGAATTTTCATATTATACATTTATTTTTTTATTCATGTTACATAGATTTTGTATAAAATGGAAATTACTAAGTGGTAATATGTTTTCAAGAAATGGTAGTTTCATGACCAAAATGACAGATTTGCTTTGCTAAACAATGATTTTACCTTGAAAATGATAGTTTAATGATAAAAAGGTGACATTGCATCCATTTTACATTTTTTGTATGTTCTATGATAATAGAGAACTCATCCTATAAAATAATGAGCTTGTCCTGCTAAATGGCGAGATTGCTCTGTAAATGATGAACTAGTCCTGTATATCGGTGAGATCGCTAGGCTATAAACTGCCCAACTTCCAGAGGCTCATTTGGGGTCATTCAAAGTATACTTTTTATAATGTTTTTTAAAATGACATGTTTTCTCCTAAATTTTTAGATTATCTAGTTAGTTTGGATTCATATTTCATTTATTTTTCATAAAATAGAATATCTAAGAGTGTTAATTTGTTTGACAATCTAACTTGTTTGCTATAGGTTTTACTTATCAAAGACCACATTTGAAACAACTACCTTGTTGCTTACAAGTTTTGATGGCTAAAGAGTGATTATTATTGGAAAAACAAGGTAGATTTCAATCATCTTTTCTATTTGGTGCTTAACAATAAATAATCACATTGACTTGGTACTCCTAAGAGAACTTGCATTTCGTTAGTTTATTAATTGTCTATATTTCCATTCTTCTTTGTGTAAACCATTGTTCCTATGTTATCTCATTCCCGTCTTACACATAAATTTACTTGCTTATTTGTTTACTCAAAAAATCATTTCAAAGTATGCTCTTCTCTTGCCCATCCGTGGGGTTTTGAGAATAAAAAATGAAGCATATTTTTTAATTTTTATTTTTTTGACTTCATGGGGTGGAGTTCATCACCTTCCCATTGGTCTTTAGGGGTAAGTTGACCTAGGTAGTTATTGATGCCTAAATATGTATCACAGGTGTCCATAGTGTTTAAGAACACTTATCATTGTAGAATTCCTAAGAACTCAATGCATGAGTTGCAGGTTATGATAATCCTATTATCTTTGATGGAACAGAGGCATAATAAGTGATTATTTTATAATATTTCATGGTTCGGAGCCACCGTGGCCAAATAGTAGATCTATTTAAAATATGAAGTATCTATGCTAAGAACAGTGAATTATGATCAAGAACTAATCTAAGATGGATATTTACAATGATAATTAAACTAGAGTGGATTGATCTAAAAAGGAGCAAAAGGAAGGGTAGGGCAGGAAAGAGGTGTTGCTGATCTTCATTCCAAACATCATAACAAAGTTTAAATATCATTCAGGCATGCACTTAAACAATTTGTAACATGGAACAACTTAAGTTCAAATCCTATCACACATCAAGCAAACTCCTAAGGAAGGTGGAAATAATGCAAATAAGAACTTGATTCACTTTAAAGATTTACCCCTGCAAGTAAACAACATTAGCCCAAATGCAAGAAGAGTAAGAAAATGAAATGAAACTAAGAACTTTTAGTCAACATAGCATTAACACAAGTTAGCAGTTCTACATTTAAATGTACACATCAAAAATTCATAATAACCATTAAAATATGGAAGTCAGAACAAGCAAGTGAGAGAGAAACCATAATAACAAATGACACAAATGAATATGGACAATCTTTGCAGAATTCCTTGCTTGTATTAATTGCTCAAAAGTTTACAAATTGATTTTGGTTCTAAGAACTCCCAACTCTTTTTTACAATTGAAAATACCCCTTTATAGAATGATCAAGGTGGTATGTCAGTTAGTCCTAACCAATGAAAAACATAAAAGTGTAGGGATAGCTGTCCTTTCCACAAATGTTCTAGAAATACATTAGACTTTCCCAATGGACTGATCTATAGTCAATGTGCTTTACAAACTACACATGCCTTTGCAAATAGAATATTCCAATTTTAAAATGGATAAGGTTTAGACATAGGAAGAATATTCTGACTTTGAGAACCCTCTGGGTGATGAAGTGCCCCATTATTGTTCTAGGGTCTTCATTGCTTTTTGATGCTACAAAGTACATGCTCTGTCATATCTCCAAGCTGTTTGAGGATATAGAAGAGGTCCCCCATCATTGATGTAAATCCTTTTAAACTAATCGTTAATGGACTCTAGATCAAATTATATTTACACAAGTGATAATTCTGTTCCCTTCGGGTCAATCATAATGCTCATAGGGTTTGGTTATGGTCCTCACCTTGCCATGGCATTCCTATAGGTTATAAAAGTGATCCAATGGTGATCATGAGCTCAAAAATCATGAGCTTAGATCCCTACCTTTACATTACCAGGTCTACAAGGTCTTTGATTTAGCCCATTGTACTCACATGGATTTGATGTGGCATTTCCATGGCATCCCCATGGCATTCTGCTCATCACTGTTCAAAATATGACTATTGCCTTTAAATTTAGATGCAAGCAACTGTCTTAAAATTTACGTCTTCATGACTGTCATTTGATGTTTGTATGGATGTCTTTGATGGGTACATGATTGCCAATTTTAAACACATCATCTAGGCTCTTTGCTATCTTAAAATTAACATCTGCATGAATGTCATTGACAGGTGCATGAGCGTCAATGTTAAACATGTCCATGGGGCTCTCTACTGAGCTTACCACTTATTGTTCTCGTGTTCATCTTGTTTCCTATGCGTGCCACGTGGTGACTACTCAGTGCTTCTATGCTCTTTGTACTAGGCTTCTGTACATCATAAGATTTTTGTACTAGGATCCCATAATGGTGACATTTGTCACCCCCATGGAGCTCTATAGGACCTTTGATAATTCAATGCTTTTCATTCTCCATTGGGTCCATCTCGTACGAGCAACCATGGATTGTTGATCCTATAATCAAGAACAAAAGTTAAGCTTGAGCGCATATATAAAGGACTTAGGGTAAAATATTTAAGCTAAGTTCTAAACATATTAAAGGGGACCCCATGAATTAAAAGGGACCAAGGCATAAAGACTTTGGACCAGGGTTAGAAACCTAAAACAAAAAGATCTCGTGAATAATAAAGACATAGCGTAAAGTTTTAGTCTAAAGTTTTTATTAATATATAGGATAAACCATAGGGTAAGGCTTTAGGCTAAGCCTTATAGCAAAGGGACCATGTGATTATTTAGACCAAACTAGGATAAAAGGGAACAAAGGGATTGCAAGGCATAAAAGAGACCAAGCATAGGATTTTTAACCTAAGGCTTAGTCGTGTTGAAAAAACATGACTAAGCCTTAGGTTAACAATCCTATGCTTGGTCTCTTTTATGCCTCGTGATACCTTTGTTCCTTTTTATCCTAGCTTGGTCTAAATAATCACATGGTCCCTTTGTTATAAGGCTTAGCCTAAAGCCTTACCCTAAGGTTTATCGTATTTATTAATACGATAAAAACTTTAGGCTAAGATAAAAATTAAACTAAGTGTATGGTATGATTAATTCGTTCCCACTTAAATTTAGATAAAAAGCTCCTGATAAATTTGAATTTGAATTAAATTTTCTAGGAAAAACATTAGGCTAGGGTTTCAAAATATGAATTTAATTAATCAATTATATAACAAGGTTAGTAAAAGATTAATTTAACATTGAAACACAAAACCTTGAGCATGTTCATTCCCAAATGGGCTCCATTAAACCTGCAACTTGAAACGAAAATATCCAATGTTAGCACTTTAGATAATATTAAATCAAAACCATCAATAAATAAGTCAATTTAACCATGGTGTAGATGATCTTCAAATAAAAATAATGTGCAATCATGCTAATGACACTCTGATCAAGTGAATCTTCAATTTCAAGGTACAAATTTACACAATTTGACACATGGGTCTCCATTTTTTAGAAATGGGGGTTTGTTGACCTCAATTTTAGTGACATCCTAGCATTGCACGAATTCCATTATCTGATGAGTATACAAATTGAGGTTATGCCAATACTATCTTAGTTAGTGGTTCTTTAGAGCTTGATTGTGTTAGTATCAATTCACTGAGACCCTTATGGTTGGATTGGTTATAAAGAGACTAGACCCTTTGGCTAATGACACACAAAATCTTGCATCCAATTGATGGATTATTTTAGAGTGCTGATGTACCAAAAAGTATATTAGAACCATATAGAAAATCCAATTAAAACTTAGGATATAAACCATATTTGTCATGGATAACTCATTGATACAGGGGTGTAAATGTTAATAGCTCCTAAAGATCACCTTTTAGTATGAACATTTTGAAGAAAGAGGGGCTTAAAAACCCTACCAATAATTATAATAATTTATTTAATGAAACCTTAAACTTTATCTTCTCAAAGGCAAGTATATCAAAAGGGCTTAGTGACTATCTTGAAATCCATGTCAGTTTCTAAGTTACAGTCATGATTGCTTGATTATTTTGTCAAAAACTAGTGTTGTGTTCACAAATACATTTAAAACAAATATGTTAAGTCTAAAACTAAATTCTAAAATAGTTTCATACCATAACTATGAGATGAGGTGTTACCCTACCCAATTTTCTGGCTATTTTTATCCCATCTTAGCATTATGTTGGCCAATTATATTGTTATATTACTCAGTGGCACCATTATATAGTCTAATTTAAAACCATTCAAATCAGGTCCATTTGGATACAAATCTAGTTTGTAATCAATTGTTCACATTTGGGTCACTTTTGACCCCATTCCTATACAAAGCCATTCCAAGCCAAATCTAGTACATCTTGAACCATGTACCAAGCCAAGTCTATGCCATGTCTGATTCATCTTAAACAATGTACCAAACCAATTTCATGTCATATCTGATTCATCTTGAACCATATACCAAGTCAATTCCATGTTATATCAGGTTCATCTTGAACCATGTACCAAACCAATTCTATACCAAGCCAATTAAATCCAAGTCAAGTTCATTTTGAACCATGTGCCAAACCATTCCAATTTTGAATAGGTTCATCTTGAACCACATTCAAATTATAGTTTAGTTAATCTTGACTACGTGTCAAACCATTCTAATTCCAAACAGGTTCATCTTGAAACACATTCCAATCCAATTAGGTTCATCTTAAACCACATTCAAAGTCTACTTTTAAATTGGTCAAAATTTGACCAAAGCCAACTTTAAAGCCAAAAAAATAGAACAATTTCAAATTGGGTCTACTTTGACCAAATCTAATTATTTTAAGTCCATTGCATGCCAATTCAAACCATATTTTCTTTCCATTCAATCTCCTGCACTTATCGGCTGGGAATGAAGAAGTCATGCTATCCATCCTTTCTTTCATTTGAATCACATAAGGTCGTTCCACCCTTTTTGGGGCCAAGCCAAGCCAAGCTAATCACATTGGATCGAGACCACCCTCTTTGGACCCATTTTATCTAGACCAATACTTCCCTCTTTGGGCAATTATATCAAAGACCAAGACCACCCTCCTTGGGCTATTTCTTTGGACTAATACCACCCTCTTTGGGCTATTTCTTTGGACTAATAGCGCCCTCTTTGGGCTAATTTCAAAGTCCAAGACTACCCTTTTTGGGCTAATATCTAGACCAATTTCTCCCTCTTTGGGTCAATTTCTACGACCAAGACCACCCTCTTTGGGCCAATTCCATCCAAGACCAATCCTCTTCATGTATCTTTAGTTGGGAACATCCTTTATTCCATATTATGCCATGACATTAAAAACTAATTTGGATGCCATCATATTCAAATAATATAAGAATGCCATTATTTTTTGACTCATAGCAAAGGGAGCCAAACTACCACCTAACTTTCCTTTAGACCAATTACATACCCTGGTTCACAAAGAGGAAATACCAGTGTTAAAGGGACACCTTGTCAACCTACCCCAACATAACCACTTCATCACTTCTCAAGTATAATAAGATGGTCAGCTCTTTACTAATCAACTCATGATTATTTTAAATACCTCTCTAGCTACTAATTTATTTGATAATTCTCTTTCTACTTGTCTAATATCCAATCTGGTCTTAGAGATGCAACAAAGCCAATCATTTCCATTCCAAGGGTAATTATATATTGAATATCCAAGTCTGTCCAAGTCTAGTAACTAATCGATATGAATATGTCATGATCCCCTTCCCAAACATGATCATATACATTCACTTTCAAAGTAAGATAATGATAATCAATGAATCCTCAACATTTTTATCAAATAACCCATGTTTGGCCAAAGCCACACCATCAATAGTCCACCTATATTTGATGAAGGACCCATATTTGATGAGCCCATATTTATAGAGTGCATTATTATTGAGAAACAACTCATTATTTGTCCATTGACAAACATTCCACATTTTATAAAATCCCATTGTCCTAAATCCTTCATTTCCAAGTGAAAAGTGAATAAGGTACTTGTGGATAATATAATTCAACAAGCCATTTTTTTAGACACATCTACATCATAATCATGTTCTATTTTAGAACCAATATCAAAATTGGTTTCTATTATGGAACCAATATCATATTTAGCATCATAAATAGAATCAACATCAGTCTCAACATTGGAGTCAGATCTCCTTGAATCAGAATCAACTTTAGAATCAAAATATATTAGTGGGTATTATAATATTGGTTATACACTTCTATTAGATCCACTTGAGTTCACATCAAATTCAAAATCAACATACCTTACTAGATGTTACAACATCACCTACACATTTCTTAAAGATCCAAATGAATATATTTGTGATCCTTCCATGGTTTTTGAGGACATTTAGTTCAACATCGATCCAAGTTCTCCTAGTAGCCTCTAAGAGGACTGCGTTGCCTTTTACCCTTCTATTACCATTATACAACCCTTTACCATCAACCATCCTATCCATTATAATTATGTTCCACCACCCACAAACATCAATTGAGACCATCAAAATCACACATTATTGAACTTATTCCTTGGAAACATCCTAGTGGTAGAATTTATGGGTATCAAAGATAACATTCAAGCATAAGAACAATCTCCTAGTGCAATCTTGTTTGAGGCACTAGGAGACAATCAAAGTCTAAACTCAACAACTTCTAATAAAACTTCTTTTGAGGTGCTAGAGGACAATCATAATAAAAAAATAGAATCCTTTATATAAACCTTGATTAAAGCACTAAGGAACAATCAAAATGAATTATCAAAATCCCTTAGTGAAACCTTATTCAAGGCATTATTGGACAATCCAAAGAAGAACAATCAAGAAGACTTTTTTGGTGAAAATCTCTTTGAGACACCAATAACTAAGCCAAGTAGCTCCGCATTTCTTGATGAAGACACTGTTGAAGTTGATATCAACCCCATCATAACCAAAATCCAGTCGAATCTAGAATCAACAATAGTGTGTGTGACTAAAAATCCCAATCTTCATTTGTCCTTCAACCATTATACATTCTATTGTGATCATATCATTCATTCAAATTTTATATTACATTATCCAATCAGTTCATTTGTCCAATGCCTATCCATTTATACCCTCCCTGGCAACACTATTTTTTCAAGATGTTACCAAGATACCTTATTTAGAGGTTTGGAGGAATTAGAATCAAAGACCAACAAAGATCACATTAACAACAATATAGTTCACACCAACACTAAGTTCTTGATAGAGAAACTCTTCAAAGAGGTATTGGTTAGACAAAAAAGGGTCCACATTATGCATCTCATAATCCTCCATTGAGTTTAGCTTCTAAACATTAAAAAAAATCAAAACAATTAAAAGAAAAGATAAAAAAATTGTCCAATGGTGAAAACCATACTTATGGCACCTTGGGAAAGTATTATGATGAAAACTAGGTTTCTAGCATCATGCATAAATACTTTTTTGTTTGAAAGTACCTTGACACTTGGGAGTACCCTCATTTGCATTAAACAACATTCCATTACCATTCTTACCATTTTGGTTGTTTACTCCTATTCAACTAACCCATCTTATTGAGACCTATTTTGGGAAACAATTTGGCCTATTACCCACATGACATGTTGATGACTAGACACAATTGGTTCTCATATGACATGGCCTTTGGAGACTCCTAGTACTTTCTGTCATTATCATCCATTAATATACAACCTCATCCATTTGCATTTCATTATCTTTCACTGTAGGAGGAAGTAAATTGACCCAAGGTCCATTCGGACTATGTAGGCAACACTCATTTTTTGAGGTCTATTCGGTCACATTTATTCAATGCTCTCTCCATTTTACGAACATTATAAGCCATGATCTCACCATTTTATGAGTTACCATTCCCATGCTCTCATCATTTTACGAGTTAATTTTTTTTGCATCTCTTAATCCTCCATTGAGTTAAGATGTCAAAAGCCCAAAAACATTTAAAATAGTCCAAAAGACCTAAACATTAGAACAAGGCTTATAATCTCTAGGAGAGATATAAAGCCACAAAATCCCAAACATTAGAAAAAGGCTTAAAATCTCCATGAGAGATATAAAGCCATAAAATTCAAATATATTTGTCTTGTACTAAATATGGTTGTTATCCTTGATTCATCATTGAGCCAATCATGTTAGCAACTATTGGGATGCATCCTTATCAAATCCACCCTACTGGGGTAGACACATAATTGTTCTAATCATTTCAACCACTTAGAGATGTGTCTTTACCTTGCATGCATCCTTGTTTGGGTGCACCATTCCATTATCATTTCATTGTGCCTTCACACGTGGATGTTGACTTGGTTAACAAACAAGATGCTTTTTTTTTTTTAAAAATTTCCTCTTCGTGTGTTTGTTTGTCTATTTATTTGATTTTATTTTTGTTGCCTTGGCTCCATTCATTGTAATGCAATTGTGATAAAAAGATCATCATCATAGTGTTCCTTGTCATGCATTTGTATTTGATTCCATCCATTAACATCCATCAACATTATCATCGTAGTTTTTATCAGTGGTTTATTGTTACCATTTGTCTATTGGATTGAGAGTCAGTCCTTATGCACATCACAATTAGGTCATCATGGTGTTTTATATTATGATACATACTATCATTTGCTACATTAAAAACCAATTTCTCAAGTTATGTATAACAACATTGCATCAAAAAACATCTCTCCAAGCACTATCTACCTATCTAATATATTATCATTTTGCTCATCCATTTTCTTCCATCTTAGGAGAACTACATTGGCCTGAAGTCCATTTGGAATATGTAGGCAACGATCAGTACTAACTAGTTTATGAGGTCAGTTTAGCCACCCTTATTTCATTGTTATTAACATTCATATTTTTTCAATCCAATCACCTTATTTTTTAATCATTATTGTGTTCTTCCAATCATCTCTTTCATTACCTTTAAGCATTCTTGTGTGCTTGGGATTTTTATGGCTTCTTCATTCTTTGAAAAGTCATCATCCCATTAATCTCATATTTAATTTGTGCAATAGATTATATCTTTGATTTATTCTTGCCAATCAATCATTTAAATCAATTAGACTGATCAATGATCAAATCTGTCTTACTAGGGAAAATCATTTAAATCAATAATCAAATATGCCTTGCTTGGGAAAATCATTAATCAATCAATCTATCTTTCTTCTAATTCCAAGTTATGTAGCTTTCACCCATTTGGGAAAATAAAAAATTTCAACTTATTTTGGGATCAATCATTCCCTAAGCCTACAACTTTCACCCTATTTGGGGTATGTTAAAGTGTGTTGCTTATTTTGGGATGAATCCTTCCCACTTACCCTCACCTTGGCAACAATTCAATTCTATTTTATTCATCAATGAAAATTAACACATGCAAGAATTGGATCATATGGATTAATCTCATCTATGGGTTAATTTCACTTTTCTTCTTGCCCATTTTCTTCTTTTTGAGGGCCTATCCATCAATCTTATTTTTTGGACACACCCTTGAGGGGGCATCATGGGCATCTCAAACATTTTTTGGGGCACCATTGTGAACTCATTTTTAATAAATTGAACAAGATTCAACAAAATGTGAACACATCATTCTTCAATCATCATCGAATCATTTTAACATTTTTTTCATTATTTGAAAAATTGTTGTTTCGCTTGTGTCTTGTAAACACCTTCTCAAACACGGGCAAAATGTAGACACTCAATTCTCACACCTATCATGTCAAAACTATAATTAGAATTTTTTTTAGAAATAATACATGAATCACTTAAACATACAAATTATTTTGCACACTTTGCATGCATTTTATAAAATGTATTGGGGCATCCCTGATTAGGAAAATACATCATACACAACTATTAGCTTCACTTAATTCATTCCGAGTCAAATTATGACTGTGATAGATATGTCATATAATTAATTATATCAAATAATTCTTTGAATTTAAAATTCACTTCTCTTTTCATTAAGTTAATTAAGTTCGTTTAATTAGCCAAATCTTTTTCTAATATAAAATTCCATAGGTATTGGGATTTCCTATTCTATAAATTCATTAATTGGATTTATTCCTCAACTCCCATGATAATTGGCCAAGTGGGTCATGAAATCATCATGACATCATAATAAATATCAAGAATGATGACATCATCAAAAAGTTATCAAGCACTAAGAAATGAATGCAAGTAAATATCTAATTTTGGAAGCCATGCATAATTAATGTCAAATATTGATTTAATTTCGCCTACCAAATTTGACCGAAGCTCAACCACACATCTTGAATCACATCTAATAGGTGGAATCAATTCACGGAAACTATAAAATCTAGGGCCATGACATTCTTTTAACAAGATTCCTAGTGCAAATATATAATGCAAAATTTCTCCTAAAGCTTCAACCAGTTCTATTTTCAATCACTAGCCAATCCAAATGGTGCATGAGGAGATGTTAGAGGTACTTGCCCAACCACTTTGCCAAATATCTTGAACTACATATCTGAGCATAAACATGATTTTGGACCCTCCATGAAGAGAAGACACTTTGGGAAGGTATAGTTGTCTTGGTATGCTTTTCTTCTATGTTTATTCATTTTATTGGCATTCCCCAACTGAGATAATAGGTGCAATATGTTAGTTTTATGATTTTGTTTATCATTTGATACTAACAAAGAAGTTAACTTATTTCTTAATGCTATTTTAGACTAAAAATAGGGTTTAAGAACTCTATAATATTGGTGGAAAGATTGGAGGTGGAACCGTGATACTCATTTCAAGAAGTGTTCTCTAGGCCTTATTTATCAAGTCATGAGCCCCTTCTCATTAATTTATGGTAAGATCAATAGGTGATAAAACCTCAATTTATCACCCAAGATGTGGCTCACTCAACTCAACCAAATTTAGAATGGAAAGATTGAACCCAAGATTGCTCATTTCCTTTGGTGTCTAGTCTATCAAGGCTTCCTACTTGAGAAACATCTCTCTCACCTTGGAATTGTCAGCCCAAGTGTCCTGCCTACTACAGACCTAAGTCCTTAAAGCAAATATTTTAGACATGCCCCAATCCTAGTATGCTTGGCAGTGGACTCATAGTCTATTTCATCCCTACCATCCTCAACATTTCTCATGGCATTTTGTCCTCCTTGGGGATTCTTATAATTGACCAACATCTATAGTTTTTTTATGGAATTTATTCAGAGCTATTATTATGTTTCAATTATGGAAATATAAAAACTTTGTTTTATTTAAGAATGAGGTATCATCTTGTCATTTCTCTATTAATGATAAGGTGTCTGTATTATCTTTGGCCTACATGCATATTCAATCCCAAGTGGAAAAAAGTTTCCATGGTAGTTGGGCACTTGTAGGAGCTACTTGACCACTAGGAGGCACTCCTTATGCCATAAGCCATGTCCCCTCTGATTTTTTATCATAGGGATCACCACCTGCATCACCCAAATGTTGGAGGAGTCAATATTTCAACTTCAAACACTTCTCCATCCCTCCCCCTCTATGGGGGGGAAGGATTATGTTGTTGTCACTTAAGAAATCCACTACTAGTCCTTCTAAGTGGGGTCACCATCTAGTCCTAACCCTATTGGTAGTGTGGTGCAACCTTCTCCTGGGTGGGGAATTATTGTCTCTTTGGCTCTTTCAAACCCCATTGATTCATGGGTGGTTTTGAATGCTCCCTTATCTTAACCTTCAACTTAGCATGCTCAACCACCTAAGGATGATCCATGACCTCCTCCTTCAAGTGCAGTGACATGTGCCTAATTTCATAATGTGCATGTCATAGTTACATTGGTGTTGTTCTAGGTTTTATGATTTACCAGTGTTGATATTTTTATGGTTTATTTTGAGCCAAATTTTCCTTCCATAGGATGTAGAGATGTAAATACCAACATGATTATTTACTTTATAACATTTTTTAAATTACTATTTTATTAATAATAATCTTACCAAAAATTTAAATGGTCACAATAAACAGGAGATTTTTATTTTACGTGTTTTAGTGAATTTTAGCTTATATTTTGAAAAAGAGAGAAAATAAATTCAAGAACAGCATGGTAGAAAAACCTATTTGGTTGTGCATGCATTGAATCAGATGAATGTGGAGAACTCCTCTTTGGCTTGGGAGGATGACCTGTAAATAAGACAACACTAAAGTAAGTGGTTGGCTAGATAGATAGTTGAGTGGATTGCCTAGTGCTATCTAGATCCCAAAAGTGCCCAAATTTCTTGGAGGCTGTCAATCCACCTTTTAAAACAAGTTAATGTTGATAAAGTTCTCGATAAAAGAGATTACATAACGTAAATGAAAGTACTAAAAAAAAGGAAATAAATACTTTTCAAAAGAAATGATTAGATTAACAAGATAACATTAAGGTGAATGCCAAATTATCAAAATATAGTTCAAGGATGGTCAGGTTGTTATTTTTGGTCTATTTTGTGATATAAATCAAGAAAAAAGGGTTTTGGTTAAGGTTTTTGGGTGGTTAGGTGCTTGTTGGTTTTTGGCCTAACAGTGACCATCGATGGTCAGGGTGACTATTGGTGGTTGCGCTGACTATCGGTGGTTATGATGACCATTAACGGTTAGATAGACTATCAACAACCATAGGGACCATTGATGGTTACTATTGATCTGGTCTGAGTCAAGGAGATTAGTTGGGTGAGGTTTATTGATTTTGTTCTGTTGTTCCTAAAATCTGTCACTCATTTTAGGGACAACATATGAACTATTTTGGTCTTGCAGGCCAAAATTATCTTTTCCCTTCTCAAAAAATTGTTTTGAGTATTCAAATTCTCCATTATTCAAGCTTTTTCAGCTAACAGACTCTACAGGCCGATTTCTATGGACTCTGCAAGCTTGTTTTTACAGACTCCATAGGCTGATTTCTACAGAATCTGTAGGCTTGTTTCTATAGATTCCACAGGCTGATTTCTACAGACTTCACAGGCTGATTTCTATAGACTCTGCAGGCTTGTTTCTACAGACTTCGTAGGCTAATTTCTATGAACTCTGCAAGAAAGAAACAAGTTCCCAATACTTAGGCAATTTCAAGGTTGGTTTAACACCGAGGTTCAACCAAAAGGTCCATCAGCAAGCTTCAAATAAAGGTTTGGACCATGAACCATTGAACCCTGCCTCAAAAGGTTCAAAGGTTCAACGACATCGGTAAACTTAAAGAGTTAAGTGCTTCAAAGGTTCAAATTTCAACTGCTTTGAAAAGTTCAAACATCTTCAAAGGAATTAAAGAAAAGAAGGCTTCAAAGAATAAAGGTTGAACCATTGAACCGTTGAACCTTGAACCAAAATGGTTCAATAAGTTCAAAGGTTCAACGAGTTCAATAAAGTTTGAGAGACTTAGAAGAACAAAGGATTTGAAGAACAAAGAATGAACCATTGAAATTTGAACCAAAATGGTTCAAAGTTCAAAGGGTTCAAAGTGGTTCAAGAGACCAGTGACCAATGACGTCTCCGTGGATGTCAAATTTATAAGTCATGAAAAAATCATTGATTTTCAAATGTGGCATGGAACCTGAAAACAAACTCAGCAACCAGCTGAAGAGGGAGCTGAAAGAGCCAGCATAAAGGGAAAAGATAGCTTGAGAGCTCAAATCACAACAAGAAGGATAAGACATGGCGAGGAAAAAGAGAACAACTACAAGAACTCCAGAAATATCTACAAGAGAGTTATTTTTGGTAGGTGAAACAGTCTACCAAGTAGACACCTGAACACGCAAACATTCAAAGGCATGACCTATTTTTCTCCCTTTAAATAAAAGCAAGTGGATAGCCACGTACTTATCTAGAATTTAGACCAGATGACCTAGGCTGAGGAGAAGACATTTGAGATGAATTGACACGCCATAGTTAAGGCTGACGTCCTATTCCAGCATGGCCCCCTAACAGAACTGAAAATGCATTCAAGGCATTGAATGCACAACATGGACCATTCCATGAAACAAAGTACCAAGTCTTTCTTGGCTGCTATATATTGTAATCTCTTTTATTGTTTTAGGGAGATCTTTTTGTTATCAAAAGTGAAACTCTGCCCAAATTGAAAGGCATTTACTGAGACTTTGAGATCAAATTGTTAATCATATTTTGTTATATAAATGAGAAAGCAAGTTACTTTTAGACTTTGTGCTATCATAACTTATGTTATTTAGGGGATTGTTCTTATGTCTATTTCCTGAATGTGTTCTTGTCCATTTAATTAAATAAGTAGAATTAGTGGAAGTAACTAGGAAGGTGTCCTAAAGCTGACTATGGAGAGACTTTATGCTGCCACAGTTGTCTTTAGTGTGTTTATTTTTTGTTTCTATGTAAAGGACCTTGGGATGAATTTATGCCCTCATTGTCCTTCGTATTTCAATCTTTGGCAGTTGAGGGGGAGACTTTGTGCTACACCTGATAATGCTGGTTACTGCGCCCTTATTACCAATTACTTATTATGTACTTGAAAGAACTCCAACTGTTTGCTGTAAGACCACTTTTGAAAGAAGAGAAGTGCCTTCAGTGTTTTCACCTGGATTTATCCTTTGTTTGTGAACATCATCTCTGAAAAAAGAGAGATAGATGGTGTTGTCCTCCCCATGAGTGTTATTTTTTGCATATATATATAGTATATAGTGCCTCATATTTTACAGGGAACCTCCCTTTGATGAGAGGAGAGATTTGTCCCCTTTTGATGTGGTAAACCTGCACACTTGGCTGACCAATCTCCCTATGCTGTGGTTGAAGAGACCTATTTTTCCCATCAGTTAGCTGGTGACAAAATATTCATCCAACAGGTTCAAGGTTGGTTTTAGTTGGATACTAGTTGTGAGATAGAGGGTAAGCCTCAGAAGGGTTTGACTCAGAGGCTGAGTGATCAGATGGTCAAGAGGTTAGGGATTAAGTGGAAGCTATAAAAAACTAAATAAATTAGAATAACGACAAAATACTTAGCTTATATGTTGATTAATAAGAAGTTAGTTGATGAAGATTATTGGTGATGATTATCGATGTTGATGATGGCTAATTGCTTGACTTGCAAAAGAAACTCTGACACATGAAGATGGTATATGTAGAGCGTTCTTGATAACTATAGATAAATATGTTTGTCCCTCCTTTTAAACTCCTCCTCCTCCTCTCTTTTTATAGGAAATAAGGAGAGGTGGAAGTGTAAAGGATCAAGGGGTTCAAATCACATATAAATTTAACTTGAACATGCATTGACTCGTACAAGCTAATTATAAAAAGGAAAGTTGTAGTAGATGTTGGAGTTGACTATTCAGGTGATAGACAACTAACTATTGGTGGTCAAGCTTACCATCAATGGTTTAAGGTCAAAGGTTACATTGGTCAAAAGGATGGGTTTACCCAATTAGAGGTTTGGTAGGGTAAATGGCTAGAAGGTGGTTCAAGGAGGTCATGTTGTGACATGCATAACTATGGTGTGTGGTTATTTGGTGTCTACATTTCCCCCTTTTTGTTATGTAGTTTATATTAGTAAGCTACAAAATAAAAATGGATTGTGGGTCGAATGTTTGGTTGAAGGTCAGGTTTCCCCAAGACCGGGAGGAGGTGTTCCCCCTCAAATTTGGAAGTAATGAGGTGAAATAAAAATCAGTGTGGGTTTGATAACTGGGTAAGTTGATGATAAAATGGGATGATAATTTGGGCGCTGAAGTGCAAGCATGCGCACAAAGAGTGACAAAAAGTATGATAGGTAAGATCACACATAGACTAGGTTGCCATAGTTGGTAAAAATAGAGGTCAGTGCTTAGAAGGACAAGTGACAAGTGGACCACGTGACCACATTTAGGTGTGATGGCTGGGAATAGTAGAAAACACAAGTCTCCTAAGAAAGGTCTATGATTCCATGGGTATCTAAGGTAGGAAGTTATCTTGGGGAAAACACAAACTGGTCAGGTGAAGTCATGGGTATCCAAGGTAGGAAGTGATCTTGAGAAGACACCAATTGGTCAAGTATGCATGAGGTAGCGCAAGTGCAAAAGTGGTTAACATGGTACTATTATCATAGTGATCAAAAGGACCAGGCGAAAGTCATTTTAAAATTCACACTAATTGGGGTGAAAAGGCCAATAACAAGGTGATGAGGTGGTTGGTATTGTAGACCCGACCCGACTTGTGTCGACCCCCCCTTGGTCCAACATCTCCAACCCACACTCTATTAATTTAAAATAAATTACCTATTTTAAATTAATCATCCCCTTTAAACACCTCATCGTGGACACCTCACATAAGACACCTCACCCTCAGACCATTTCTCACCCTATGACTCACCTAAGACCTATTCTCACTCCTTCCTAACCGCTTAACTAACTCTCGTGCCTAATAACCCCGCCATTTGACCGTTCACCAATGACAAGTGCACTTGGCGGATGGAGAATGGGCTTCTGAGCCCTTTTCTGCATTCTACACCCACTGACATCAGTCAACTGTCAGCCGACGCCAGCGGAACCGCTGACATCGATTACATAAACCAACTTCTCACGTTGAGTGACGGGCTCTGGGACTCCGAGATCGTGATTCTTCTCTCTAGGACTCTTATCTAGAACTCTCTTTCTTTCGGCCAAACTTGGACATCAACAAATACTCTCTGAAACCAATCATCAGACTTCAACTAACGCTCTCCAGGCTATAGAGACTCTACAGAAATCACTCCAGACATTGGATTGGAAATATTGCACGAGGACTCGACGACAGCCACAACAGGGATTAGCATTCAAACACCTCTGGTTCTCCATAAAGCAAGAATTAAGTATTCTTCTGCCTTTCATTTTAGTAATTTAGAATACATCAGTAATTAGTTTTTATTTACTACTTCTAAATACTATCAACCAGACCTGACCCGACTTCTTTCGAGAGAGGCAAAAAAGCCTTCCTCTTACCCTTACCCTTTTTTACAACTTGCCCTCTACCTTTGCCCTTTTGCGGGCCTTACTCATCTCCCTACGACCCTGCACATACTTTTAGACTCCCAAAATCCCTCTGTCGACCATGGACATAACCTTGAGACCCGTCCAAGGACCATTGCCCCTACCGACGTTGACAGCCTAACCAACGTCGGCAATCTTGACCAACTGACACTGGCAGAACTACCGACGTCGGTGACTGTGGAAGACTGACAATAGGAATCAGGTACACATTATCTATTTTGCTTTCTTTAAGTCTTTCCTTATTTCTCTTATCTGACACTTTTCTTATCAAATAGTGGACTATCATCCCTAACAGAAATTTATGCTTCTGAGATCGAGCATGTGCTTGGCAGTCCACCATATATCTATCTAACAATCTCTTTGTTTGAGTCTTATTCTTATCTGCAGGTGTCTTCCTCCATAGACAAAGAGGAGCTCCTTCAATCGCTTGGATACGGTGCACAACTTAATCTAGGTACGTACAAACCCCTGACCATTATCTTTAGTTTCTTCTTTCTTCTGAATGTAAAAAGCAAAAATGAGTAGAAACATTCTGGCACGCTCGGTGGGACACGAACCCACAATCACCTGATTAGAAGTTAGAATACCTCATCCATACCTGGGTCAACTAACTCTTATTTTTGTCTTGTAGTTCGTCAAGAACAACCAACAAGACAAAAAGAGGAAAATGTAGACCCGACCCGACTTGTGTCGACCCCCCTTAGTCCAACATCTCCAACCCAAACTCTATTAATTTAAAATAAATTATCTATTTTAAATTAATCATCCCCTTTAGACACCTCACCGTGGACACCTCACATTGGACACCTCGCCCTTAGACCATTTCTCACTCTATGACTCACCTAAGACCTATTCTCACTCCTTCGTAACTGCCTAACTAACTCTCGTGCCTAATAACCCCGCCATTTGACTGTTCACCAACGACAAGTGCACTTGGCAGATGGAGAATGGGATTTTGAGCCCTTTTATGCATTCTGCACCCATCGATGTTAGTCAACTATCCGTCGACGCTGACGGAACCACCGATGTCGGTTACATAAACTGACTTCTCACATCGAGTGACGGGCTCTGGGACTTTGAGATTGTGATTTTTCTCTCTAGGACTCTTATCTGGGACTCTCTTTCTTCCAGTTGGACTTGGACATCAACAGATACTCTCTAAAACCAATCATCAAACTTTAACTAACACTCTCTAAGCTACAGAGAATCTATAGAAATCACTCCAGACATTGGATTAGAAATATTGCACGAGGACAAGACGGCAGCCACAACAGGGATTAGCATTCAAACACCTCTGGTTCTCCATCAAACAAGAGTTAAGTATTCTTCTACCTTTCATTTTAGTAATTTAGAATACATCAATAATTATTTTTTATTTACTACTTCTAAATACTATCAACCAGACCCGACTTGACTTCTTCCGGGAGAGGCAAAAAGCCTTCCTCTTACCCTTACCCTTTTTTACAACTTGCCCTCTACCTTTGCCCTTCTGCGGGCCTTATTCGTCTCCCTGCAACCCTGCACAGACTTTTAGACTCCCAAAATCCCTCTGTCGACCACGAACATAACCCTGAGACCCGTCCAAGGACCATTGCCCCTACCGATGTCGGCAGCCTAAACGACGTTGGCAATCTTGACCAACCGACGCTGACAGAACTATCGACGTCGGTGACTATGGAAGACTGACAGCAAGAATCAGGTACACATTATCTATTTCTCTTTCTTTAAGTCTTTCAATATTTCTCTTATTCGACACTTTTCTTATCAAATAGTGGACTGTCATCCCTAACGGAGCTTTACGCTTTCGGGATCGAGCATGTGCTTGGCAGTCCACCATATATCTATCTAACAATCTCTTTGTTTGTGTCTTATTCTTATCTATAGGTGTCTTCCTCCACAGCCAAAGAGGATCTCCTTCAATCGCTTGGATACGGTGCACAACTTAATCCGGGTACGTACAAACCCCTGACCATTATCTTTAGTTTCTTTCATCTTTTGAATGTAAAAAAACAAAAACGAGTAGAAATATTTCTGGCATGCCCAGTGGGACACTGGATTTTTCATTGGGTTCATTCTTTTTCTTCTAAAAGCAAACATTCATATAGGTGCATTATATTTTCTTCTTGCATCTCCTCTTTTATCTTTTTGTTATAAAAAGACACCATTAGCACAAGTTAAAAAGAATCTCTCTTTTTCCTTGTCATTTCTTCCTTGCATTTTAGAGTAGTGAAAATTCATGCTCTTAACCTTTTCCTCACTTGTTTGCATCTGAACAACACATTTCAATTTGGGTTAAAAATATATTGCATCTCATTCTTGCTTGAATGCATTTTTAGCTCATCTAGTAATTAACAACACATTATGAATAAATCGTAGTGCACATATGTTACACAACCTAACCACATTCACAATCAAACATTTTAACATACTTGAGACAAGGCCCGTCTAGGATTTCATCACCTAGCGGATACCTTACCCTTCCCAGTGATCCTACTTGAATTTCACCACCAAGAGGAGGACCCACTATGTTCTCTAGTAGAGTATAAACTATAGGCGAAGTATATATTGGCTAAGCGACCCAGCTCGACTCTGAGCTCGTGAAGTGAGGGGAGCAAGCCCCTAGCACCAAGCCATGTACAGAACCTAACATAGATCTTAGAGCACCAAAACTAACCCAAAACCAGCCTTAGACTGCCTCTTTAGGACCCATTCTACAGGCCCAATTCCCAAACATATTCTTCTAAGGCATAAGCCACCACGACTCTAAAATTTATTCTTAGGAATTTAATGTTTAGAGGTTTCTTACCTTCATCTTTTCTGCTATTTTCATCTGATTGTTTGAGTTGGTGAGGACGCATCATTTTGAGACCAAAAACAACTCAGAATTTCTTTTTCTTCCATAAACTTTCAGTTTTTTGAGTTTCTGGAAATACACAGACACCGTCATCGGTTTTTTCCACCGACATCGGCAAATTTTTTTCACTGTCATCAGTTTTTCCATCGACATCGGCAACCTATTTCACTGACATCGGTTATATTACCGTCGTTGGCAACTTTTCCTAACCGACATCAATTTTTCCACCGACGTCGGTCACTGTCAACATTATTTCTCTCAAAATAGCAAGCTTAAAACCTGACTTTTTTGCTGTCAAACACACATTTTGACCACTTCTAGTTTTCTAAAACTAAAATACATAGTTTTTGAAACCTTAAACCCTTTTTCCTTGGATGGATTTGACGCATAGTCAAGCTAAATCCCTTATTGACCACGCGAAGCAACAACCACTTCCACCTTTGCCCTTCATATCAAGTCCCCTAATGGAACATACTTCAGACACTGAACGTACTCCTATTCAACCTAGCCCCAATCAACATCCAATTGTTCCCAAAGGGGATCAAGATTTTGAGATATTCCTTGACCTCAACGTCAAACATCTCCAACACTATCTCCTAAGAAGTCAAACGCGAGACCCTTCAGGCAATCCTATTTATGGGATGCCAACTACCTTGGTTGAAATGACAATGACATCAACACCATCCGCTACCCAACCTATAATCATTCAAGCCATTGCCTCAACTAATAACCTGACCATGGCCAATGTCCAAGATTTGACCTCCCCATCTATTTTTGGACCTACCTCCATCGGGATTTTTGTACCCCCTCAACCACAATGAATTCAACCAAGTTCTACTCCTTATTAGAACTTGATTGTCTCGACTCCACCCACTTTTGCCCCCATAAACACAGAAGTGACTACCTATCCTTTTACCAATGCCACCATTCAACCACCTTTGGCGGTATCTAGTCAACTTGTGCCTTCCAACATCACGGCATAAGCCCCCTTGGCCTCAACATCAGTCCCTATGATGAAATACCAATGTGTTGTGCCTATGCAAACATAACCAAGTACATCATACACCCCTCCTGATGCCTTTTAGGTACCTTACAACCTAGGGGGTGCCCCACCTGCCAATCCGTTAGCCGATCTAATAAAGATGCTGATAGATAAGATGTCCAACCTTGAGACATCCATTTTTGGTTCAAGCAATGTTCTTTCATATGAATAAATCTGTAATGAACCCATTCACCCTTCGATACCTATTAAACCATACCCTAACCAATGGGAACTCCCAAAATTTACTCACTTTTAGTGTAAAGAGGACCCACAACAACATCTGTGAGCATTTAGACACGCTTGCTACCTTATAGCACACGATGATGCGTTACTACTTCACACATTTCCCCTGTCACTTTCCGGCGCTGCCCTTGATTGGTATAGCTTCATTACCAGTCATTCTCTTTTTTCCTTGACTCAACTAGCTCAGCTATTCCTTGACCATTTTTCAATTAACATCATTAAAAAGGTCTCCATCACAGACCTTTATTCTATTAGACAATTTGACGATGAGTCAATAGCTGACTTTGTCACCCGTTAGAGAGCTTTGATCAACCAAATCTCCTTTTCATTACCTCAACCTGAGCTCATTGAACTCTTTTTAAGAGCATTTCCCAAGCACATCTCATCTACTTTGTGGGTTCAAACATTCCACACATTTGACGAAGCTTTCACCATGGCCAGGAAGCTTGAACTCTGCGCTGTCGAAGAAGATAGAGTCAAATCACATAGTAAAAATACCAACACAAAATCCAATGACCCTTCTTCTTCCAGACCTTCTTCTTCCAACTCCAAGTCCAAGGGATCGGCAAATGCTGTGGTCATTAGATCATCATCTTCCACCACAACCAACAAAGCTGACCCCTCCACATCAAAATACATCACATGACAATTTCAATAATGATACATACAACATCAATATACTCCAATAAGAGAATCATATGCTTCCGTGTTGGATAAACTAGTCAAGCAGGGGGTCCTCAACCTCCCTCAAATTTGACCACCTCAATTTGACCCCTTAAAAGCCATCCCTACATGGTATAGGAAAAATGACTTTTGTAACTATCATCATGTCAAGGGTCATGACACAGACAATTGTAAAACCTTCAAAAACGTTATTCAGGACATGTTAGACAAGGGGGATCTTGTTTTGGATAACCCAAATGCACCGGCTAACCAAAATATGGATGTCTTTAGGCAACCATTCCCTAACCATCCCCTAAGTCACAATAACATTCAGACCATAGTTGATGAGCTTCAAGAGCGTAACATACGCACGGTCGACATGGTTTCTAACCAACCTCTCCCATAGTCTGAAGAGGTTAATCAACCTATTTGTCCACCATAGGTAGAAGAGCCTTCTTCTCTTATTTGTCCACCACAGGTAGAAGAGCCTTCTTCTCCTATTTGTCCACCATAGGTAGAAGAGCCTTCTTCTCCTATTTGTCCTCCACAACTAGAGGATAGTCCTCCATCCAGCCCCCTTCTACACGTGGGAGAGTCTACTTTGACCTCTCCCATATTGGAGGATGCCTTGACGGCACCAATGCCAATGGCCTCGCCCTCATCCTTTTTATCATCAATGGGGGATCATACTTTCCCCACTCCTCGACCACATGAGGAAGCCATGACCATTCCTGCGCTCTATCCAAGTGAAGAGCCAAAATCTCTAATCCCTTCTCCATCGAGAGAGGAACACGCAACCTCATCCAAATCCTCACAGGCATCTACTATGCCGAAACACATTAAATCTCTCGGCGTTTGCCCTATATCAAACCTCACTTACCCACAAGTGAAGGTAGACTTGAACCTCGCCTCGCACAATAGTGGTCCTCACATTAAACCAAAGAAAGCTACTAAACCACATCGGAGAACTCCTCTCCCACCTTCATCATTGCCCTCTATTTTGGGTCCACATCCTTCTACCTTAATAGGAGTGCTCCCTAATCCAACACCTCTCATCAATAAAGTGCCATCTACGTGTGTGGCCACACCACCCACGAAAAAGGTGGTACGAAAAACTCCCCCTACAACTCTTAAATAGAAGTTGTCTCCTCCTACAACTCCTAAACAAAAGTTGTCAACCCTTATTGCAACAAAACATGCAGACTCATTAGCGGGTTCTTATGCTTTGCTGTTACGCCAATTGTTGCAGTCTTCTCGCATCAATCTCCCACCTTTTAAACCATTCCAACCTCTTAGACCAAAACCATCTTGGTTCGATGACACTAAAATTTGTGCATATCATCGCACACCTGGACATGACACTGAGTGTTGCTGTGATTTTAAAGTTGTCATCTGTCAACACCTACAAAAAGACACCCTTCTCATTAAATATCCTCTTGACCACCCTTTAAACCAAACCATCGACACCATCCCATGCATCTCAAACCTCCTCACCTTCATCGAGATCCCATCATAAGACTGTGGTCTCTCTACCACCTTCGCCCCCTTTGTTCGATATCAACACCATCAATGTGGCCACCAGGTCACAAACCATGAAGAATAAAGGAAAAGAGAAGGTTTATATTCCTTGGACTTATCCATTCGTCAAGCCTCCTCAACCACCAAAACCCAAGATTTCAATCTTGGGCACATCCCATCCAACATCTTTGAATCCACTTCGTGACTCGATGGTGAAACGACTTCACCAAACTCCTGTGAAGATGTCCTTGTATGACCTCATTCAAAGCTCTCCACAACATCACCAAAATTTAATCAAAGCTTTACAGATAGTGGAGGTCCAACCTGAAGATCCCCAACCACTGGCTACTTTTGTCAAATCATTACCAACTATTGCCTCCATCACCCTCAATGATTCTGAGATTCTTGCCTCCAACCTGGAAGATTAAGATCTCGCCCTCTTAAACTAAAACCTATCAGGCAAAAAGCTTCACAGGATCCATCCGTGCGTCGCACTCCTTATCAAAGAGGAGTTTCATCATCTTCTCTCCATCTCATTTATCCAACCCATTGATTATCTGCAATGCGTGCCAAACCATTGTCCCTGTTACAAAAGCAACTAGGGGAATTCGACTTTATACTAACTATCATGACATCGACCAAACATCAACTAACCAAGCATCGACCAACACATGACTAATGTGGAAAGAAGCAAATGGGGCAAGTTTGATCCTAATTGCCTCGGACCATACATAATAATGCATGGATCAAGACTTATCATCTGTCTTCTCTCAAAGGCCGGCCAAAACCTGAGCCCCATTATGTCTTACATCTTCAACCATTTTATTGTTAATCAAGTCATCATTCACTTGACGTTTAACTTGAGCTCATCCCTTGAGAAACCCCCGTCATCGTCATTCCTATTCCTTTCAACCCTTTTTCCCAAAATTAGTTAACCCTTTTGTCAAGCATGAATGCTTTGTCCTAATAAAAGGGAACCCTTAAACCTCTATAGTCCAGTCCATGACCAAAAATTCAGTCAAAAATAAAAACATACAATTGGGATGCCTACCAAAAGGTCATAAACTATAAGTGTAGACTGCTCCCTCGAAGGACAATTACATCATTGCTAAAATTAATAGATTGTTCCCTTGAAGGATAGCTATCAAGACTTCCAAACATATAAAACACAATATAGACCACTCCCTCGAAGGATGGCTATGACCAAATTTTGCTACATACACAGCACCCTCTAAAAAGCTTCTCATACTGATTAGCTTCAACATGACCACATAACAAAACAACATCCCCAAGTGAACTTCCCGCATTGATCAGTCTACCAAAAAAAAAAAAGGACTGACAAACTATTAAGTCTTGGACTTGTCTATAGTCGTTCTCAGGGTCACCTATAAAAGGGGTAAAGTTATCCCTGCTTAAAAGGGGTGATGCTATCATGACATATCACATAATCAAACTTATCACCCCAACATAATTAAGGGATTTTGAGCTCACTTAATGTCAAGTGATTCGAATACTTCTCTAACACAAACCAACGGTCAACGACGTAATGCATGAATGGGGCTTTTGTTTGTAAAAACCTTATTTATGCCATCATTATAGTCCTTGTCAATGAAAGAGCAATGCACCTTTCACTTCTTACATCTTCGTCACATACAACCAAATCATTATCTAACAAGACCAAACCAGACCTAACCAAACCAAACCAAACCTTTTTCAGACCACTAACATTATCATAGTCCATTTACACTAGTTTTTATGGAAAAAAATACACATGGAAACTATCAACCATACACAATTTATGTCAAGCATATACCATCGCTAATATGAAAACTTGTTGAAGCATACATATACTCATTTCATTTTTAGCATACACCATCACCAATATGGAAAATTGCTAGGGATGAAAAACCATACATAACCAATGTTACAGAATACACCATCACATAGTATGGAAAAGGCTGTAACATCATCATACCCTTCATCATTTCAAGCATGTACCATCACACACATGGGAAATGCTGATAACATTAACATGACCAAATAACCTATCAACATCTTTGACCCTTCCTCCCTTTTGGAGAGAACTACATTGGCCTGAGGCCCTTAAAATAGGGGCTATGTAGGCAGCACTCAGATGACATGACATCTTCTAGGGTTAGCTCGGCCACATTCGTTCATTCGTCAACCTGATGGACCAACCATATAACCTTTAACCATGACTAAACCTAGTCCAAAATCATGCCCAATCACTTAACCTTGACACTGTAGAAGTCACCTTTGAATTCTCATGGGGTACATTGGAGATCACACACATCTCCCTGACCACAACAAACAACATTTGAGATTACTTATATCTCAACCCGACTCGACCAACCACTTTGGAGATCGTGACTATCTCCTCAGACCATAACCACTTTTGAGACAACTCTGCCTTGGTTGTTTTGATTGCATGTATGCTACCTCACAAATAGTTAGCAAAATTGTGTGCACCTCACATTACGACCTTCACAAGTATTGGATCGCGCCCAAGTTGATCCCCACTACTTGTGACATTTTCATGTTTTTCAGGAGCACTTCCTAAGCCCAAGATACTTGGAACACGACAACCATTAGAGCTATAGCTTTGATTGTTTAACGTAATCAGCTACGACTAAATGCTGGGGACTGATTACTTTGATTTTAGCATTCCTTGACCCTACATGTGACAATTTGACCTACCTATCACGTGAAGTGGTATACGTGCAATCACAACTATTGCAGTGTTCACACTCAAACTTCACCATATCCATCCACTGCCTATCAAATCAGCACCCGACATCAAGTTACCTTCCTTCGACTCCCGCTTTGAGGGGGAATACCTCATCCATACCTGGGGCAACTAAATCCTATTTTTTTCTTTCAGTTCGTCAAGAGCAACCAACAAGATAAAAAGAGGCAAATGTAGACCCGACTCGACTTGTGTCGACCCCCCTTGGTCCAACATCTCTAACCCACACTCTATTAATTTAAAATAAATTATCTATTTTAAATTAATCATCCCCTTTAGACACCTCACCGTGGACACCTCACATTAGACACCTCGCCCTTAGACCATTTCTCACCCTATGACTCACCTAAGACCTATTCTCACTCCTTCCTAACTGCCTAACTAACTCTCGTGCCTAATAACCCTGCCATTTGACCGTTCACCAACGACAAGTACACTTGGCAGATGGAGAATGGGCTTTTGAGCCCTTTGATGCATTTTGCACCCACTGACGTCGGTCAACTGTCAGTCGACACCGGCGAAACCACCGACATCGGTTACATAAACTGACTTCTCACATCGAGTGACAGGATTTGAGATTCTGAGATCGCGATTCTTCTCTCTGGGACTCTTATTTGAGACTCTCTTTCTTCTAACCAGACTTGGACATCAATAGATACTCTCTAAAACCAATCATCAGCCTTCAACTAATGCTCTCTAGGCTACAGAGACTCTGTAAAAATCACTCCAGACATTGGATTGGAAATATTACACGAGGACTCGACGACAGCCACAACAGGGATTAGCGTTCAAACACCTATGGTTCTCCATCAAGCAAGAGTTAAGTATTCTTTTGCCTTTAATTTTAGTAATTTAGAATACATCAGTAATTAGTTTTTATTTACTACTTCTAAATACTATCAACCAGACCTGACCCGACTTCTTTCAAGAGAGGCAAAAAAACCTTCCTCTTACCCTTACCCTTTTTGACAACTTGCCCTCTACCTTTGCCCTTTCGCATGCCTTATTCGTATCCCTACAACCTTATACAGACTTTTAGACTCCCAGAATCCCTCTATCGACCATGAACATAACCTGAGACCCGTCCAGGGACCATTGCCCCTACCGACGTTGGTAGCCTAATCGACGTCGGTAATCTTGACCAACCGACACCGATAGAACTACCGACGTCGGCGACTGTGGAAGACTGACAACAAGAATTAGGTACGCGTTATCTATTTCTCTTTCTTTAAGTCTTTAATTATTTCTCTTATCTGACACTTTTCTTATCAAATAGTGGACTGTCATCCCTAACGGAGCTTTATGCTTTCGGGATCGAGCATGTGCTTGGCAGTCCACCATATATCTATCTAACAATCTCTTTGTTTGAGTCTTATTATTATTTACAGGTGTCTTCCTCCACAACCAAAGAGGAGCTCCTTCAATCGCTTGGATACGGTGTGCAACTTAATCCGAGTACTTACAACTCCTGACCATTATCTTTAGTTTCTTCTTTCTTCTGAATGTAAAAAGAAAAAACGAGTAGAAACAGGTATGGTCGGCTCATAGATAAAGTAACTCCATGGGTTAGTTTGGTTGGTGGAAAAAGGTGATCTCCAATGGTTGGTGGTGTTTAAATTGGTTTCCCAATTTGGGGTATCACTTGGTTTGGTAAAAAGGTGACCCATTTCCTAGTGCAAGGGTGCAAAGTGGGTAGTTGGGAGTGTTAATGACCCAAAAAATAAAGACATACATCTTGACAAGGTAGTCATGAAATTATGATTAGTCTAAATGTTCCAGTTAGTAAAGACCATAATGAAAAGATGGGTGGGCTTAAGAACATAAGCCCTTTACATGCATTGCATTAGTGTTAGTTTATTGGTTAAAAGAAGTGCATTGATCATGCAATGCTAAATGAATTCAAAATCACTTGCTTATAGTGTAAAAGGGGAGATGGATGAAATATGGAACATTCTTGTGAGATGAGCATGCCTCATCTATAGGTTTTCAAAGAGTCAGTATAAACAAGTCTATGTCATAAAAAGTTTAGACTGATCAATGCAGGAAGTCTACTCATGAGAGCTGATTGCAACTTTAAAAAATTATTTTGATGTTCCTATTACTTGAAAATGGGTCTTTTGCGTATTTGCTTAGGAGGGTTGGGGAAGTTGATCAATGTGGGAAGCTTCTAAGAAATTGCTTATTTTGACAAAAGCTTTACTCAACCATTTTTTGAGGGAGTGGTTTAATTTTGTGTGCTCTATTTAATGATTTTGATAGCTATCCTTCAAAGGAGTAATCCATCTTAATTTTAGGAATTTCAAATATGTTTTCAAAAGCTTTCCTTTAAGGGAGAAGTCTATGAATGCTAGGAATGACCCATGATTACTATTAGTTTGAATTTTGCTTTTTTTGCTTTGTTTGATTTTGCTTGACATAGACATGCTTATATAGGCTTAAAGGTTTCACCTTTATGAAAGAAAAATTAAAATCACAAGGTTTATTAGGTGTAAAGGGTTTTAAGTGACAACGACCATGGGGATCCATCCTATAAAGGTTGAAAAGTATCCATGAGAATCATGCCATAGGTAGAGTCTGGTACCCATGCTTAAGATCAGGCTAAGGTTGTGATGGATAATCACATGATCTTATTGTAATCGATTTTACTTGAAATAAGTAAATGAAGGTGGATGAAAATAAGGGATGAGCTTAAGTTAGACATAAGATGATAAATAACTTGGCTTAACAAAATAATGAGACGTGAATGAAAAGCATTGAGGGGCTTAGGTTACGATATGCCCCAGATCCACACTTACATGTAAATGGTTTGAGCCAATTAGGAGAGAAAAGGTTCCCTAGTTACTTTTTGACACTTGATTAGATGTGGAAAAGACTCTAGGTTAGACAAAGTAAAAGAGGTAAGGTTGGTTAGGTGATGGTGGCTAAACTTTGGTTAGCGGAAATGTTGGTTGGTTTTTGGTTTGGTTAGGTAGATTTAGGTGTTATTTTGGGTTATTTATAAAAGATTGGTCGAGGTCAAGGTTTGTTTAAGTTTAAGGTTGGTTTGGTGTTAGTTAAGATTTTATTGGTTATAGGTGAGGTTGGTTTGGTTATAGGCAAGGTTGGTTTGATGGTAGGTGCCAAGGGTTGGTTTGATCATTGATTAATGTTGGGGTTATTGCTTGGTCAAAGATTTTGGAGGAAGAATTCCCCCATATACTCTTTCCATGTATGTTGAGGAAGGAAAATATTCCTAGTTAAAGATGTGGGTTAGTAAAGAGGGTTTAAGAAGGATGAAGATGAATTCATTTGCCTCCCAAGGGATGTTAGTTGTTAGTTGTTAGTTTGGAGTTCAAGATGTAGGTGGTGGATTAGGTAGGATCTCTATTATGGTGTTATGGCAAGGTAAACATTGTTGGGTCAAATTTGGGTAGGTTTGAGGTCTAGAAATGATGTTGGGAACATCATCCTAAAATAGAGGTGGGTTGGACAAAATTGTTGGATTATCCCAATGAGGGATATTAGGTGAGGTGTGGGTAGCTTGGATAAAATGGTAGACAAGATTTAAGAAATCTTGAATGAAGGGTTGATGTTGGTTTGTGTTGATAGATAAGTTGCTTATGGTTGGATTAAAATTTGGGTTGATTGATTGAGGGAGATAGGATGGGTAGTTGATTTGGCTTGTTAGTTGGGTTTTTTTTTTTGTTTGGTAAGGTAAGGTGACAAAGATTTGACCCTATTCAAAAGGAAATCGAACCAAAGACAACATAATTAGGTAGATGAAAACTAGCAGATTATAGAGGGATTGAATGGGTTTGATTTTAGTTGAGGTCGGGTCAGATTTAGTTATAGGCGAGGTGTTTTGAGTTTGGGTTGGCTCCACTAAAAGGGGAAGTGGAAGAGGTGGGTTGGTTTCCTTAATGATGGTTTTAAAGGAAAGTTGAGAAGGTTATTCTTGGTCAATAAGTGGTCGGGTTAAGGTTGATTCTTCTTTAATGAAGATTTCAAAAAGAAGTTGAAAAGGGGGCACTTGGTTAACAAGTGGATTGGTTGGGGTTTTGATTATGGTTTTCCTAGTTATAGATGCATTGAGGACCAAATATAATGAAGGGATCTCATTGTGTTGAGGGCTTTGATTATGGGCTTGCATAATAATGGGTGTAGAAAGAGGTTCAATGACTAATTTCTTGAAGATATTCAAGGATAGGTTGGGGGAATATGGAGAATATCCTTTAGAACCTCCTTTTGATCGATAAGGTTTTGGATGATCATCTTAAAAGACCCACATATGTCTACCACATGTCCATTTATGTGATGATACATACAAAACTCATTCTCTATAAACCAAATGGATTTTAGAAGAGAAGCATTGATGGGTTTGATTTGAGGGAGTCTAATTACAAAAGCCCTTAAAATTTTGTCAAGGATTGAGGTATATGATTCCCTCAATAGGGTATACTGCCTAGGAAGAGGGTGTACCAATGGCTCTTGAGGTTGAGAGCTAATTGGTTGGTTTGGTAAAGTTGGTTGGATAAATAAGTTTGGTTGATGTGACAAGTTTGAGTGATTTAGTGAGTTGGGTATGCTTCATAAGGTTGATGGGTTGGAAAAAATTTGTTAATAGTTATTGGTATGATTTGATGAGGTCGGTTGGTTTAATAAGATTGGTGGGTTCAAAAAGTTTGGTTGGTTTGATAAGGTAGATAAGGTAGGTTTGTTTGAGTTGTTGGGTAAGGTTGAGGTATTTGATAGATTTTACATGGTTGATATGGTGGGTAGGTTTGATATGGTTGGGTAGTTTAAAAAATTTGGTTGGTTCGATCTGGTAGGTTGATAGTTATTGGTTGGATTTGGTGGGGTTGATAAGGTTGAAAAGGGTGAAAAGGTTGGTAAGGTAGGCTGGCTTGATAGGTTTGATAATGTTTATAAGGGTGATAAGATTGATTGGTTAGAAGATTTTGTTTGATATTTATTAGTTGAATGATTGTAGGTTTGATTCGATGAGGTTGATAGTGGTTGGTTTGATAGTTATTGGGTTGATAGTTGTGAATGGTATGACTAGGGCGGTAGACCAAGTCTTGGTTTTGAGATAAATAAGGTTTCCACAAAGGAGGTATAGGTGATTGATATTTTTTTGAGGTAGGTAATCAAAAGTTTGATATAGTTGAGGTAATTGATATGATGGTTGGGATAGGTAACCCAAAGATTGGTGAGGTTGAGATAGTTGAGGTTGAGGTGGGTTATGACAATGGTCAAATAAGGGTTGAAAGGTTATTGGTTGGTTGATGTGATGATCAAGTGGTTATTGAAAGGTTTTCTATTGGTTGTAGTTGATGTTGAATTGATTGCATGCTAGGTTGGGTTCATTGTAGGGGAGCTTAGGTTGGTTATAGGTAAGATTGGGTTGATTGTAGGTAAGGTTGGGTTGGTTTTGGGTGAGGTTACGTTGATTAAGGGTAAGTTTGGGTTGAATGTAGGTAAGGTTGGGTTGGTTATAGGTAAGGTTGGGTTGGTTTTAGGTAATGTTGGGGACATAAGTGGCTCTTGATGCAAGGTAACATTATAAGGCAAGAAGGTTATCTTCTAGGAGTCTAAAAAAGTTAGGATCTACTAGAGAAAGTAGAGGAGGGATCTCCATTGAACAAGGTAATGGAGAAGAGGTGGATAAATAAAAAATGGTATAAGGTTTCCAAGGGGAGTTAGATTCCTCATAATTCAAACAAATAGAAGACAAGAAAAAATCAAAGAAGATAAAAAACACACTAAAGCACGTTAAATCCTAACGTTATTTTTAGTCTCTCTTGTGGATTATGCCTTAAGTTTTAAGAATTGTGTGACTCAACTTGGTTTGTAGAGTAGGTACTAGAAAAGAAGTCTATGGTTGGTTTTAGGTGTTTAAGGCTCTCAAAAGGATATGTATTGGGAATCAATACGTGGCTTGATATTGGGGCCTACCCCCTCACTTCACACACCACAATGATAAGGGTGTCAGGTGATTAACCAATTTATACTAATTTCTAGAGTTTATACTCAACTAGAGAGTTGAGTTGGTTCTCCCCTTGGTAGTGAACTTCAAGTAGGATCACCTAAAAAGGGTAAGGTGATCGTTAGGTGATGAAATCTTAGTTGAGCCTTATGTCAAGTTTGTTTAGATGTTTTATTGATGTAGGTGGTTTTGGTTTGTGTTTGTGATACAAGTAATGCTCCGATCGAATTACTTTGCTTTAATTTAACTAAGTCAGTTAAAATTGCAAGGAACCAATGAATGCAGTTGATTTTAAAACCAAAATAAATTTTAATTTTGTTTATGAGCACAAAATAGGGAAAAGAGCACATAGATGTAAACAAAAGAAACCCAGTAGAGACTCAAGGGTCCCATCAAGTGTGATAGAATGTTTCAATGAATTTCAACTTATTTTTCAATAAAGAGAGAGAAAAGAAACTCATGAAGGGTATGGTAGAAAAATCTATTTAGTTATGCATGCATTGAATTAGATGAATGTGGAGAGATCCTCTTTGGCTTCAAAAAATGACCTAAAAATAAGACAACACTAAAGTAAGTGGTTGGTTAGATAGATAGTTGAGTGGATTGCCTAGCTAGATCCCAGAAGTACCCAACTTCCTTAGAGGCTATCAATCCACCTTTTAAGATAAGTTAATGCTGATAAAGTTGTTGATAAAAGAGGTTGCATAACATAAATGAAAGTACTTAAATAAAATAAATAAATACTTTTCAAAATAAATGCTTAGATTAACAAGATAACATTAAGATGAATGCCAAACTATCAAAATATAGTTCATGTATGGTCATGTTGCTTTTTTTGGTCTGTATTGTGATATAAATCAATAAAATAGGGTTTTGGTTGAGGTTATTGGGTGGTTAGGTTCTTGATGATTTCTTGCTAGTTTTTGCCTTGATAGTGACCATAGGCAGTCAGGGTAATCCTCAACAGTTGATCTACTTGTTGATAGTTGTGTTGACCATTGGTGGTCACATGGACCATAGATGGTTACTATCAGTCTGGTCTAGGTCAAGTAACTCAGTTGGACAAGGTTGATTGACTTGGTTCAAGGTTAGTTTTGGTTGGATATTGGTTATGAGAGAGAGGGTGAGTCTCAAAAGGGTTTAGCTTAGAGGCTGAGTGCTCAGATGGTCAAGAGGTCAGGGATCAGGTACAACCTATAAAAATCTAAATAACTTGGAACAATGATAAAATACTTCATTGATAGCTTGATGAAGAAGAAGTCCATTGATGGAAAGTGCTGGTGATTATTGTCGATGCTGATGATGGCTGATGCTGATTGCTTGACTTGCAAAAAAAACTTTGACACATAAAGATGGTAGATGTAGGGGCTCTTGATAATTATGGATAACTATGGTTATCCCTCCTTTTCACCTCCTCATCCTCTCTTTTTATATGAAATAAGGAGAGGTGGAAGCGTAAAGGATCAAAGGGTTCAACTTGCATTTAAATTTAACTTAAACATGCATTGACTCGCACAATCTAATTATAAAAAGCAAGTTGAATTTGATGTTAGATTTGATTATTTAGGCAATGGACAACTAACGATCAATGATCAAGCTAACCATTGGTGGTCGAAGGTCAAAGGTCACATTGGTCAAAAGGGTGGGTTTAGCTAATTAGAGGTTTGGTGAGGTAAATGGCTAGGAGGTGGTTTAAGGAGGTCAGGTTTGTTAATCACAAGCTTATACTGAGAGGGGGGGTGAATCAATATAAGTTTTTGTTTTGCTTTTGACTATTAATCTTAAATCCAAAAACTCATTACTCCATAATTAATATATTCAAAGCAATCAAAAAACACAATGCAAAACTACACAATGCAAATAGACATAGATTTGCATGGAAACCCTTTTGGGAGAAAAGCACAGAGAAATTCTCTTAATATAATTTTCAAATATTCATAGACACCAACCTACAAGAGACACCAATCCCCAATTACAATGTGCAGGCACCAACCCACATGAGCACCACTCGCTTCCACCAAGAACCAACTCAACTTTAATTCGTGAGCACTAACTCAAAAGAGCAACAACCCCTTACAAAATTTCCTCTTACCACTGTAGATCTATTGTCAACTCAATGAATGATAGAACCCTTCTTTTCTCTCTTTATTCTCTCAATGATTTTTTAATGCATTTTTGGCTCTTCTCCCACACTTCTCATAGACTTGAATGATATAAAATATATTTCAAATGCTTGTTCATTGTTTTTTCCCCCATTCACTCATCTATCCTTTTATAGCCTTTGCTACCTTTTCCCAAGAGGGGCATCCATTCCAAGAGACACCTCTTCACCAAAAGATGTGACCATTGACATTTTCGTCGACATTTCCATTAACATTTCCTTTGACATTTTCGTTCACTTATGGTAACAATTCCATTCACTTCTAACAACACTTTCGTTCACTTTCGACAACAATTTCATTCACTTCCGAACACTTCCATTTACTTCTGACAAAAATTCCCATTTCCATTCATATCCCTTATAATTCTTTTGACATCAATGACAGTTATTCCAACAATCTCCCCCTTTATCATTGATGGTAACCTTCCAAAAAGATCTTCTTTTTTGCAACTCCCCATCTTCTTTTTTGCAACTCCCCCTTGCTATAACTCCTCATACTGCCATTATTCCCCTTTGACATCAATGGCAAAGGGTCATTCAAAGAGCTGAAATTTTTTTTAGCTCCCCCTTAACCAATGCTTCTCTTGATTTTTAATGAGTAGAAGCAAATGATATTACTCCCAACTTTTGTCATAGGTACTCAAATGTTTCCTTCTAAAGTGGCTTAGTGAAGATATCTGCCATCTGTTCGGATGTGGAAACATATTCAAATTTTAATTATTGTTCTGCCACTTGTTCTCTCAAGAAATGATACTGTATATGGATATGCTTAGTTCTGGAATGCATAACTAGATTCTTTGAAATACTTATCACACTAGTATTATCACAAAATATGGAGATTGGATGATCATACTCTACTTTGATATCTTTCAAGGTTTTTTTCATCTATAGAACTTGTGTTAAACATAGCACTACCGCTATGTACTCTGCTTCTGATGTGGATAGAGATAATTTTTTTTTATTCTTACTCAACCATGATACTAGGCTATTTCCAAAAAAGAATGCTCCTCCACTTGTACTTTTTCTATCATCTACAAAACTTGCCCAATCTGAATCCATGTACACTACCAATGTGAAGTCTTTACCTCTTGGGTACCACAACCCATAATCCAAGGTTCTCTTTAAATATCTGAATATACATTTCATGGCTTGCACATGTGTTTCGTTTAGATCTACTTGAAATTGTGCAACCATACCTACTACTTGCATGATATTTGGCCTAGATGCCATCACATATATTAAACTCCCAATCATTGATCTGTAAAGAGTTTGATCAGTACTCAGAGATTCATCATCTTTGCTCAACTTCATACTTGTAGCCATAGGTGCACTAACAGGGGCACACTCCTCCATATGGAATTTCTTCAACATCTCCTTCACTTACATTCTTTGGGATATGAATATTACTTTGTTAGATTGAGATATTTGTAAACCAAGGAAAAATGATAACTCACCTAACATGGACATCTCAGATTCCTTTTGCATATCTTCAAAAAATCTCTTAGACATTTTCTCATTGTCTTCTCTAAAGATTATATCATCTACATACACCACAAAAATTAACTAGTGATCTTCTTTAGTTTTGATGTAAAGATTACCATTTGCATATCTTCTCTTAAATTCTTGGTCTTGTAGGTATTTATCAAGCCTAGCATACCATTCTCTAGGAGCTTGTTTCATTCTATACAAAGCCTTCTTCAACTTACACACATAATCCTTATTTTCTGATAATAGAAATCCTTTTGGCTGTTCTATGTAAACTTCCTCTTCTAGATTGCCATTTAGAAATGTTGATTTAACATCCATTTGATAGAATTTGAAATTTTTGAATACTGAAAATGCAAGAAATATTTGAATTGCTTTCAGTCTAGCAACATGAGCAAAAGTCTCTTGAAAATATACACCTTCTACTTGAGCATACCCATTACATACCAACCTTGCTTTGTTTTGAGTGACTTGGCCATTTTCATTCAATTTGTTTCAAAAAACCCACTTAGTTCCAATCACATTCTAATCCATTGGCCCAAGTACAAATTCCCAAGTCTCATTCTTCTTAATTTAATCTAACACTTTCTCCATTGCTTTTACCCAATGTTTATCATGACTAGCTTTAGAAAAATTCTTAGGCTCTACCTTGGATAACAAAGAGAAATTTACATGCTCAAGTATACTTAAAATTCTTCTTCTAATTTACACCACAACATCAATGTTGCCAATGATCTGACTTCCAACATGATTCTTCTGAACAAAGCGAGATGGTGCTTTGGTGTCCTACATTTCAGATACACTCAATTTTTCTACATTTTCTTCCTCCCCTTCTTCTACAATATTGGGTATTTCTAGAGGATCTATTGAAGGTTCTTTTGCCTTTTGATTCATGATCTCATCTATTCTAACACTATCACTTTCTATGATAGTTTGTAGCCTTTTGTTATAACATCTATAGCTTTGATTTTGATGGATTAGCCAAGAAAAATTCCTTCATCAGATCTTGAGTCAAATTTGTCCAAGTTTTCTTCATTCTTGATAATAAAACATTTACTTCCAAACACTTTGAAATGTTTGACCGAAGTTGGTCTTCCTTTCCATAATTTGTAAGGAGTTTTGTCATTATTAACTTTGATTTTCCCTCCATGTAAGATATATACTACTGTATTAACTATTTCTCTCTAGAGTTTATCTGATAGCTTAGTTTCATTCAACATAGTTCTATCCATCTCTTAAACGGTTCAATTTTTCCTTTCCACCACTCCATTTTATTGTGGAGTCCTTGCAGATGAGTATTGTCTCTTAATTCCATGATCTTCTTAAAACTCAATGAATTCATTTGAAATAAACACACCTCCTCAATCTGACCTTAGGAATTTTATTTTCAACTATTTTTCATTTTCTTCTAATGCCTTGAAAGCTTTAAAATTTTCAAATGCTTTTGATTTTTCTTTTAGAAAGGCTACCCACGTCATTCTAGTATAATCATCAATGAGCAACATAAAGTAGCTGTCACTGTGCATGCTTTCAGTTTTGGTAGGACCAAAAAGATCTATATGAATCAACTCTAGTGGTTTAGTGGTCAAATATTCCTTCATTCTAAACCTTGCTTTGGTTTTCTTCCCATGCTGGCATTGCTTGCATAGAGTGCTTGAAGGTTTCGTTATCTCGGGCATATCTTGCACAGCCTATTTGTTGCTGATTTTCATAAGATTATCAAAATTTATGTGCCATAACCTTCTATGCCATATCCAAATCTCTTCAACTTGACTAAAACAAAATTTATCTCCTCTCATTTCTCCAAGAACGTATAGGTTTTTTGTGGTTCTATGAGCATCTGCAACTAATTCTCTCATATCTGCCTTCCTTATTTAACATCTTTCAGCATAAAACTTAAGTGTGTGTCCTTGATCACATATTTGGCTTACACTCAAGAGATTATGTTTTAATCCTTCAACATATAAAACATTCTCCATTTTTGTTTTACCATTATCAAGACTCAACATACCTTTTTTGGTAATTTTTGCTATAGCATTATCACCAAATTTCACCCTTCATTCACTTTTTTCAATGAGATAAAATTGATTTTATCACTGATCATATGTCTTGAACATCCATTATAAATGTACCACTTCTGCCCTTCATCTCATGCATGAAATGCCATTTGAACAAGCATGGATTTTTCTTTATGTTGTTTAGCTTCCTTTGACTTCTTTTTGTAGATCTTCATAGGTTCTTTTTTCTTTTCTTTTATATTTGAAATTTTTTTTCTTTGATCTTGTTTGGAGAATTTAAACCCACTTCTACAAAAACGTGCTATGTGTCCAAAATTATTTTAATTATAGCAAACAATAGCATCCTCATTATAGTATGATAGGGGAGAAAATTAATTATAGTTTCTATTAAAGACTTTATGAACGCCTTTGCTTGTATTCCTTGCTTCATTATCTCTTGCTCTCTTTTTTCTGTCTACCTTCTTATGACCAAAGTGATTACAATAAAATCAATAACTATGAAAGGAACTTCCAAACATGGTCATATTCATACAGCTGGGAACATATGGTCTCTTGACGGTGTTTTCTTCTTTCCCCTTTTTATGCACAATGCTTGTCTTTATGGTGTTTTCTTCCTTCCTGCTTTCATTCTTCATAGGTTCCTTGAGAATTTATGCATAGATTTTGGTCTTATTAGTACATTCTTGTTCATCTCCATAGCCAATACTTGACTTATTGAAAAATGATCTTTGATGGTCTAGGATCTTATCTAAAACCTCGGTGCTTTTTTCAAATTTTAGATTATTTATATTTGCTCTCTCTAAGTCCTTTTTCAAAGCAATGATCTCGGTCTCGTGCTTCTTATATTCTTCTTCTTTCATTTGTAGCTGACTTCTCAAATGTTCCTCAACTTGTTTAACTTTTTCAATTTGACTTTTCAGATCAATGATTACCTTGTTTGATTCCTCAAGGACTTGTGATGTCTTCGCTTTGAAGTCTTGATTCTCTTCATATTTTCGGAGCTGTAACTTTAGTTTCTGATTCTTCTTAAATTCTTTCATTTATTCCAATGCGCAAATAAGTTCTTCTTCAAGGTTCACTTAGCCTTCTTCTTCCATGTCTTTGTCTTCCTCCAAAATATCTTTGCTGGTGGTGGCATTTTATTTTGAGCCATCAACATAATCTCTTCATTATCACTCTCAACATCACTTTCTTTGTTTTCTTCAAATGAGCTGCTATACCTCTTGGAGTATAGGCTTTTATTTTGTTTCTCAAATCTTTGTTTGTCTTTGCTTAGCTTGAATCCCCTTTTGTACTTTGGTTTGTTTCCTTCATCATCACTATTTCTTTTATTTGGACATTTGGCTACAAAATGATTGATTTTACCACAATTAAAGCATTTAAATAGTAACTTTATTTTATATTTTCCCAATCCTTTCTTTAGCTTTTGAATTAATAGAGCTTCATTTTCATCTTCTTCATTACTTGAGTTTTCACTTGATTCTGGTTCTTTGATCTTCTCTTTCTTTGAGACCTTGAATGATGATTCCTTCTTCAACTATCTCTCAGATTCAGTTCTCATTTCGTATGCCATAAGAATTCCATGGAGCTCATCCATTTTCATCGTGTCTAAATCCTTCATTTATTTAATGGCAGAGACCTTCACATCAAATCTAAATGGTAGGGATCTCAGGACTTTCTAAACGATCACATATTCTTCAATTTTCTCTTTGAGTCCTCGAATGACATTAACAATCTCATCGACATGAAGAAGATACCCAACAATGTTTTCATCAATATTTATTTTTAAACTTTCAAAATAACTCTATTGGGTTTGGAGTTTTGATTTTCTCACCTTACTATCACCTTCATAAATAGTGTTGAGTTTATCCCAAATCTCTTTTACAGATTCATAATGCATAACATTAACAAACTCATTTTCTGAAAGGCTGCATAAGATTGCATTCATAGCTTTTGCATTGTTCTCACTGGCATTTTTTTTGATGGCATCCATTGGTGCAATTTGTGGCATTGTGTATCCTATTAACACTGCTTGATAAATATTGAAACCTAGAGCTATCAAGTAAGTCTTCATCCTTATGCTCCAAAATGCGTAATTCATTCCATCAAACAAAGTAGCCTTGTTAGTGGAAAAACATCCAGCACTTGAGATCCTGCCATATGTGTTTTCCAAGATCTACCTTCTAGAAATTGTGCTAACACTGAAGGAACTGGCTCTGATACCAATTGTTAAGCACAATCTTATACTGAGAGGGGGGTGAATCAGTATAAGATATATATTTTTCTTTCAACTATTAATCTTAAATCTAAAACCTCAAATTATTTCACAATTAATATATTCAAATCAATCAAAGAATACAATGCAAAACCACACAATACAAATAGACATGGATTTTCATGGAAACCCTTTCGGGAGAAAACCATAGAGAAACTCTCTTAATACAATTTTCAAATATTTGTAGGCACCAACCTACAAGAGACACCAATCTCCAATTAAAATTTGTGGGCACCAACCTAAAGGAGCACCAACCCCTTCCACCAAGCACCAACTTAGCTTTAATTCATGAGCACTAACTCACATGAGCACCAACCCCTTACAAAATTCTTCTTACCAGTGTAGATAATTTGTTAATTCAACGAATGATGGAATCCTTATTTTCTCTCTTTCTTCTCTCAAGGATTTTTTAATGCATTTTCAGCTCTTTTCCCAAACTTTTCTTAGACTTGAATGATATAAACTATATTTCAAGTGCTTGTTCATCTTATTTTTTTTTCAATCCACTCATCTTTATGGCATAGAAATAGGAGGTGACGTAGGATACAATATTGGAATAGAAGACATCAAATAGAGATTAACAAAAGTAGGAGAAATTTGAGAAGCCATAAATGGTTAGATGAGATAAATTTTAGAAGCATGCCGAGGATTTGATAAAACTTGAAAAGGCATTAAAACATTTTGAACATTTGAAGGAATTACAGTTTGAGAAGGAGGACAAGAAAGAGTGTTAGTGGTGATACTTTGTGTTCCTTCCAAAGATATGTTAAAGTTATATTCTAAAACCTAATCACATTATTCATAGGAATCTAAGCTCTCACATTAGAATTTGCAAGGATTCATTAAAAAGTATGAAAGCTAAACAACACATACATTCTTTCATTGTGAATTTAAACTACATTATTGGCGCAGGAAAGATATAAATATAAACTTCACTAAAGCATAGTAAAATAAAATATGTGTGTTTCAATTCACATTAAAGATAAGTAATTCAAGATAGAAAAGATCATCATCTTTTGTGTGAGCCATACAAATATTTATACATTTACATTTGACTGTTAACCTTCTACGTCTTCATTTCAAGTTCATTTTCTTGCTATGAAAGCATTAAATTTAATGGTTTTATGTTTAAATATTTTTTAAATTATAAAAACAATGTTTTATTATCTCAAAGGAATTCAATTGAGAAATCACATATGGATATATACAAAATTGATTTCCTAAAGTCCTAACAATATCATGGATATGAAACATTGTCTTCTCCTAAGATAATGCATTGATTACCTCTACTGATGCTTCTAGGAGCTTCAAAACTCTATATTAGATCCATGAATACTTTTATTTCCCTAAACACCATATTTCAAAGCCATGTTCATAATTTTTTAGTGTGTGTCATTTATTGGTTTTCACCCCCTACGCGCTACTTAACCACCCTTGAAAATTTTCAACTAATTAGGATACAAACATGCCACCCTTATGGGGTTTAATTTGATTACCATAATTATGTGGGCCATCCTTTATGAGTTTTCAACCAATCTAACCTTGTTCAGAAAGTTTGGTCTTCCCAATTCTTTAACCCAAAAATTATCAATGGTTTTTTTCAAAATCAAAATTTATTATTAAAGAGGTGGAGGTAGAAGTGATGCTGGGTTTAATAGCGGAGGAGTAGATTTTATAGAACATAGATTACATTGTAATAGATAGATATACTTTCTATTGGGTCAAAACCTATTACATAATTCATAATTGTGATGTCTAATAGCCCAAGAGGTACCTGTGTGTGCCCCTGTGTTATATGGAAAATAATGGTTAATAACCTCTTTGAAAAAAATTGAATGCCAAACTCTTAGATTGTATTTAGTGGAACTCCATGTGTCTTTTGTGCTATATTATATTTATTTTTTAATTTGGGATCAACGGGAAGGTTTTTATTTTTGTATGACATGAGGGTATTTCCCCTGTAAATTAACCCAATGAATATCATTATGATTATGGCATTGAATAATATCACCAACTGAGGTGCAAGATATATGGAACTATTACTATACATACTAATAATCACTTACATAAGTTTGTATGATTCTTGAATGTTGGGAGTTGAATAAGTATTTCTGATATTATGTCCTTGAATTGAATTTCTAATTTTTCGTATTCTAATCCCATGTGTTTCCTAAAACCAATTTTGCAAACTTTGTGGTAAACCATTCTTAAATATTATAATTGGAACGGATCTAGATAGATCCACTTCCTTTTCTAGAGAGGTGATTTGATACCCATGTCTTCTTTCCAATCATCTAATAATCTGAAAAAATTGCATTATGTCAGCATCTTCCATCATTATTTGAACTCCTTTCCCAATTGGTTTGTTTAAAAGATCTACCATTTTCAATGTTTTGGATATGAATACTCCACACCTTTAATTTTATATGCTTAATTTTATTTTTATTACCTTAGTGGTGATTTCCTAAAAAAACCCTCATCATCTTTGTTTTTCACTTTTGAGTGCATTCATGAATCTCATGGGAAAATGTGCTATGGGTGTGCAGAAAATTGTGATAAATGAATGCATTTCCTTAATTTATATGTTTCAATCACATTGAAATTTTAATTTAAACTCATTTCATTAATTTATATCTCGTTCTACTGCCATTTATCCATCCAATCAATCCTTTCTTCATCACCAATTGTTCCCTTTTTAATACTAGTCATTGGTGATGTTGCACGTGCTCTCTTCCACTTTAACCATTACATTGTTTGCTTATTGTAATGAAATTAATTATATAAATTAGAGTCACAAAAATGGATTTTAATATATTATTTAAGGGAATAAAAATAAAAATAACTTGGGATAATAATAATATAAGAGAACATATTTATACAATATGATTGATAGTAGAATAAAATATTAGAAATATATGACTGAGTCACTTCGAGAGGAAATATCTATTATCTTACAATAAGAAAATAAAATAAAATATGATACTTCAATAATAACTACTAATTTATAAATATACCCTATTAAGGTTATAGATACTTTGTATATTAACAATACTACCAATATGAAGATATATAAATTATCACACGACTAAGTAAAAGGTTATGATAACCATAATTTAACCACACATATCCTAATATAGGCTAACTGTTAAGGGCATAACATTCCCCTCTACACAAAACCAATGTTTTACTCGATGTTAATTATTTATAGATGATTCTACAAGAACATTTCATCCTCTTATGTCATATCCTCACTGGCCATATTCTTCCACTTGATCAAATACTCTATAATCACCCTTATTTGTAACCTCTTAGTGCATGTATAAAGGACTTCCTTAGGTTAAAAAATGATTTTTACCTCCTTATTAAGCTCAATTTACTCTAATTGGGCTGAAAATATTTTTCCAATGGCCTTATTCAAGAAGGAAACATGGAAAATCAGATTTTTTTTGCTAATTAAGATTTCTCCAGTTTTTATGCTACATTATCAATCTTCTGCAAGACTTGAAATGAAACATAATACTTAGGTGAAAGTTTGCTATCCTTATTTTATTATTTCAAGGACATTTAATTGTATGGATTTTATTGATCAAGATTCCAATGTCCTACTTCAAATTGCCTTTTAGTGTGATGTTGGTAAGCATGTCATTACATTCGGTTTTGTGCCATTGCCAAGTTTTTATATGAATAAATAATACCTCATGTTGATGTTGGAATGTGTTATTTGAATTAATAAACCTTTATATAAATTCTCAAGGATGATTTATTTATGGTGCCCATATAATCCAGAAAAAGAGACATTTTGGATGAGATATGGAAATAAGTGTTATATCACCATTTTACTAGTGACAACCATCGAACCCATATCTCTTCTTTATCTGAAGTAAAACCATGGAGATAACCCTTCAATAAATTATTGAATACCTCTATTTTTACAATAGAGTGCCTAAGCAAGAGAATAAATTAAACCAAAAATTATTGGTAAATATAGGATCATGATCACTTACTATGATATATGGGGTCCCATGAAGCTTTTGAATTGCATCCATAAGAGCTGATGGTACTATGTTTGCTACAAATGGATGTGACAAGGTAAAACATGGGAATTTTAGTGAGGCTATCCATGACAAACATGATGACAGGTTTCCCTTTATACTTGGTCAACTTTGTGATCAAATCCATGGAAACATCCTCCCACCTCTGACTAGGAACAAATAATAGTTGAAAAAAACTTTAGGTCTTAATCATCTCACCCTTGTTTACTAAAAAAACATGCATTTTTACACAAATTTAAATACTTCCCATTTAAGAATTCCCAAAATAATTCTTTCTTGATCCTATGATAAATATTCAAGAAGCACAAGTGGCCACTTATTGGAAAAACATGGAGCTCTACAAGAAGATTATGCTTAAGAGTTGAGTCATTGTGTAGGTATAATTGATCCTTGTACTATAGAACATCCAATTTATATGATTTGTTTTTGACATGATCAGATATTATTGGAGAATATAAATGTTATTATATGTATCCATGTCATTCCCCCATTTTTATCTTTCCTCATCCACCAAATCTGCCTCTATTATGGACAAGGCAGACAATATTGATTTTGTGGAGTCATACCTCTTGGATAGTGCATCAACCACTACATTATACTTTAATTAATTATATATTATATCAAATTCATATCCTAACAACTTTGTAACCCATTTTGTTTTTTATTTTAATGATAACCTTTATTTAAGTAGTATGTTATAACATCATGATATGTCTTCATCTTAAGGTGTCTTCCCATCAAATACACTCTCCATTGTTTGATTTCATGAAGGATATCCATAATTTATTTCTCATAAATGGAATTTATAAAATTATTACCCTTAATTTGGTGACTCTCAAATGCAATAGGTCACCCCCTCACATGAGTACTTCCCCCATGCCATACCCCAAAGCATCACATTCAACAACAAAAGTTTTGAAAAAATCTAAGGCAACTAGAACTCGAGTGGTGCACAATGCTTCCTTCAACTTCTAAAATGATTTTGTGGTTGCTTAAATCTAATGGAAGAAGTCATTATTCTATAACACTATATGTGGTGTTGCCGTGTTTCCATATTATTCTAAAAATCAATGATAGTAACCATTGAGCCCTAATAACCCTTGTATGTTCTTAAGGCTTCTAGGAACTTTCCATTCAACCATTACCTCGATCTTGTGAGGGTCCGCATTTATGTCTTCATGGTAAGTAATGTGGTGCAAGTACTCCACCTCCTTGATTTAGAAATCACATGTAGAATGCTTGGCATACAATTGATGTTGTACTAGAGTTTCCAAAACCTTATTCACATGTTGTAAATGATACCCCCTTAATTTGATTTATATTAATATGTCATGAAAAAATGACAATATAAGTTTTCATAGAAATGGATGAAATACAAAGTTAATAAAATAATGAAATATAGATGGTGCATTTGTGAGGCTAAAGGGAATCACTAAAATTTCATAGTGGCCCTCACGAGTTTTGAAATTTGTATTATGTATATCCTCATCCTTGAGTTTGATGATAACTTGGGTGAAGATCAATTTTTGTAAAGCATAAAAAACCATGCAAATCATATATTGAGTAATAAATTCCTTGAAATGGAAACTTATCTTGATGGTGTCCTTGTTGAGTTCCCTATAGTCTACACATATGCACTACGTGTCATCCTTATTACGCACCATCACCATTGGAGAGGAATAAGCACTTTGGCTATGATAGATAATACTTACATCTTTTATCTTATGTACCTTCTTCTAAATCTCATTCTTATATACATATGGATACTTATAAGGTCTGTTGTTGACATGATCATGATCCCTAAAAATAATGGTAGTCCTTTTAGAATAAATCAAAAAATTACTGAGTGCCCATCAATAATTAACTATATATCTGGTGATGTAAGCACCTTTTCTAGTTGTTTTACTAATGAATACAATTACATCACAAACCCATCCACTAACCTTTTAAGAATATTTTATATTTGATGAGAACTAACCATATGTGGGGAATTTGTATGTATCCCATGTATTTCAAATGTCCTATGTTGTGAATAAAATGCATTAAAAAATCCCATAAATTCATCTCAATCATTCCCAAGGTAGTGAGCCATTGGACTCCAAACACATGTTTGATTTTCCCATGGGAATGGAACGCATAGGGGAATATAAAAATTAATCTTCCATGATGAGTTTAATACTAAGAAATTTCCCTATACAACTAATTGTACCACCATTTTTGATTATGGAGCTACATAAACATAAGAATTCAAGTGAGCAACCAACTTATTGTTAAAATAGCTATGAGTACTTCCAAATTCAATCAATACTGTCACCCTTTGTTTTCTTATGAAACCCACTATCTTGAGGGTTTTTATGGTGTTAATTCCTTAAAGTTTATAGAAATAAATAGATGGTCGGGTATCTATTGACTCCTCATCTATCTCTTCAACTCCATCAAATTCTAGTTCTTCATCCTCTTTTTTTTTGTTTGCACCTTCAATGTTGAGCAAATTCTTCTTAACACATTTATGTCCTCGAACGTATTTAATATCATAGTTAAAACACAACTCTTTTTCCTTTTTCTCTTCAATTTGGTTAAGAATCAATCTATTAGGTTGAGGGAATGATGATGATGGAGTGATCTAATATCTTATGCTTGTGAAGACTTTCCTTATATTCTCTCATGTTATTTCTTCCACCTTACATGTCATGATAATAAAATCAGATATAGTAAGTGGATTAAACATGTGTAGTTCATGTTTGATGTGATCTTTGACCCCCTCATAAAATATGTCATTCAACTTCTCATCTGTGATAACCTCCACTCAAAAAGATAGATTATAGAATTGCTTAATATAATCCTTGATCAATCTTACTTGTCACAATTTAATTAATTGGCTGAAATATTTCTTCATCACTATTTCTATAGTGATTTTTCAATTCCTCAGTAAAAATCAACTATGAGACATTGAGATTCTTCTTCTTTTGGGCACACAATCATCAATACCAAATGAATTGCTTAGGTTCCAAATATAATAGTGCCATTATGACCTTATATTCACATGGGATATGATATAAGTCAAAACAATTATCCACTTGGTTTATCCAGGTGATTAGATCCTTCCATTCAAACTTATGTCTTTACTATTTTGACAACATGTTTTAAGGCCCCAAATTGGAGAAAGTTGAGGATCGAGGCTGCACTATATTTGGATTTGGATTGGGTTGGCTAGAAGAACCACTATGGTTGGGCTATTTTTGTGTATTATTTTGAACGATCAACATTAAATTGAATGTTTTCACAAGTTAATCCAATACATAGCTAATATCATCCAAATATATTTTATTGGGCATTTAGACTATAAGTTTTACATATTATCATGAAGTTAGTTCACTCTATCATTTATCAAAGAAAATCCTATATCATAAGATCCATTGATTCTCATTTTCGAATCCATGTATTCTTTGTTAGGAGTTTTTCCATGAGTGTCTCAATTCTTACATCAACCTCTAATGTGTGGTATTGCCATGCAAAAAATTTAAAGATCAAGGTTTAGGTTTTGGGATTCAAGGTTTAGGATTTAGGGTTTAAGTTTATCTGGGATCAAAATTAGGGTTACTAGGGGATTATATCATTATGATCACCTCATATTAAGTATTATATTGTTGTGCTTGTGTTGATGAGATGAATCTAATGATTGTTATGTCGTGTTTGGTGCAGAATAAAACTTTAAATTCCTTTTAAATCAAAAGTTTTATTTTTTGAACCCATTAGCAAAATAAACATTGACTAGATGTGCAAAAAATTATTTCCCAAATCAAATTTATGATACAATTTGTAATGAAATTAATTATAGATAAATAAATTTGAGATACAAAATAGATGAAAATATAACACTCAAGGGTAGAAAAATAAAAATATCATGGAATAATAAGAACATAAAAGCATATAGGCACAAAATATGATTGATAACATAGTAAAATAATTTAAATATAAGACTGAGCCACTTTGAGTGGGAAAACTTCATAATCTTGAAATAAGAACATAGTTCATAATATGATAATCTAATACTAACCACTACCTCATATATATATCCTACTAAGGCTATGGATACTCCATAGGCTGACACTAATACCAATATGAAGATATAAAAATTATCATATGAATAAGTAAAAGGTTATGCTAGCCACAAGTGGGCCACACATATCCAAATAAATGATAGTGGTTAAGGGCATAACACTTATCAAATTTATACCTGTATACTTTTAAACTTTTGATTCAACATTTGCACCATATTCTTTTGCCTTGGAATTAATTTACACTTTCAAATTTTATTTTTTATTACATTGCTTCCAAACTTGAACGATTCACATGAATTCGTAGATTCCCATCACAAGTATGATAGATCTTACACATAACCTATTATATCAAGAATAGTTTCTTATTTATAACTTTCCAAACTTTGCTTACAATTGATATTTTAAAGTATTAAAAAACACCTACTTTTCTCTAATCTACCACCCTTGATAACGAAACTCCCACACTACCTTGTGCACATTGTCATTTATTTATTTATATTTTTATCCTTCCTTGAATATATTACAATGTGACTATCCCTTTTCTATCATTTGATAAATTAAATATGACCCTTGTATTTGATTTTTATTGTACTTGGATGAGATTTTAATATGATTTCATAAAAAAATACTAATAGAACTTCATATAAATCCTTTGTGTATAGATTCCTTATATATTATTCTTTATGAATTCTCTTTTTTACTCTAGTTGAACATCAATGCTTGGTGATATGCATATAACTCACATAAAGTAGCCAACAAATAATGTCAAAAATTTTGTAGTGTGAACACCATATAGAGAGTTTCTCCTCCATTTTGTGTATTTATTATCAACATTAGGTTTTGGCTCACAAATAAGAATGAATGGTTGAAATTACCTTCTTCTAGTTGTACGAGTGTGGCACTAATCTTTATTCCTAAAGCATCAACATGTATATGGAATGTTTTGGTCTAGTATATAAAAACTAGTATAGGGGTGGTCACCAACATTTATTTCAATTCCAAAAATGACACCTAAAATTTATAAGTTCATTAAAATCATGTTCTTTGTCATAATTTTCCATGAATGTTGTAATATATGCATTTCCATGAATTAATGTCCTATATACTATTAATATGGATCCCAAGAGGTCTTAGGGACAACACTCTAAATAAGGGTTTAAATGGGTTGTATACATATGCAAAATTAATATTGAATAAGATGGATAATAGAGAATGTAATATAACTGAAAAAAAACTATATTAATCTATGCACTCTGTACATGGCATACAGTTGAGAAGTATGTATGGTTGTCTACTTTACAACTATCTATATAATAAAAAATTCTACATATGTGTATACATGGATTGAAACTATGAAAAAACTAATGAGATGTTATGGAATTTGAACCATTTCAACTTCCATTTGTGACTCTTCATATTCCGATGATTAATTGGATTGAATAATAGGCATGCAATATGCTAATAAATATCATGATATAACATGAGCCTTGCACTTGGCATGACACAATGTGGTAGAGAGTGTCCATGTCACTAATGTAAAATATGGAGGTTATACACAGAGGTTAAGCTGAAAGGTATGTATAGAGGTACTATGTCATTATTCAATTTTGTGCAAAGGTGTGCATGGAATAATGTTGTGTAGGTAGAATAGAGGGCATGAAGATTGTGTTGTGTGAAATGTGGATTTGAACAAAATGGTCTTGAGATCTATTATCCAATTTTTTCATGGGGAACTACTTATAAAATCAACAAAGTCTAAGCCCTTGACACCTACACACATTTCACCTATCATGTGAAGTGTTTGATGTTATCTTTTAAGCTATGCGACATGTTTTTTAGAATTATGTTAAAGGTGATTAATGCTAGACTCTATGTGAAGGTGATATGTCACATGATTCCTGACACTATAAGGGATACACATGATGTGAGGAGCAATGTGGTTTATTAATCATAGTTATATGACATGGTTCCTAGTGTTGCATATGATGCACATGATATTAGGAGCTGCATAGAGGTAATTGAAGCACAAAGTTTGTACACCATATTCCCTAGTGATATAATAAAATGTGTGATATGTAAGGACATGTAATAAGTTGCAAAAGTAACCAAGGAAATCAATATAAGAGTGTGGGATGTCACATCTACATGTAGATTATTTACCATTTCTTAAGAAGTAATCATCCCACTTACGTTATGAAGAAAATGTGGCATCTTGGCTTCTAGATGAGATTAGGTGTATAATTTTATTTGGGGATTATTTTTTTGTTCCATGATAACTGAGTATGCTATCATATATTCTTGGGTGTTCACGATTTACAAAATCTAATATGTTTTTATCGACTGTAGTAGTGTTGTTTTAAGTGGTGAGCGTGTCATAATATTTTTATGATTTTGTGTAGAATGATTAGGGCATGGAATGACTTCAAGAATATAGTACCTCTTATAACCCAATGATATGGTGACACTCTAAAGAATTTTTTTGTACCTCTGGTATACTTTCATGAATATGTGACATTTTTACATCAAATTTTCATTTTTTATGATTGTTGATAGAAAATTTGTATAATAATGTTTGCTAATGCAACTCTACGCCAGGGGTAAATATTAGTGATAAGAACCATGTTATGGATCAATTTAATCCACTAAATAAAATTTCACTGATATAATTTTTCATCATCACTTGCCTGGTTGACATAATTGTGCATCAATATTTGAGTTAGGTATTGTGAATTCATCAAATTTTAATTTCACGCATAACATTCTCTTAAGAAGTAATGCTATTTATGACATAATGGAGCCAAATATTACATTAATCTATGTCATGTAACCAAAAACTAGTGAATTAGATTTAAATCAAATTTATTTGTGTTTCCTAAAGAAACATAAAATTTTAAAAGAAGGGGAAAACATAATTTAAGTTGTTTTTAGATTGATTATTTTAAGCAAAAGAGGTGTATGATCTCATCAATAACATGTATGTTTTTAATCATATTTTTTAATAGTGCTAATAAAATTTTCTATTCAATACGTTAGACTAATCAAAATAAGAAAAAGATTTTAGTAATATTAAAGTAAAATTTCTAGATAAATTGGAGCATGATTTGAGTGCCAATGCATTTAATAGTCATAGATTATTGTATGGTTTAGGATGCACTTGTATATTTAATTTTAAATATGGACAAACACTAATTTTACACACACCTATCCATATAAAATATGCTACTTTATTGCATTATTTTTACTGTTTTGCCTATTTTTAATCTTAGTTTTTAGTGGCTTATTGTAACTACCCACTATAATCTCTAACCTCACCCTTATGGGATCTTGGTGAACATAAAGTGGTGAAATAAATGGAGTAATAAGAGTTTTTATATTTTTCCTATATAATTTATCTAGGTTATAAGCCCTATAATAGGGGTTTAAAATATTATAGAAAGCTATCATTTTTGGCTAAGCATGTCTCAGAATGTGAAGTGAGGTGTGTTCCACCAATACATATGCCTCGTACAACATTGTTTATAGATTTAAACTTCCATGTAACTTTGGTATATCAAAAGATCCCCAAGGTCGAGGAGAGACTTAGCCATAGGAAGCCATCAATAGTTTGATTTCGTGGTACACTGGTAAGTGGCTAGCCTTTAGAATTAATTATCTTCATACCTTAGAGATGAAATATTATAGATACGAATAAGCTAAACCCTCCATAGTTATAACGATGAAATATTAGGTGGAATAATCAGTCATAAATGGGATAAGTATATTATATAACCCATAGTGGACACACCCTATCCTATATATTCTTAAGTAGTATTAGGTACATTTGGAAGTAGACTAACATATTAGAGTGTCTTCCATATTCCTTGCAACCCAATGAAGTACCAATGCATAAAGAACATTAAAATTCATATACATTAAATTTGAAAACTCATATTATATAAGGTCATTGATCTTAAGTATTGTGGACAAATGATCAAGTTGCAAACATCTTCAAAAATTTCTTGTTTGAGGCCCAATTTGTTCATCTCATGCAAGTTTTACGAGTGAAAGCAGATGTCATCAAGGCGGATAGTTATATGATTCGTTTATCCTTCTATTTAATGAGTACATCTTAATGGGGTGTTAGTGTGTTTAATACTCATACACTATTTTATTTTTATAGTCATACTCATTAGCATGGATTGATATGGTATGTACCACATCATATATCTATTGCTATGTGTGAGTAAATATATATGAAAATGAAATAAATTTAACCTGTGTATGTCAATTTTTACATTATTAAAAATGTAGAAAGTATTTCATGTGGGGTACATCGGGTTCACCCTACTAACCCATTGCATTCTAATAATAGCAAGAGAAGTGTTAGAGTCAAACTTAACAAAGTATATGGTAGGGATTGGTGGAAAAAATATAATAGAATTAATTAAGGTGGTATTACTTATTTCCATCCTATTTTAGTCTAGCCATAATTAGAATAAAATACAACAAAATACACAAGGTTACATGAATGACATATTGAAAAATTAGTTTTTTGCACAACAAGATGAAATGATCAATTTTAAACTTAATGACACGAATCAAGAGATATACATGGGTAATAGGGAAAATCATGTTGAAGAATAAGTTAATATGCTAGATGAATATGATTTCAATGACATAACTTATGAGGCCCTAAGAGCAAATTACAGAACTTGATTATCTCAATCAGGAGCATATAGGTTATCTTTATTGCATGGTAACTTAAAAATATTAGAATAAAAAACAAAGTATGGATGGATTACGACAAGTATTATCACATTTTAAAGGTACAAATACACCAATTCAATGCTTTATTGGTTAATTATAACTATTTTTGTAGTTTTAGATAAATACATCCATATAATGATTTGACTTTATTCGATGTATCCAATGTAATTAAACTTTGAGCAGGTCATTAAAAGATGAACTGATCTTAAAAGGCAATGTGCCTCCATATACATATAGAGATGTATGGAAAATGTATTCATCCCTAGGGAATGGATACAAGAAATATGATGTTTGTGTTAATCATTCTATGTTATATAGGGGAGAATACAATCATGCCAAGGTGTGTCATATTTATGGGGAAGCACACTATTAGGAAGTTGGGAATGTCCCTAGAATTTCACAAAAGATATTGCACCATTTTTCAGTATTAGATGCATTGAAGCAAATTTATTGAGGCAAAGACTTGGGAAAGTTAATGAGTTAGCATTATTATAATAGAAGTAAAGAAAATGATATAAAACATGTAACAAATGAATGTAAATAAATGAAATATATCAAGAAGATGTGGCATGCAATATTTCATAGAAAGTTATCTACTATTAAGCTTGTGCTAGCTATGGATGAAGTCAATCCCTTTGGTAACATGGACATAAGCTATTAAATATGGCATATTATTCTTTTTAACTATAATATTCCTCCATGGTTGATAATATGAATGGAACACCTCATTATTTTGTTTTTTGTTCCAAGGAAGAATCAAGTGCCACAAGCTATGCAATATGGTCTTTTGTCCTTATTAACTACAATATTCCTCCATGGTTGATAATATTTTTTGAATTGAATATAGAGGGCCCTCTAGGACATTATGTATAAAGGAAAACCATGGAACAACGTGATAAGTGAAATTGAAGACTCGTGAAATTAGGCCAAGGCAAGGATGATCCATAAAATTTAAGGGGAAAAAATAAAAAGTCATTGATTCAGTATGTTGCAAAATTAACACAACGTCGATTATGTACTAGTAATAAAAAAAGATCAAAATTGGGACAAGACTACTTAGAGAATTGGTGACTAGGATCTTAATGCTAACAACAAACAAATTTAACATGAATATGAGGATATATAGATGAATCAAGGCCAAAGAGATGTTGAAGGGGGTGAACTATGACCTAAAATATCCAAATGCACACAAGGGGACCAAGTCTGCTAAAACATGGAAAATACCTAATGAAAATGGTTGTTGTACCAAAATAAGGCTTATGGAATAATAAAAAATATATATAATAGATTTGTTTTTGTAAAGACAAATAATCATTTTAAATTTATTTTTTGATTTTTTTGTAGTTTATTCACATCAAAATTGTGTCAATTCATTTTTTATACTTTGGGGATAAGCTTAAAACAAGTAGACATAATTATTGGTGCAAAAAAAACACAAGCCCAATGCCATTAAAAATGTCTTGTAGTGTAGATTTTACGCTGACTTTGCTCTTCAAAAATTGATGCATAAACTTGAAATTCTCAAGGCAAAACATAGCCACAAACATTTTTTTTCACATGATTTTGACCTAAACAAAAGTGTTAATTTCACTTCATATAGTAATGATAATTTTATTCCAGTAAACCTTCAATTTCATCTTGAAAAATATAATTTTCAAGAAGTTTTTTTAATCTTTCTCTTCCTCATTTAAATTAATACTCTTGAATGGATTTAGCTTCTATTTAGTATATGGTGTTGATTAACAATTGTTTTAATTTATTTTATCTCTTTTACATTCATATCTCCCACTTTGACCCATATTTTAGTAACACGTTTTGTTTTCATATTTTGTAAGCCATCTTCCTTGTTCTTATTTATAGTATTATTTTGTGTCAAAGCTATAGTCTTTCTTCCATCTAATATTTTCATGCCAACTGGCCATATTAATGGCAACCATAACATTTAAATGGAATACATTAATTAGAAAAAAAATGATCACATTATAATTTACAATCTTTTAGCATTAAAACTCTTTAGAAGAAGTTGATCCATATCCAAAACTACACATATGTAGGAATTAGCTTTTACATTGTGGGTATTTAATAAAAGGTAAATAGTAACTGGTTAGTATTTGGTAATAGTTAGTGTTGTCACTTGGATTTTTTCCCTTTGAGGAGATAGATTCCTAATCTCTCTTCATCCAAGTGGCACAATGGAAACAACTCTAGGCTTGTGGGTAGCCTAAGGATGAGGTGAATCTCTAGATAGGGATAACTCTCTTGATGTACCACTTTGGATTGTAAGTACACCTAAAATTTGTGGTGAAAAAGGGAGAGAGATAACTGAAATCAAACTATTCTAAGGGAGATGATACACCAAATAAGATGATGAATTCCAACCAACTACATGTTATACATGAAATCAAGGGACAAACTAAACATACACTTCTCTAATCTACATCTTCTCAAATCAATGTTACATTATGAGGTTATGGATGAATGTGCAAAGATAGGAGGACTAGACAAGAGGCCTTAAATGGAAATAATGAATATAAATACTCAAACGATATTTGATATTTCCTAGAATGCTTCTCATGCCCTTCAAGAAGAAGCTTTCCAACTGCAAATAGGGTGAAAGAATGAGACAACATGTTAAGGAATCCATAGTCTTCACTAAGCAAGATTCATCATCAAAGTAAAATACACTTATGAATATTAATTAAGAGGAAAAAATTATTACTCTTATTGATCAAATGGTATGAAAGTGAGTAGGGCTTCACCATACTCTGGTGGAGCATCCATTACAATAGCCAAAATGACTAGTTCTTATAGAACTTGAGAGAGAGAGGAGAAGAAAGAATTCCAAGGGTCACAAAGACACTTGTAAAGATGATAAAATTAGTTAATTATGCATGATAATATGATATGGGATGAATAATATAATTTAATAAGATACAAGTGTTCATCCAAGTCATAAACTCTTTCAAAGTGGCATGAAACTCTTCATTCTGGCTTAAAAAACTGCCCTCATGATTTGGACCTGTTTGAACATCCCAAAACTGATTAAGGATAGGTTTGATGATTGAAATGAAGGTTAAGGTTTTAAATAATTCCTCTCCATGCATTTTTCATAGGCTTGATCCTTTGAAATCATTTGGAAGTGAGTCATCATCATCTACAGTCCATAAAACTCTTCTTTCATGCACCCTTCACACTTGGCCAAAAATTTGGCTTCAGTTTCACAAGAAAATCCATGGGAGGGAGTGGATGAAAATTTTAAATACCTTTAATGGCCTTATAATCATTAGGTACACCTCAAATTGAGTTCACTTGAATTTTTCCACCTTTCTCACTAGCTTGTCCACTATGCTAGTTTTGATTGGCTAAGTGAGAGATATATTTTGGACATTTAGGATTTTTTATTTGGAATTAAATGACCATAGGGAGTTAATAAAAGTCATAATATTACATAAAAACTTTATTTCATCTTTAGAATCATCTTGTATCCTACATAATGCACAAAACTTTCAAGAAAAGCCTATTTTTACCTTGCCCATACAAGTTCGTAAAACTAAAAAGTATGGGAGGGATAATAAGTGATTCCTATACAATATAAAATAAAATTCATGAGAAAAATATTAAATTATAGTATATTTCCAACTCCATTTCCACAAACTAGTCACTAGGAAGGGTTTGCAAGGGCTTTGAGCAATTTTGACTCTTAAGCATTGTTCATAAAAACTTGATGTTCAACCTAGAAAAATGATGCACAATGCACAATATATTGTATCATACATAATGAAAAATATCACAAAAATGATGTTCAAGGATCTTGATAACAATTAAAAACTTCTTTTCCCCCCATGTAAAGCTTCAAACTATGTAACCATGTAATAACTTGTTCAAGGATCTTGATTGTAGGTGAGTAGTGATATGAGAAATGTGACTAAGTGTAATAACTTGTCCAACACTCCTCATAACACCTCTGACTCTCTGCTAGCACCTACAGGCAGACTGTGTTTTAAAGGTACAGGCAGTAAGTATGAGGATTGGGCAGTATACATTGAATTGGCCTTCAAATTGAGTTTTAAACCACCATAAAGCATGAAAAAATAGGATCATTTCATAATCAATGACCAAATTTAGTATAAAATCCCTCTCAACATTAATTTTTTCATGAGGACACCTATAGTTGCTTACTAATGGTAGACTGAGTTTAGGTAGTGGTCATGGAGTAGACAATGTGCATGTTTTGACCTCATGAGTAAATTTGTGTAATGTCCCCATCTTAGCGGCTGGGCTTACTCAGTATCCAACATGTTTACTATTTGTAGTAAGCTATTATGACGCAGTGGAGGTCAGTTTTGATGTTTGGATTTGATGCTCCTTGTTGTGAGCTTTTTGGCAAGCTATCACTCGCACCATTTGGAGTCCGGTTGCTAGTTTTTTGGGGGCCTGAAGTGCTACAAAAAGGGTAACTTTTAACCCAGCTGTAAGACATTGAGTGTCACCTTAAACATTTACTTTATGAGGGACTGTTGCACATCCTTTATCCCACATTGCTCAAATGAGTTGAGTTGCCCCTTCGAGAAAAGGATAAAGGGGAATGCTTGTGGCCTCTTTAGGCATGTTGGATAAGAAGAAAATAATTGTTGCAATTACAGCTTATTTGGGCATTTGAGAACATCCTTCTCATTTGTAGCACTCTAGACATCAATCCTTGGGATTGGTCTTTAGAATTTTGTGCTCTTAGCCACTGTAGCAGCTGTGCGCACTATAGTAGCCATACTACTGTAGCAGCCATGCTACTGTAGCAGCCATACTAATGTAGCAACTCATCACTGTAGTAGCTCCATCACTGTAGCATCTGTATGCAACTAGGTGAGTCCATAGTTTAGCCTGCAGAGTCCGTAGTTTCCTGTCTGCAGAGTCTGTAGATTTCTGCCTGCAGAGTCCGTAGTTTTTTGCATAGTCCATAGCTTTTTGCATAGTCTATAGTTCTTGCCTGTAGAGTCTGTAGTTCCTTGCCTGTAGAGTCCATAGTTTTTAGCCTACATAGTTTGTAGATTCTAGCCTGCAGAGTCCGTAGATTCCAGCATACAGAGTTCGTAGATCTAAGCCTGCAGAGTCCGTAGTTTTGGCTGCAGAGTCCTTAGAAGCTTCTGCAGAGTCTGTAGATTTGACTGCAGAGTCAGTAGAAGTGGCCTGCAGAGTCCATAGATCCAGTAGGTGGAGCTAATAGAGAGAACAAATGAAGCACCTTTGGCACATGCTGGGAAATCCACTTGAAATAATGTTCATACGATTTTGTGACAGGATTCAGTAAGTCACTACGTGACTGGCATTGTACTAGTTTACTCATTTGAAAATCAATAAAAATACAGTGTATGGGCTAATTCAGCCGTGTGTATCTATGCTTGAAATTCTATATTTATGTTACATGTATTGGTCTTTGTAAAACAAAAAAAAAGAAAGAGAAATTCCAACAAAACTATCAGAGTCATAAAGAGTCCCTACTGGGTTAGTTTTGGGTGCAACTGGGGTGCCCATTATAGTGGTATCAGAGCCTATTATTCCTGCCATCCTGTGAGGTTTCATGCATCCCACACATCAGTACTACTTGAGGAGAAATTGGACAAACCCAGACTTACAAGTTTTTTCAGAAATTGAGGAGGGTGAGCCCTTTACAACACCAACCATGGGTGATAGAGATGAGGAAAGGGGAGAACCCAGTACCAGGATGATGATTAGTGATCTTGCCCAAGGGCAAAGGGAGCTACAGACCACATTACAGTAGATGGCCCTAGCAATTACCCAACACCTGACTAGAGCAGATCAAGGCAACAATGCCAACCAGGGTAATAATGCTAACCAGGTAGGTGGACCAGGTAATGGAGGTAATGGAGATGCATCGATTAATAGGGGAGTCCAGACATATGCTAGAGCAGGTTCTTCTACAAGGCCACTCATGCCACAATTCCCTCCAAGATAGAATGACCAGGATAACGCTGATCCTACACAACAGGAGATACAAGACCAAATATTGGAGGATTGGAGAAATGCTGGACCAAATTTATAGGGTGAAATGTCCTTCAGGGAGTATATGGATGTTAGACTCAAGCATATGCCAATGAGAGGGAATAGGCAAAAAAATTATGAGATGAGGAAAAAGATGGGTAAATTGTCCATTCCATACTATGACGGAACATGAAAGACTTCAGTGCGAACATGGGTTCAGAAATTAGACACTTATTTCCAGCTTAATCCCATGCCTGAGGAGGACGCGATTAAGTATGCTGCATTGCACTTGGATGGAAGTGCCCACGAGTGGTGGCACCACAGTATGGTCACGCTTGGCCATAACGAGATAGATACTTATGCAGAGTTTACTGAGAGACTCATTGATAGATTTGACACAAAGGATCCTGAACTTCATTTTAAGGAGTTAGCGTAGCTTAGACAGTGGGGCCCTTTAGATGGCTACATTTCAGATTTTCAGAGACTTTTAGTGTTGGTGACAGACATATCAGAGAGGAGGTTGATAGTGTTGTTCATGGATGGACTGTCAGACCCCCTTCGTGGTTGGGTGAAGGGACATGATCCTCCCACTTTGCAAGATGCTATCAAGAAGGCTAGAGACTTAGCACCTTCTGCTTACAGGAGCAAGTTCACTTCAAAGGACTCTCATTTTAAAAGGGATGAGGACAAGAAGCCAATGCATAAAGACGTACAACAGGAAAGGAAGACGTTTTAGAAGGACCCTCAGCAGCCTAAGGGGGAAACAAAAGGGTTGGACAACAAGACCCTCAACGAACTCAGGAAGAAAAAACTATGTTTTAATTGTAGGGAGCCATGGACCCTTTCCCATGAATGTCTGCTTAAAGCGAAGGCTAAGCCCATGGAGTTTTTCTCAGTAGACGAATCCCCTTTTGAAGATAAGGGGCAGCAATTAGACTCAGATTCTAGTCAGGGCGATAGCATGGCTGAGGAGAGTTTCGATGATGAGAAGTCTCTTGCTCGGCTGATAGGCGTCCAGAAGGCCATGACCTTTAAGGTAAGAGGGCTGATTTAGGGGCAGCGTGTGGTTTCCTTGATCGATACAGGGGCAACGCATAATTTCATCAATGCAAAACTGGTGGCTAAAAGGGGTCTTCAGACCGAAGAGCACGCAGGGTTCAAAGTCATGGTGGCCAATGGCCACAAGTTATTATGCACTTGAAAGATTTCAAAACTTCACATCAGATTGGGAGGAGATTATGAGTTAGAGGATGATTTCTATGTAGTTGACATGGGTGATTATGATGTCATCTTGGGAATGGTGTGGATGAATTCTCTGCTAGAGTTCACCTTCAACTTGGCTAAGCTGGAGATGAGGTTTCAACATCAGGGCAGAAAGGTGGTGCTCCATGGCTTACCAAATGGGGGGCTCAGGGTGGTATCCTTGAAAAGGATGGAATGGTTGTTCAGACATGATGATGTCGAGTGGGCAGCTAAATGTTTGATCATGCCTATGCCTCCAGAGCAACATGTAAAGAGATATCACCTAGATATCTAGGAGATCATTTCTAGGCATGATAAGGTGTTTGGTAGCATCCCACATGGGGTCCCTCCCGAGAGGGGTGTTGAGCATGTTATCGAGCTAGAGGAGGGGGCTAAACCAGTCATCATCACCCCCTACCGCCATCCAAAAAGTCATAAGGATGAAATAGAGAAATCAATAAAGGAGCTATTGGAGATGGGGCATATTAGGCCCAGCAAAAGCCCTTTTGCTTCAGCGGTGGTTTTGGTGAAGAAGAAGGATGGGACAATGCGTATGTGCATTGACTATAGAGATCTCAATAAGAAGACAATTAAGAATAGGTACCCCATTCCCAAGATTGATGAGCTAATTGATGAGCTGCATGGAGCACATTTTTTCTCTAAGATAGACCTACGTTCAGGATACCATCAGATCAGGATGCGAGTGGAGGACATAGAAAAAACTACCTTTCGGTGTCACTACAGGCATTTCGAGTTTTTGGTTATGCCATTTGGGCTAACCAACACTCCAGCTATCTTCCAGAGTTGCATGAATCAAGTGTTTAGAGGGCAGCTCTGAAGATTTGTATTAATCTTCTTTGATGACATCCTAGTTTTCAGTAGGATGTGGGATGAGCACCTACAACAATTAAAGGAGGTGTTGGTCATATTGGAAAAGGAGTCACTGTATGCCAAGGAATCAATGTGTGAGTTCAGCATGACCAAATTGCTCTACCTCGGCCATATTATCAGTGCTGAAGGAGTTTGGGTGGATCCAGAAAAGATCAAGGCGGTGGTTGATTGGCCCACTCCAACTAGCCTTATACAACGCAAAGGATTTTTTGCATTATGTGGTTTTTATAGGAGATTTTTGAAGGGTTTTTCACAGACTGCAACACCATTGATAGACCTCACCAAGAAGGGCGCTTTTGTATGGACAGTGGCAGCGCAACAGTGTTTTGAACATTTCAAGCGGGTGATGTCTTCATGTCCGATTCTAGCTCTACCCAACTTCACGAAGCCTTTTGAGCTTCATTGTGATGCATCAGGTGATGGGGTTGGAGCAGTATTGATGCAAGAGAATCACCCCATTGCTTTTGAGAGTAGGAAGCTCCAAGGGGTGGAGAAGAGCTATTCTATTTATGATCGGGAGATGTTAGCCATTATGCATGCCTTGGCCAAATTTTGATCCTACTTGGTTCGAGGAAAGTTTGTGATCAAGACTGATCACAACAGCATAAAGTATTTCATGGGTCAACGAGACTTGAATGACAGGCAGCAGAAGTGGGTCACTAAATTGCAAGCCTATGACTTTGACATTGAGTTTGTCAAAGGGAAGAAGAATGTAGTAGCTGATGCCTTATCCAAAAGACCCCACATTTGTGCTCTTGCAAAGATTTTAGGAAAATGGAGGGCTAAGATTATAGCAGAATATTCTAGAGACACTTGGGCTTTAGGATTGGTTTCTGGCACCATACAAGATGGTCGTTATGAGGTGATTGATGGGTTGATCAGGTTTCAAGATAGAATTTACTTAATTCCGTCATCACCCTTAAGAGAGACGATATTGAGGGCATTTCATGATGCACCTACGTCTGGGCATCTGGGGGTATTCAAGACCTACAGGCAGATCTAAGAGTGGTTCTCATGGAGAGGGCTCAAAGACGATGTTCAGAGGCATGTTAGGGAGTGTGCAGTTTGTCAACATAATAAGAAAGAGCACACGTTTCCTGCTGGTTTACTACAACCCTTACCCATTCTAGATCGAAAGTGGGAAAGCATTTCTATGGACTTCATCACTGGCCTACCTTGAGTGCAGGGAAGAGATTGCATTTATGTGGTGGTGGATAGACTGACGAAGTTTTCTCACTTCTTTGCTATTCCCTCGATTTATACATCAACTCAGGTGGCAGATGTGTTCTTCAGGGAGGTCTTTAGGCTGCATGGGTTACCCAAATTTATTATCAGTGACAGGGATAACAAGTTCATGAGCACCTTTTGGTGAGAGTTGTTCAGGCTGTGCGGTACAGACCTTACACCTAGTACAAGCTACCATCCCCAGACTGATGGGCAGACATAGATAGTAAATAAGTGGATGGAGGGTTGTTTGTGGAACTATGTGACCACACAACAGAGAGCCTGGGTAAAATGGTTACACATGGGGGAGTATTGTTACAATACCATGCATCACATGACCATCATAATGACTCCATTTATGGCATTGTACGGGTATGAAGCTCCAAGCTTCATGGATATCACTTTGGGGGACAACAGAGTACCCAAAGCTAAAGACCTGTTGAAAGATAGCCAAGATATCTTGAGAATGCTCAAAGAGAATATACGATAGGCCCAAAATCAGCAAAAGTTGCATGCTGACCAGCATAGGGTAGAGCATAGTTTCAAGGTAGGGGACATGGTGTATTTGAGGCTACAGCCATAGAGGCAGTCATCGCTCAAGAAGAGTAGAGTAGAGAAGCTTAAGCCTAGATTTTACGGCCCCTATAGGGTGATTCGAAGAGTGGGTGAAGTCACCTGTGAACTTGAGCTTCCAGAGGGTAGTCGAGTGCACAATGTATTCCATGTGTCTAGGCTTAAGAGGGCCATTGGTCAGGGGGTAGTGCCTACTGCAGATTTACCCCCTTTGGATAAGGAAGGGAGGCTCGTGTTATAACCTGAGGCTATTCTGGACACTAGAGAGAGGAAACTCAAAAACATGATAGTGAAGGAGTACTTGGTCAGATGTAAAGACCTGTTGGAGGAGGATGCTACATGGGAAAGTGAGCAAGTAATCCAGCAGGCTGGGCTGAGATTGCTTGAGGACAAGCAAATTTGAGGGGGGCAGACTGTAATGTCCCCATCTTAGTAGCTGGGATTACTCAATCTCCAACACATTTAATATTTTTAGTAAGCTATTATGATGCAACGGATGTCAATTTTGATGTTTGGATTTGATGCTCCTTGTTGTGAGCTTTCTGGCAAGCTATCACTCACACCATTCGGAGTCCAGTTGCTAGTTTTTTGGGGGCCTGAAGTGCTGCAAAAAGGGTAACTTTTAACCCAACTATAAGACATTGAGTGTCACCTTAAACATTTACTTTATGAGGGACTGTTGCACATCCTTTATCCCACATTGCTCAAATGAGTTGAGTTGCCCCTTGGAGAAAAGGATAAAGGGGAATGCTTGTGGCCTCTTTAGACATGTTGGATAAGAAGAAAATAATTGTTGCAATTACAGCTTATTTGGGCATTTGAGAACGTCCTTCTCATTTGTAGCTCTCTAGACATCAATCCTTGGGATTGGTCTTTGGAGTTTTGTGCTCTCAGCCACTGTAGCAGTCGTATTACTGTAGCAGTCGTGCACTGTAGCAGCTGCACGCACTGTATCAATCGTACTACTGTAGCAATCATGCTACTATAATAGCTATACTACTGTAGCAACTCGTCACTGTAGCATCTCCATCACTGTAACATCTGTATGCAACCAGGTGAGTCTGTAGTTTTGCCTATAGAGTCCGTAGTTTCCTGCCTACAGAGTCTGTAGATTTCTACCTGCAGAGTCCGTAGCTTTCTGCATAGTCTGTAGTTCTTGCCTGTAGAGTCCATAGTTCCTTACCTGCAGAGTCTATAGTTTTCAGCCTACAGAGTCTGTAGATTCCAGCCTACATAGTCCGTAGATTCCAGCCTATAGAGTCCATAGATTGCAGAGTCCGTAGTTTTGGCTGTAGAGTCCTTAGAAGCTTCTGCAGAGTCTGTAGATTCGACTGTAGAGTCAGTAGAAGTGGCCTGCAGAGTCCATAGATCTAGCGGGTAGAGCCAATAGAGAGAACAAATGAAGCACCTTCAGCACATGCTGGGAAATCCACTTGAAATAAAGTTCATACGATTCCATGATAGGATTCAGTAAGTCACCACGTGACTGGCATTGTACTAGTTTACTCATTTGCAAATCAATACAAATACAGTGTATGGGATAATTCAGCCATGTGTATCTATGCTTGCAATTCTATATTTATGTTACATGTATTGGTCTTTGTAAAAAAAAAAAAAAAAAAGAGAAATTCCAGCAAAACTACCGGAGTCATAAAGAGTCCCTACTGGGTTAGTTTTGGGTGCAACTGGGGTGCCCATTACAATTTGGACTCTTAAAAATCTTAAAAATATGTATTTATCATCATAATTATATTTAAAACATATTTTAAAACCCCTATTCAACATGGTATTCCCATTTTAAACACCTATCAATGAGCATTTTCATGACAGACTGACTGATAAGTTACATGTCACAGCAAGTTCTTATAAATTGCTTTGAAGAATGGAGTGTGAAATGTAAATGGAATATATATCATATTTAAAATGTTTTAAATGTCTTATAACAACCATTTTAATTCATTAAAAATGATAAAGTTCTTGAAATGGTGAAAACTGTTTGTAACTCAAAAAGGTGTATTCTCTTGTAACTTTGAGCAACCTGACTCATCCAAACACCTTGAAACATGGAACAAAGCATGGGGAACATGAGGGAACATATTAAAAATAATTTTTATATAATATAATCAAGTTTATTTTATGTATATTCTCAAATCAAGGCATAACCCATAGGATGCATGAAACAACAGGCAAAAAAGTACAGTCAATTTCATGAAGATGGTTCATGAAGCACATGATACCATTATTAAAAATATTTATATGAAAATGAAGGTATCTGAGTTTAATTCATCCTCCAAAAATCATATGATCTAAAACTTCCTCTACTGGCCATACCAAGTACAAAATTAAAGACTACTTTTGCTTGCCAAGAAGGGTGAAAAAGGAACATAATGGTTTTGGGATAAAATTAGAATTTTAAGAGAACTTAAAACATGGAAATGAGCTTGAAAAAGATTAATATAAATTCTATGATCTTCTCCCATGTGTCACACTTCCCCATGAGCTATACAAGTGCCAAACTCACATTTTTTACCAAGAAAACTGATCTTTCTTCTAAAGTACATACCAATTTTAGCTAAAAATAGTTGATTAAGACATTTTAGGACACATGACATGTTATATAACATTTTTTATCCTTCACACTTTACAATAAATTTGTACAAGTCATTAAATACCTAATTTTGACCCCTAAAATGACTCAAAATGACATGCTGGCTAATAAAATTAAGACCAAGGGTAATATAACATTGAATAAATTAATGACCTATGATATATGTTTTTATCAGGTATTAAACCCTCTAAAACACAAAAAACTCAAGATTTTACCTATAGGGGTCCCAATTTGACCTAAAAGTCAAATTTGGTCAACAAATTGGTGACTCATAGGGGTAGCATACTTGCTATGATAAATATACCAGTAGTCTTATCAGTCCAATGGGGTTAATGAGTCAACTGAAATATGAGACAAAAAATAAGGCTTTGACCATTGACCACAAGCTTTAATCAAGACAAGACCAATGACTACCTCAACCACATAAATCAAAAGGCACACACCAAACAAAGCAAACACACAAACAAGACACACATGTGCCCAAAGAACTTAGGAAAAATATGAAGAAAATAACTATATACAACTAACAACTAAGTTTACCTCCCTTTCTAGGATCAAAAAGAAAGTTTTTTGCATCATCTTCTTCAGGAAATGAATCATGGTGTAAAGCATGTTGCTCTTTAGATTGAACACTTAATGGATCAAAACTATTTCTTGGCACTTCAATTACCATGCTCTCAAGTAGACCACCTTAAAATAAGTTTGTAATGCAAAATTATTCCTCTTTCATTCAAATAACGTCATCCTTCTCATATGGATCCTCAATTACAACCTCAAATGGTGGTTCAACAAGGCATACCTTGTTGACTTCCATAGTGCTATCAATAAGATTGGGCTTCCTCTTAGCTGCAAGTTTTTCTATCTCATCAAGGAGCTTTTCATATTCTTCCCAATCTTGGCCATTTTCCTCCATGGAATCTTTGCCATGTACTTGATTCTCAACTTGGCAAAACTCTTCAAGCCCTTGAAAGAACTCCATTTATAGCTACCAATAATCTTTGTCCTCTTTATAATCTAGAACTAATACCTCTTCAATATTATCTTCTTGATGTATGATGTCATTAATATAGTGTTATTCAAGCTCCAATGCATTTGATGGTGATTCAAGATCAGGCTAAGGTATTGGGTCATCTTCAAGAACAACGTCTTGTACATTGGTCTCAAGAGAGTTTTCTAGGGCTACAACCTCCTTGGGAAAGACTTGAAATTATTTTCCATCCATAATAGCACATTCATCCTCATACTTGAGATGATTATCTACAAATTTTTGATCAGATGTAGAGTCTTCTTCAAGGGCTGCAAGATCCTCCATCTCCTTCTCCTTCATGGTGATGCCAAGACTAGGCATCTTAAAATCATGTGACTTAGCCCAATGAGGCTGCCAAGGAGGTAGGATTTCTTCAAGCAAGAGTTCTAAAATTTCCTCAACCAACTAGTATTCTCTAGGTTCCCATACCATAGTTTCATCAAGGCAAAGGGTGATGAGATAAGGACAAGATGAACTAGTTGGTGGAGGTGGAACATAGGAATGAAAATTAGGCTGAGAATGAAAAGTAAGCTGAGAATGAAAAGTAAGTGGTTTTTTTGGGTGTTCTTGGGGAAAGGGAGGCAGACCTTAGGCTAAGATATCTTGGTTATTTTACTTCCACTTGACAATCACTTCATTCACATCTAATTTAGCTTGAACACTTTCTTGAGGAGGGGTAGATGGGGTGTTTTTAGGCACATGATCTTCTTTTGGGTCCCATCACTCCTTGACAAAACAACCTCATCCTTGATTCCAACTCTTCAATTTTCTTAGCTAGGTTCTCTTAGAAAAGTTTTTCTTCAATTTCATAGGCATCATCATGAGGATAAGGAATTCAAGAGGGCTGACATGGAAGACAAGAGGTATATTTTTGAGGAAGGATGGGAGGGGATTGCAAAGGATCCACTTCATTGTCAACTTCACACTCCTTATCAATGCTTCTACCCTCTTTCTTGCCCCACAACTCCAATACCTTACTCCAAATTAGGATGTTAGGATTAGAAGTCTTTTCTTGAGGAAGGGCGGGAGGGGTTTGTATAGGATCAAACTCCTCAATTTTACACTCTTTGTCAAGACTTTTCTCCTCTTTCTTCCCCTATGACTCCACTATCTTATTCCAACTTAGAATGTTTGGATTAGAAGTTATTTTTTTAGGTTATGGGGATGTAATGTGAGAGGATAATGAGGGCTTGAATTTCACTTCCTTTGATGCTAACATGGATTGATTCATATGCTTATTATCCAACTCAATTTGCCTATCAATGTTAGCTTCAAAAAAAAGGTTTCTCCTTTCAACTCTCTCTTCCAACTGATTCGAAAAAGGATGACTTTGATATCCTTGATTGGGTTCATGAGTAGGCATCAAATATGGCTGATAGGAAACTTGGAGAAGTGTATATGAAGGCTGATAGGTTTGGTGAGGTTGACTTTCATGAAATCTTAGCCTATCTTCTAAGGAAGAAACTAGGCCACTCACATCAAGCATCTCACTTTTGATCGTTTCCTAGTTCGCTCTCTCAATAGGTACCCACTCTCTTTTGGCTAGCTCTAATGCATCTCTCACCTTATGAATAAGATAACTAGGAACCTCTTGACCACATCCCCTTAGATTATAAAGCTCCAACATTTACCTCTCATATCCCAAAAGTGTTTGCTTGAAAGTAGAAATGGATTGACTTGAGACGTGGCTAGGTTGACTATTAGAAATAAGGAATTGAGGAGGATGGCTATAGGATTGATACACTTCATGACAGGGCTGATTAAGAACTTGTTCTTGTTGATATGGAATGCCACAATCTTTAAATGTCTCACTAACTTCTATAAAAAAGTAATCAATACCAAAATTAGCCATGAAACCTCATTGAAATCATGAACACAAAAAAATATGTTACCAACAATATTAAAAAGGAAACTTGAGCTACTTGACCAACTGATGTATCTTTGGAGTCACCATTGACGCTTTGATAGATGCCTCCAAAGGCTTATTGTTGAAAGACAACACCAAAAGTATTTCAACCTCTTGGACTAAGAGTCCCACTGAGCATGCCTAAAATTGTTGTCACTTAGATTTATACCCTTTGAGGAGATGCCTAAGCTATCCTCATCCAAGTGGCATAATGAAAACACCTCTAGAGTTGTGGGTATCCTAAGGATGAGATGAATCTCTAGATAGGGATAGATCCCTTGATGTACCACTTCAAATTGCAAATACACCTAAAATTTGGGGGGAAAAGGGAGAGAGATAACTGAAAGCAAACTTTTCTAAGGGAGGTCATACACCAAATAAGATGATGACTTCCAACTAGTTTCATGTTACACATGAAATCAAGGGACAAACTAAACATGCACTTCTCCAATCTACATCTTCTCACATCAATGTTATATTATGAAGCTATGGATGAATGTGAAAATCTAGGAGGACTAGATAAGAGGCCTTGAATGGCACTAATGAATAGAATAACTCACTCAATCCTTGACATTTCTTAGAACACTTCACATACCCTGAAAGAAGAAGCTTTCCAACTGCAAATAGGGTGATAGAATGAGACAACCTGCCAAGGAATCCATAGTCTTCACTAAGCAAGATTCATCATCCAATTAAAACACACTAATGAACAATCATGAAGAGGTAAAAATCAATAGTATTATTGATCAAATGGTATGCAAATGAGTATGGCTTCACCATACTCCGGTGGAGCATCCATTATAATGACCAAAATGGCTAGTTCTTATAGAAGTTGAGAGAGAGAGAGGAGAAGAGAGAAGTCCAAGGGTCACAAAGAAACTTGTCAAGATAAGAATATTAGTTACTTGTCATGATAAGAGGATATGGGATGAACCATGAAATGTCAAAAGATACAAGTGTCTACCCAACTCATCAAACTCTTGTAAAGTGGCATGAAACTCTTCATTCTGGCTCAATAAACTACCTTCATGATTTAGATATATTTAATGTCACAAAAATAATTAGGGATAGGTATGATGATTGAAATTAAGGTTAAGGTTTGTAGGCATGCCTTTCCAAGCATTGGTTATAAGCCCAGTCCTCTAGAATCATCTAGAAGTGAGCCATCATCATCTACAGTCCAAAAAACTCTTATTTGATGCACCCTGCACACTTGGCCTCAAATTTTAATTTATTTTCCAATGAAAATCCATGGGAGGGAGTGGATGATAAGTTTTAAGACCATCCATTAACTTATAAGTATTAGGGACACCTTAAATTTAACTCACTTAAAATTTTCCACCCTTCTCACTAGGTTGTCCACCATGCCAGTTTTGACTGGTTGAGATGAGATCTATTATTTGGACACCTAGGATAATTTTTTTGGAATTAAATTACCATATGGAGTTATTAAAATTCATGATATTCACTCCAAACTCTTTTTCATCTTCAGACTCCTGTAGCTTGCACAATGCACAAAATTGTCAAGAAAATCATGTTTATAGATAAAAAGTATGGGAGGGATAATTAATGATTCCTATATAATTAAAAATAACTTTGATGATAAAAATATTCCATTAGATTATTTTTCCAACTCCACTTCTATAAACTGGTCACTAGGAAGGGTTTGCAAGGGTTTTGAGTAGTTTTGACTCTTAAGCATTGTTCATAAAAACTTGACTTTAAAACTACAAAAAAATATTACAAAAATGATTTTCAAGGACCCTGATAATACCTCCAAACTTATTTTTCCCCCATGCAAATCTTAAAGAGAGATGTGAGTATTCAAAATTGTCTTATCGAGTCCTTTCCTCCTTTTCCTACAGGGCTAGGTTGGTTTTTTGAGCCAAAAGTAACCTTATCATAGTTTCCTATATATATATTATAAGATGAAACACACTTTTAATGACCTTATTAACATATAAAAATAGGTTATAACTCATATCCAATGTTATAAGTGTGATTGATTCTTCATTTGGACACTAGTCCTAGTCATTCCTAGTATGCTTGTCTACACTTTGAAGCCTAACACAAGTTTTTTATGGTTTTATTTGACTCAAAATAGGTAAAAAACATATAAATTGACCCCTTAAATATGAATATATAGGTTATAATGATTAATTTGTGTTAGAAATGGGAGTGGTTTTACTTTTGGCTTCTAGGCCTTAATTCTCCTTACTAGGCCTACTTGCAAACATGATGATCTAGGACACCCTGTTAAGATTCATCCTTTCCTACTTGTTTAATAATGTTTTAATATGTGTATTAAACATTCCACACTTTCCCACAAGGATATTCTTTATTTTGGTTCATACTTCTCACCTATCCTCTAAACCCTGCCAGTTTTGACCCTAGGGAAGTACCCTTTGTCTAATACAGAATAGAGGGTACTTACCATATCATACCAAAAAAATTATTAATTTTATGAGTTTATTAAACCATAAAAATGTTTTTTAGAATTTATTAGCCCCTATTATTAATCCTAGGCCCTCCAATTTCAATAAAACCTCAAGATAGGCTTGGAAGCAAGGACTTTATGCATAACTTTCACCTTAGACTATATGTTTCATGTTTAGAGATCCATTTTATATCCTATATCCATTAAGAGAGTGTTAATAGGATAATATGGTTGTATTTAAGGAATACCAATTCTCAATCATCTCTCCAAACCTCCACATATACTCCTCATACCCCTGCCTAGCTTAGACTGAGCATAACCTTGACTGTATTATGCTCAAGATACTACTCCTATAGGTGTTCCTTATCTAATATTAGGATTGAAAAAACATCATTTTTTTAATTTATTCCCATATTATTATTAAAAAATTAATGGATTCATTTGCTTACCTTGGGCTAATGCAAATAATACCTATATGCCATGTTTCATCTCACTACTTGTCTCAGTCAATCCCAACTATTTGTATGGGAGTTTCAAGATCTATAGGTGGTGTTTATGTGATTAAGACCTTGAAATAAAGTGTTTTAAACTTCCTTGAAGTTTTAAAACTTATTTCATCTATTCTATAACTTTATATCTCACACTTTGGAGGTTGAAAAGCTTTAAGACCAGTCAAGACTTGTTGACTATGTACTCTATCTCTCCTCTCTAGAATTACCTCTATAAGTGTACTTTTGTATGAATCAAGCCTTAAATACAATTTTTGAAACTTTCATAAAGCATCCATAATCATATAACCATGGTGGGACTCAATATTTCACATTGTGTGGCCTTAGATCATCACTTAGGCACATTTCTCATATCACAACTCACCTACAGTCACCTATAGCTAGCTATAGGTGTATATGAGCTATAGTTTATCTTTGATCATGGTATTTAGAGGAAATTATTTGATTATTAAGGTTAAAAATCACTTACTCATGTTTTTATTTCCATTTAATGTCTTCAAACGTCATCAAGGCATCATGTTTAGGTCACTGGCTGCATACCCTGTTGTAGGTGGGTGTTGAGGCTGCTTGTACAGATTGTAGGTGTATATGAGGAGCATGACACCACTTATCATCATATATTGATATTATTTTAGATCATGAGTGTCAAATTTACCATTTGGAACTACTTGACCTTGATGTCATGGTCTAAAACTGTTAACATGGAGTGCAAGGTCAATTTTGATCAAAATCCTGTAGACACTAATTCTTGAATTTAGTGTTTTTATGAGCAACTTTAGACCTCTCAATCATCATCCTCCAATTGATTTACAACATTAAAACTTTGTATAGGTATTTTCCCTACCAGAGGATTCAATACCAAACCATTTGGATGCATCAAAGGTATCCATATCCTTATTATATGATCTTTGCAAAAGGCCCAAGTCCTTTATTTTGCATTTTTGGGGAAAAGAGGCATGAATCTTAGTCATCATTTTTTGAAGATGGTTTACATCCTCACTTTGTCAATTCACCTTTAAAAAATGTCTTATCATGTCAAAATCACTCTAATACTTTAATGAGTGTGTCATCACTTGTACAACACTCCTCATAACACCTTTGACTCTCTGCTAGCACCTATAGGCAGATTGTGTTTCGAAGGTACATGCAATAAGTATGAGGATTGGGAAATATACATTGAATTATCCTTCAATTTGAGTTTTAGACCACTATCAAGCATGAAAAAATAGTCTCCTTTCATAATCAAGGACCTATTTTAGTATAAAATCCCTCTCAACATGAAAATTTTCATGAGGACACCTGTAGTTACTTACTAATGGTAGACTGAGTTTAGGTTGTGGTCATGGAGTAGACAATGTGCATGTTTTAACCTCATTAGTAGACTTGGAATCTGAAAAATATTCCAAATAGTTTTTTATCACCATAATGATATTGAAACCATCTTTCAAAACCTTTGTTCAATGTGGTATTCCCCTTTCAAACACCTGTAGATGAGCATTTTCATGACAGACTAACTGACAAGTTACATGTGACTGTAATTTTGTATAGATTGATTTGAATAGTGGAGTTTGAAATGTAAATGGAATATATATAATATTAAAAACATGTGAAATTTCCTATCACAACCCTCTAAAGCCATGAACAAGCATGAAGTTTTTGAAAATGGTGAAAATTGCCTGTAACTCAGAAAGGTGTATCCTCTTGCAACTTTGAGATACTTGACTCATCCAAACACCCTGAAACATGGAAAAAATCATGGGTAACATGAGGGGACATAGTCAACATAATATTGAGCCAATATTATCAAGTGGATTATATGACACTACTCAAACCAAGGCAAAACCCACAGGGTGCATGAAACAACAGGCAAAAAAGTATAGTCAATTTCATGAGGATGGTTCATGAAGCACAAGTTACCATTATTCAAAATATTTATATGGAAATTAAGTATCTAAATTTAATTTAACATCCTAAAAGTGTTTGATCTAAAATCTCCTCTACTGGTCGTACCAAGTATAAACTTGAAGACTACTTTTACTTGCCAAAAATGATGAAAAAGGAGTAGAATGATTTTGGGCCAAAAATGGCACTTTCATAGCACTTAAAATGTGTAACTAAGACTTAGAAAGCTTAAGAGACATTATATGATATTCTCCCATTTGGCACACTTCCCCATGAGTCGTACAAGTTCCAAACTCACCTTTTTCCCAAGAAAATTGATATTTCTTTTGAAGTACCTACCTCTTTCAGTCACCAATAGTTGATTAAGACATGTGAGGACACATGTCATGTGATATAATATTTTGGATCCTTCACACTTCCCAATAATTCTAGACAAATTATTAAATGATCAATTTTGACCTCTAAAATGACTCAAAAGGACATGTTAGATAATAAAATCAATGACCAAGGCTAATATAACATTGAATAATATTAAATGAACTATGTTATACATTATTACCAAATATTAAACCCCATAAATCACTTAAAACTCAAGTTTTTACCTATATGGGTCCCAATTTGACCTAAAAGTCAAATTTGGTCAATAGTTATCAAAATATTGTCATAAATAATATTATGATAATTAGTTTGTTGTATATATTGTTGGTAATAACAATATAATATATACAAGCTATTATAGGAGATTTGGAGGTTTTTTCGGAGAGATTTTGTAGGGATATAGAATCCCTTATTATATAAAATAGAATCCTATATATATGTAATACGTTTGAATGAAATTAATCAAAGTAGATTATCATTATTTGAGTGATTAAATTATTTTATATGCTTTGTATGTTTTGTAACATCAATTGCTCCATTATATGTGTTAAATTTTTGTATTGGCTCCTTAAATACCCAATAATGGTATCAGAGTAGATGTCTTTGATAGAAGAATGGTTTTTTGATTGTTAAGGGGAAATGATAATTTATTGGTTGCCCCTATGGATGAAAGTGAGATCACTTTTATTAGCCTTATAGATAATATGTGCCAGTCTTTGTGTGAATATTGAAGTCTAATAAATAAATATCATAGTCTATAAATCACTACTATAGTCATTAGACTTTGTATTGGAGCACCAAATGCAGCCTGAGCAAATATTTATTGACTAAGCACTGATAGAAATCAATATACATTGTTGGGATGTTACAAGTAGATTAATTTGTCCACCTATCAAATCAAAACACCTATGCATTTAATATTTGTTTTATGGATTCTACCATGTTCAAAGTATTTTCCATCAGATGTGTTGATCAGATCAATTTTATAGAGGATGAGAAATAGATAGAGGATGCCAAAGAGAAAATAAAATATTCTTAACAACATCAAATCTACCATTTCCTATAGTTGTTATGATGCATCTGTCAACCTTGCATTACCATGATCTAACTGTGTGCAGTCTTGATTGCCAACTCATCACTGGCCTACAAATATGCAAACTTTGCATTAAGGCCCATGCATGCTCATAATTGAGTCCTTTTTTTAAAAGAGTTTCATTTGTTTATTCTTTTGTTTTAGTTGTTAATGAGTTTTTTAAGTTACTGTATTATTGTGTCAAATTTGTTATATCTTAATCGGCCATGTTTAGGTATATTGTTAAGATTTTGTAATTGAGATTCATATAGATATTAGAAAGTAATAAAATATTACTTTTTAGTTGTTGTGTCTTACTATCTTAAGTAGTATTTTATTTATTTCAAGTTAAATATCAATCATCATTAGTATAAGAGAAATTATGAGTTATAATGATCATTTGTCAAGTTGGTTTTTTATGTTATTTGAGACTCTGTCAAAATTAAAAAGCTGTCAAAATTATTTGGGTCCAAAGTTTGTCAAAAGAGTTAAGTTGTATTTATAAGTATGTCAATCATTATGATTTAGTGTTTAGAAGTTTTAGTCATCAAAAGTGTCAAAAAATTAAAAAAATTGTTTTAATTGTACACGAACGCATTATCAGTGTAACCGACATCCATTTTGTAAAAAGTATGTCAAGAGTGTGGGGGGGGGGCAGTAATTATCTTCACGAAATTATTTTCTGAGTGAGTGGCTTTACCTACTAGAGGTTGGAGGATACACAAATGAAGGAGGTCTTTCAATGACCTCTCATCAGTCGCCAATGACGGGGCCACACCAATGATGTGGTGACATTTTGTGTGGTGTGTTTTAATAAGTTTTCACTGTGTGTTTTCAAAATAAGAACATAAGAATATACCTATTCAAAGTAATATAATTTGTGTGCAAATTCTAAACATAATTCCCTAATGTGAAAACCATTGTGAAAAGATAGAGAGCACCAATGTAAGTTAGTTCATGGATCTTGAAAGGGTTTGTGGTAGATCCAAAAAATCACAGGAGGTGAATAGTTGATGGGACCTATTCATGTCAAGGTTTGTGGTAAACTTATAAAACCATGGGATGAGTGAGACTCTCTTTACATCAAGGTCATGAACCACATAGTTTGGCATGCTACAATGGGTAAGCATACTATAGATAAGAGTTTGAATGTTTTTGCACCATGTAAAAACTATGGGGGGGGGGGGGGGGGGCGGGGAGGGGGATGTTAGGAGTTAGCTTTTACATTGTGGGTATTTACCAAAAGGTAAATAATAACTGGTTAGTTAGTATTTGGTAATAGTTAGTTATCGAATTATTGTCATAAATAATATTAGGATAATTGGTTTGTTATATATATTGTTGGTAATAACAATATAATATTTATGAGCTATTCTAGGAGATTTGGAGGTTTTTTAGGAGAGATTTTGTAGGGATCTAGAATCTCTTATTATAGGAAATATTATCCTATATATAAGTAATATGTTCGGATAATACTAATTAGAGTGGATTATTATTATTTGAGTGATTAAATTATTTTTTGTGCTCTCTATGTCCTGCAACAACAATTGCTCCATTGCATGTGTTAAATTCTTTGTATTGGCTCCTTAAATACCCAACAACATAGTCTTGCATATTTTTATGCCCCCTTTGTTATTGTCGTTTTTATATGCAAGTGAAACCTCTCATGAAGTATCTAACCATTTTAAGAACATAGTCAGTTTGTATTTCATTACTTAAATCATATAGCTTAATCTACATTGGTGCCCTTGAAGGGTAATCTCTATGGGTTTGAAACTAAGATACCAATGTGTTGATGGGTCATTTGACACACAAAATTAAGTGGGATGGTTGCCTATTCAGCCTCTTCTTAAAATAGACCCGAAGGTCTCCCCAATGTCCATATCTACTGGGTCATGATATACTATGTGACTTACTTGGTCTATGTGAAATTCTTCCAATACAAGGGGCCTTTGTTGGTTGTAAATTTTTGAAACTCATTTTTGTATTTTAAAAAATTAGAAGAAAATGTAAGTTTACCCATTTGGAGAGGATGGGGTTTAATTGTGTTTTAGTGAATAATGTAAATAATGCATTTTCAAGTTATGCCCAAATGATGAAATCAATGTTTTTTACTTTTGATAATATGGAGTGCAATTGATTTAAATGTGTTCATTCCATACATTACATATTAAAAAATGTAATAAAAAAATGGAAATTAAGTAAACTATGAAATCAAGATAAAATGTAGTAACATATTTCATTCATACTTGAACAAACCCCAGATTAAATGATTAATTAAAAAAATGGCAAAAGATAGGGAAAAAGAGAAAAGAAAAATCCTATTATTATGAAGGTGAATCTGAAACTTCCTATGACCAAATTTAAGGGGAGGTATAAGAATTGAAACAATTGGAAGAGGAGGATGCATTATATGCATTCAAAACAAGCCTATCATATATTTTTGTTCATACATTTGGAGGTCTGATTTAAGAAGATCAATAGTCAAATTGCAGCAGTTTGGCTCTCTTCAATTCATAAGAGATATATGAAATAGAATAAGACAATGTTGAAATTGGCTTTCCATGTGGAGAAGAAGGATAAAATGAGCTGAAAATCAAAGATATATTGCTCCAAGATAACCTTGTTCACAATTTGGTTGGGGAATATTTGAATGATGTAATCACAAGGTTACTCACCACTGAAGAACAACACCTGTACATTATTGATGATAGGTGAAAGAAGGATAAAAATCAAGTTTTTTTTCATATGTTTGAAGGTTTAAATTATTTGAAACAACCTATAGGGTGTGATTTTGACACTCAAATGATCCTCATAGTATTTGAGTTAATCAAAACAAAAAATGAGTAATCATAAGCACGATAGTCCAAAATAAGAAGTGAATCCACCAAGAATCAAAGCTGAATATTACTTAATATAGTGTAACTCTCTACATAATTAAACAATGCATTATAAAAAAATAAGTTCCTTGTCATGTGAAGAACATAACATGTGCCTTATGGGTGATGAAAATAACAATAAGGATGTTACCACAACATTCAACAGTAAGGGAGCAACCAAAAATTGATTACCAATTGGATGCCACGAAGAACATATCTCCACTAGGTTGGGTATGCAAGTCTCTATGGTATGTGTTGATACACACCCCTATCCCTCACCGAAATTCAAAGTAGGGCAGAGGTATTTATCAAACCTTATCCCAATTTTTTTTGGTGAATTAAGCATAAATGCATTGCTGAATTTAATAGAGTATTTCCTTAATTTGAATGAAAATCATATGAATGAAATAACTAAACTCACATTTCCCTCTAAATTTTTCTAAGATAAGAATAACATTTAAATCTCATTTAATATTCCAAACTAGCAAACCCCTTAAATTGAAACAATTCTACATAGACCAATTGGGTCACCCAATACGTTGTGACCTGATAGATATAGACCTTGGGGAAACCCTTAAGCGTCCTTCCAAGAGAGGCTAGATAGGTTACCATCCCACCTAAGTTCATGTGTTGAATGACCCATCAACATATTAGTATTAGAAGGAGGATAGATTGAGAATATTTTAAGATATATCATTTATTTTGGTCTTGTGGCCATCATTTATGATTTTTCTACTCTATTGTGTGCCTAAAACACACATCAACATTTTAGTGCTAGAAGGAAGGCCAAATTGAAATTTGAACCAAAAAATTTAAACTTTAAATTTTAGAGGCATTACCCAGAATGACATTCTAGGTACTAGCAATATAAAATTGAAATTTTAAATCCACCCATAGCTTTTGTTTAGCTTGGTGGAGGTTTATGCCCTATGAACATTACAGGGTCGACTCATGACATGCCTAAAAATCTTGATAAATTCTACCCAAAATACACACATGATGGGATTAAAATAGTGGAATAACACATTTAGGCATTTAAAGATGCCATTATAAAGACTTAGATCCAACATGAAAATGTTGCATGCCATATGTTTCCTTATTCTTTATATGAGGTCACTTTTGACTAATACCTAGACTTGCCAGATGGATGTATCACCTCATGGGGTGTGTTTGAAAATATATTAGTTAACATGTTTTAATATGCCCATTAACCCTGTTGCCCCATACTATCATTTTTCTATAGCCCTTAGGGATCCCAATGAATCTATGGGCATGTTCAACAATCGATTTCATCAATTATACAGGAGGTTGAAAGACCCATTCTTGAAAATGAAAGTCATGGCCATAGAGATTTATTTTAAAATGTTGGACCCCTTAAATGCTATACTTATTCAAAGGACTCCATCTAATCTCACATCTTTGGCATTGACTTACCAAGAACCCTTCCCTATTGAGCAAGAATCAATGTCACATGGATATGGTGTTGGCCTATTTTACTTGTTAAGATAGCCTGGTGTTTACACCCAAAATCCTTTGATTTGCATGCCTATAAGTCAACACATGGAAAAATTTGTGCTTCATAATCAAGCATTGCCTCAAGTTTACAACTAATCAAACCTCCCCATGATAAATGAAAAATCTATTATTACTATTAATGCATGCAATTATGCTAATTTATTTTATAATCAATAAGTTATTTTTTGTTATTTTAGTGATCAAGTGTCTTTCTATGTTGTTGCTAATAAAGTGTAATTTTTTACAAGATATTCCCAATAAGAAATACCTAGATTGACCTATAAAATCACATTCCCAAGTTCACAATTTGGGGTCTACATGTGTGGAAATGAGATAGGTGCTGAAGTGGTCATGTTGACCAAGAATGATCCATTCAGTAGGCATAAATTGGTCCAAGAGACTAGTGATAAGGATGATTATGATGATGAAATTGCAATAAATTTTCTAGGATATTTCATAGGTGAAAATTAGAGTAGTAATGAGATACCCATTCATCAAAATCATCACAAGTAAACTAGAAGTTCCCAAATTCAAAGGCATAAGGCCAAAATAAAACTCAATGACCCACTGAGAAAGGAGCCTAAAAATAGGAGATGAAAGATAGCCTTGAGGGCAGAGTAGTCCAGGTGGCATAGAAAGTGTCAGCAGGAGAAGTTATTACTGTAGATGAAATAATCTCCACCAAGTGGTCATCAAGGGGAGTGAAAGCATTCAATAGAGTGGCCCTTTTTTCTTTGTTTAAGCATTAATGAGTAGATAGTTGCATAAGTTTCATAGAGAGATGGCCTTGTCATTTAGAAAACAAAATGACCCATGCTTTATCAAAAATGTTTAATACACTTTGAGTAGCAAAGTCAATACCCATAGTAATCTACAACATGGTTCTTTCAAGCCATTTATGGAAGGATGACATCAACATGAGCAAATTCCTCTTTCCCAGGTGTTTAATACATCATGGGCCACCTATTATTGAAGGTGCCAAAAGTATTTCTCTTAATGATATATATTGTAACCTCTCAGCTGAGAAATGTATCTTTCACTTGTGTAAGGTGAAGCCCCAACAATTTTACCTTGGAATAAATAAAACACATTTTACCTCTATCTGACTGGTTATGCTTCTAAATATGTCTGTGTATCAACTCTATGTTTAGTCATTTCATCTTGATACTTTCATAGGTTGACAACAACATATCTGGTATATCCAAGACCATTTCTGCAGGTTAAAAGGAAGTGCCCAAGTTGAAGCATAGAGACAAAAAAGTAGTTATCTAACAGTGTGCTTATGTAGCACCTATGGTAAGTTCTTTTTATTTGTATCTTCATTAAGCCCCCTATTAAAGTGCCCATACAATTTAGTATTTTTTTTATATGGAGTGTCTGTTCACTCTTTTGGTCTAAAGTGTTGATATAAGCTGAGTAGATCAAATCATTTGGTGCATCACCATTTTAGATAGGTTCTGATTTTGTCATATCCTTATCTATTTTCACCCCCCCCATTATTAATAGTAGTAGTTAAGGACCATTAAGATGCATCAAAGGGAACTATCCCTTATCGAGAGATTCTTTCTTCAATTTTTCCAAGCCCACAGCAAGAAGAAAGTCTCCATTATGCCATGTCGAAGAGAGAAGCTGAGCCTTCTTTTTAAGGGTACAATCCACTGCATCAACAGTTTTTGGTACGCTCGATGGGACCATTTTTTTTAATGCTCAGAGAAGTTCTATGATTGTTGTTGGTCATGTTACTGCAAGAATGAGCAACCTACCTAGCATCTAGTGACTCCATTTTCAAGAACAGTAGTCTCTGATCAGAGATCAACCTAACATCCCATGCTTAAGGTCACCACAAGATCTTATACCAAGGGTGTCCCTTTCAAATTCATTGAGTTGCCCTTAAATTTAGAAAAGTGGCTAAGGTTTGCAAAGACTCGCCCCTATACGTCAAATCAATTTCTCAGACTTGCCATAAAATATACTTACACAAGAAGACCCTGGTTGAACCCTATCATCGCAATGGCTTTACCTTTTGTAGCCTTCCATGGTCAGATCCCTTTAAACCTTTTGCATTATGACCCAATCCTAGGGATAACCCTTAAGAGTGTTCCTCCTTTTAATGGAGAGGGGCTTATTACTGCTATTGAGCTTATCAAAAATATAGCTAACCTTTGAAACATTCATAATGTCACTGAAGAGAACGTAGCCATCAGGTTATTGGCATTGTCTTTTAAGGGTAAAGTTTTGGATTGGTATGGGACCTTGCCTATGAACTCAGTGAGCTCATGAATGAATTAGGCACCCTCTTGACAAACATATTCAGGGAGAAGAGTGATCATCTCTCTCTTGCTGAGTAATTAACCACCATGAAAAGAGATCTGCATGAATTTATGCAAGATTTTAATATCAAGTTCTAAAATACTAAGGAAGAATCCCCATTTTAGTGAGGCTAACCCCAAGCTATGTTTTCCTCTACTAATTAAAGGCTTTGAATAGAGACATTGCTATCATGATACAATACATGGGAGGACAAGTGTTACCAGCTACCTATGAGATAGACATAGCCACTAAAAATTGTCTAGTACAAGCAAGAAAGATAGCCCCTAGACCTCATATGCCACTCTTTCCCAAATTACCACCCCTAGTTTAGACTTTTGCACCCACCTTAGCTCTTCTGCTTGGTGCAAAAAAGCCAATTTCTACCTTTCCCAGTTACCTCCATGAATTTAAGAGCTTGTTACAAAGTGAAACCAATGAATTAGTGGCTCTCAAGAGGCAACAAGCTCAAAACTATCGACTGAATCAGCGATACATGTAGTTCAAAAAAATGAATATACCTCCTTTCTAAAATTATAACCAAGGACAGGGTTAGATTACTCAATCTAGACCATATCAAGGTTATAATATAGGTGCCCTTTCATTGTCCAAAGCTCTTGTTCCCACTCAAAATAACTTGGTACAGGAACAACCTAATTTCCCACCCTTGGGGTATGGCCAAGAATAGGTTGTGTATACTAATGAGTTGCCAAATAAATATATGAATGCACAAGATAATCAAGCAACCCGATTCCCAAGTTTTGAGGTGTCAGTACAATCTAAGATGGACAATAGGCAAGCTTAGTCTGATTCCAATCTCATGAACCACCTGAAAGGAAAATTCTATGAAGTCAATTATGTGGGGAGTATAAATAACCAAGGTGACTACGTTACAACCAATACTAGGTCCAAAAATAGAGCTATGGAGGAAGCAAAGGAAACTACTCAAACATCTGCACCATCTTATTCATCATAAGTAAACTAGAAGTTCCCAAATTATAAGCTGCTAGTTGTACCCTCAGCTCCTTGGCTTGCACCTCAGGGTGTATGTGCCCCCAAAGAAAATTTAAAATGAAGCAACCCTCAGATCAATGTGGTGAACTAGATGAAGAAGTTGCATATGAATATCTCACTGTGGGATTCCTTCGCAATGACGAGACAAAAGGATATACTCCAGAAGGAATTACATAGGCTAAATGAATAAGCTATCCCATAAAAGGCCAATAATGTGTTGATTATGAATAGGCACCCTTCCATGGTAGGTCAAACAAAGAAGGATGAAAAAGTTCCCCATTTCTACCTATCCTTAGTCATAGGATATTTCTTGGTACATAATTTCATTATTGACAATGGGGCAAGCCCCTCAGTAATGCCCAAATGCATAGCTGACAAGCTAGGACTCAAATATGAGGAAATGACTAAGGGAGTCTTGCAATTAGATGGATCAGTAGCTAAGACCTTAGGAGTGGTAAGGGTTTTGAATCTAATGTTGCATGCCTATCCAACCTTCTCTATTCCCCATGATGTGGTAGTTATGGATGTTCCTCCCTACTTTTCTCTCTGCTTATCTAAGGATTTCACGTCTAAGATAGGCGGGTACTTAGCAACAAATTGGTCTTACATGGTTTTTAGAACCAAATATGGAACTAAAGTCAAGATTGAGTTAGAGCCCATCCACAAAGATCATCTAGAGCCATACTCATTCAAGGTGACAAACATCAACTACACCATCATTGATGAATAAGAATTCCAAATGGACTGATCTCCACCCTCTTCCCTTGAAGCATTTCCTGACCTGCTCTTGGATGAGTGGGGTAGTGGCAATTTTGAACATGACCATACAAGTTCATAGAAGAGGCAGGTCTTGGAGTTTATTGCATGCATGAATAAGGTACTTTCATGACAAATCTGATGAAGGCAAACCAAGAGAGCTCAGGTCTATGGAAACTCTTCTTCGATGGCTCAAGAAGTAAATTGGGAGATGGTGGTGGAGTAGTGTTAATTTTACCCTCGAAGGAGAGATACTTCTCAACTTTTAGATTCCAATTATCTTGCACTTGCAATGTTGCATAATATGAGTCTCTCATTCATGGTTTATAATGGGCAAGGAAAAGGGGAATAAAAGAGTTACAGGTTTTTGGAGACAGTGAGTTGATTGTAAACTAGGTGAGAAGCTGAAACTTGACTAGGAACTCCTTACTTAAGTCTTACAAGCACAGGGTGTGGGACCTAGTAGAGAGTTTCCTTAATTTTAACATTATTTCCATTCCAAGGGAACAAAATAAACATATAAACAGACTAGCAATAGTTAGTACTCAGTTTGACATTCCCAAGGGAATAAGTCAGGACAACAGTCCACACCATTTAAAATTAATAATAAAACCATTTGTGTGTAATAATGTCACCAATTGATAGGTGTTTGATAGTGATCAATAGATAACACTCTTATTACAAGAGGAGGCTGAGTTTGCTTCTAGGAATCAAGACAAGTTGCAGTAGCCAGATTGTTTAGCTGAAGAACAACAAACTTCCCAAAGGTTTGGACACTCTTGAAATCATCTTCAACGAGGATGGCCAAATAAAAAATGACAAAGCAAGCATCACAACCAAGAGATAAAATTACAAAATAATCAAAATATTCAAGGATAGGCTATTTGCACTTGGGAAGGTATGTACAGATGATGAAAGGCATTCCTTCATTTTGTTATGCCAAGAGTTCACTGATGTTTTTGCTTGGGAGTATAGCGACTTGAAGGGTTTTGACCCAAGCTTGGCCCAACACACCATTGAGCTGGAGGAAGGTGACAAACCCATCAAACAAAAGCAAAGTCCTATCAATCTAAAGATTGAGCCTCTCATGCGAAAGGAACTCATGAAGATGATTGAGTCCAGGATCATTTTTCCTATCAAACACTCTTCTTGGCTAGCCAATCTAGTTCCTATTAGGAAGAAGAATGGGGAGATTAGACTATGCATTGATTTTAAAGACCTCAATAGAGTCTCACTAAAAGATCACTATCCCCTCCCAAGTATGGAGTAGATCCTCCAAATGGTGACAGACAGTGACCGTTTCTCCCTCTTAGATGGGTATTCAGGGTACACTCAAATCTTAGTGCAAGACTATGATCAATACAAGACATCCTTCACTACCAAGTGGGAAAATTTTGCCTATAGGAAGATGCCATTTGGACTGTCAAATGCTGGAGCCACCTTTCAGTGAGCCATAGACATGGATTTTTAGAGTCTGATAAATAATATTGTACTTGTCTATCTTGATGACGTGATAGTTTTCTCTAAGTATGCAGGCCAACATTTGAAACACCTGAGGCAAATATTTGAGAGGTGTAGAGAGTTTGGTATCTCTCTCAACCCAAATAAATGTGTGTTCATTGTCCATGAAGGTAAACTCATTGGTCATGTTGTTTCAAAAGGGGGCTTGACCATTGATCCAGAAAGAGTACATGCCATCCTAGCATTGTCCTTACCTAAGCACAAGAAGGGTATACAAAGCTTTTTTGGTAGAATAAATTTTATTAGGAGGTTTATCCCTAATTTTGTTGAGATAGTCAAGCCACTGACTTCCATGTTGAAGAAGGATGAGAAGTTTGCATGGACAACACAAAAGAAGGATAGTTTTGAAGGGATTAATCAAGCTATTAACTAGGCTCCCACCTTGATTGGTCCTGACTTCTCCAAGGATTTCAACCTTTACACCTTTGGAAATGAAGAGGTAATCTCCACCATGCTCACTCAAGCAAATGATGAAAACCTTGAACAACCTCTCACATTATTTATCCAAAGTTTAGAAGGTTTTGACTAGTTACACATATGTTGAAAAGCAAGCACTTGCAGTCATACAAAGCTTGAATAAATTCAAACATATGTTATCAAAAAACAAGGTTCATGTCTTGGTACCACATCCTAGTGTCAAGGATTTTTTGATCAGCCGTGATTTAAATGAAAAGAGGGCAAGGTGGATCACCAAGGTAATGGAATATGATGTGGATATCAAAACCACCAAGTTGGTAAGGGGAAGAGGACTATGTGAAAACCTTGATAAAGACCTTAAATACTAGAAAGAGGGAATTTTTCTACTCCATGATGAAGCTACAATAGAGGAACCTACAGTCATAAAGGATTGGGCATAAGACATGACTCATTTTCTTCTCACTGGTGAGTGCCCATAAGGCCTTGATAGGAATGAGAGGAGGTATTTCAAACTATAATCTCTTTCTTATGTCCTAATTGATGAGGTGTTGTTTAGAAGGGATTTTTTAAGGGTACTCTTAAGATGCATAGACTCAAGTCAAGTCGACAGGGTACTATCTGAGTTTCATGATGGGCCAGCTGGTGGTCACTTTGCTTCTAAGCCTACAACTACAAATATTATGAGTGATGGTTAATTTTGGCCCACTTTATTTAGATATACTCATGCCTGGATATAGAGGTGCCAAAAATGTGCCATCTTTGATGGAAAGCAATGGTTGGTTGCAATGCCTCTGCAGCCTATTCAAGTAGAACAACCATTCATGTTATGGGGCTTGGACTTCATAAGAATGATCAACCCTCCTAGTGTTGGTCATAAGTGGGTCTTGACTGCTAAAAATTACTTCATGATATGGGTAGAAGCTATTGCTTTGAAGGGAGCCAACAAAAATTTAGTCTTAGACTTTTATGAAGGCTTGGTGACAAGATTTGGAGTCCCAGCTACCATCATCTCAAATAATGCATTAGCTTTCTTGAAAACCAAAACAAGTGAGTGGGCATTGGGATACGACATCTACCTTAGTACTTCTTCCAATTACTACACACAATGAAATGGGCTAGCTGAGTCCACCAATAAGAATTTGATCAGAATCATTGAAGGATAATGGAAGAAAATCAAAGAACTTGGCATGCCAAGCTGAAAATAGCCTTGTGGGCAGATAGGGTTACTCCAAAAAGAGTAGTTAGCAATTCACCATACACACTTGTGTATGGAAGGGAAGCTAGACTTCCTATTTCACTTGAATTTCCTAGCCTTGGATCTTGCCCACCAACTATAATTGGAAGAAGGCGACAGCGTGGAGGTTAGACTTTGTGAATTAATGGAGCTTCAGGGGGCAAGAGACCAAGCCATGGTTTCCATGACTAGCCATCATTAGAAAATGAAGAAGCATTTTGATAATAAATCCTCATTGAAAGGATTCTTATAAGGCAACATTGTTTTAAAATGGGATGAGGACTGAGCTAAACCTAGAAAACACACAAAGTTTTATGCCTTATGTAGTGGTCCATATATCATCACTCAGTGCAAGTAGCATAACACATTCCAACTCTCTAGGTTGGATGGTTGAGAAATGCATATCCTAGTTAATGGGATATATCTTAAGCATTGTCATGAGCTTTATCTTGTTATGTACATATTTTCCCTATTTTTCCTTAATTTACCTAAGTGCTTTTGTGCATGTTTATAGTTTTTCAGCCTTGTGTGTGTTTTGTTTATCGTTTAGGGTAAAAGCTTCATGTTGATTATTTAGTCTCTCAAAATTGTTGTCAACCTTTCAGGCTGTATTCTAACTCCATGCCCAATAGAATTGTAAGCCACTAGTTTTCTTATGCATAACAGGCATGCTTCCCCTGTGAATCACCAAACTTGTTGACCATTTTTGGTCCTATAGGCCAAAATCGATCTCCCTTATTTCTCTATTGTCCTGAGCAGCCAGTCTTTGATGTATTCACCTTATTATATTTATGCTATTTCCCTTTGAAATAGGCCTATTATTATAAAGAGCTGAGTGATCCAAGTCCTGTAGGTTTTCAGGTTGATTTGGGGCTTATTTCGCTTTGAGAAATTACCTTGGACAAGCCTTTTGGTAAAGGAATGGGCCAATTTCAAATGAATACAAGTCTTTCACTAAGTTTTGAAGGTCAAGTGCCCTTGCAGAGGGTAGGCAGGTTATAAATGAGACCATTCAAGTAGGCTTTGAAGGGCAAATTTGGACCCAAGGTGCCCTTGTGGAGGACAAAGAGCACATTTGAAGGAGAGCAAGGCAAAAGGCCTGAAGGGGAATTTTCCTTCAGAAAAGTGACAAGGCAAAAGACAAAGGATTTCTTCAGACTTTTGTTTGAAGAAAATCCAAGGAGAAACCAAAGGTAAATTTCTTCAGACAAAATTCCCAAAAAATTTTCTTCGTACTTTTGTCTGAAGGAATTTACAAAGAGAAGGTTGAGACATGAAGACAAAATTTCTTTCAGGCAGAATGTTCGAAAGAATTCCTTTAGACATTTTGTCTGAAGGAATTGGGAAGACAAAGGAGCCCAAAGGGCAAGTGCCCTTCTAGAGGGCTCTCGATTGCCAAAAAGGGACCCTCTCCTCTTTTCTAAAAGGTCACCTTCCATTTAGGAAGGTTTAGTTTAAGCTGAAGGAACTGCTAAAGGTGATGATGGGCCTGAGAACGTCAACTTCGACATGGTGAACTAGTCATTGGAGGTTCAAATGTCTGGTGACGTCCCCGTAGATGTCAAATTCAAGATAGTGAAATAGTTGTTGGTTTTCAAATGGTGATAGGCTCGTAGATGTCAATTTTGATGGGATGTGTCGACCATTGAAGAGAAGCCAAAGAACCAATTCCTTAGGACAAGCAGTTGAAAGATTTCTTTTGGGCATTTTGCCTGAAAGAACTCATGACAAGTGGCCAAAATAAAACTTAGTGACCCACTAAGAAAGGATCCCAAAAATAGGAGATGAAAGATAGCCCTGAGGGCAGAGCAATCCAAGTGGCATAGAAAGCATCTGCAGGAGAAGTTATTGTTGTAGATGAAATAGTTTCCACCAAGTGGTCATCAAGGGAAGTGCAAGCATTCAATAGAGTAGCCCTTTTTTCTTCAAGAATTAATGAGCAAAAAATTGCATAGGTTTCATAAAGAGGTGGCCTTGTCATTTAGAAAACAAAATGACCCATGCATTATCAGGAACGTTGAATACACTTTGAGCAGCAAAGTCAATACCCGTAGCAATCTACAACATGGTTCTTTCAAGCCATTTATGGAAGGATGAAAATAGCATGAACATATTCATCTTCCCCAAGTGTTTAATATAGCATGGGCCACCTATTCTTGAAGGCACCAAAATTCTTTCTCTTAATGTTATATATTGTAACCTCGCAGCTGAGAAATGTATCTCTCACTTGTGTAAGGCGAAGCCCTGCCAATTTTACCTTGGAATCAATAGAACACATTTTACCTCTATCTGACTAGTTATTCTTCTAAATATGTCTGTGTATAAACTCTATGTTTAGTCATTTCATCTTGATGCTTTCATAGGTTGACAACAACATATCTGGTATATCCAAGACCATTTCTGCAAGTTAACAGGAAGTGCCCAAGTTGGAGCATAAAGACAGAAGAGTAGTTATCTGACAGTGTGCTTCTGTAGAACCTATGGTAAGTTCTTTTTCTTTGTATCTTCACTAAGCCCTCTGAAAGCGCCCATATAGTTTGGTCTTTTGTTCATATGAAGTGTCTGTTCACCCTTTTGGTCTAAAGTGTTGATATAAGCTGAGTAGATTGAATCATTTGGTGCATCACCATTTTAGATAGGTTCTGCTTTTGTCATATCCTTCTCTCTTTTCATCCCCCCCCACCATTATTAATAGTAGTAGTTAAATACCATTAAAGATGCATCAAAGGGAGCTAGCCCTTATCTAGAGATTCTTTCCTTAGTTTTGCCAAGCCCACAACAAGAGGAAAGTCTCCATTGTGCCATGTGGAAGAGAGAAGCTGAGCCTTCTTTTCAAGGGTGCAATCCACTGCGTCAATAGTTACTGTTCCTACATTTGGAGGTCTAATTCAAGAATACCAACAATCAAATTATTGTAGTTCAACTCTCTACCAATCATTGGAGATAGCTAAAATAAAAGAAGACAATGTTGAAATTGGTTATCCATGTAGAGAAGAATGATTTAATGAGTTTAAAATCAAATATATCTTGCTTTAATATAGCCTTGCTTTCGATTCAGTTAGGGTAGACTTGAATGATGTAGTCACAAGGTTACTCATCACCAAATAACAACACATGTACATTGCTAATGATAGGTAGAAGGAGGGTGAAAATCAAGTTATTAATCATACATTTTAAGGTTTAGATTATTTGGAGCAACCTATAGGGTGTGATTGCAACACTCCAATGCTCCTCACAGTAATGGAGGCAGTCAAAACAAAAATGGGTAATCATGAGCATGGTGGCTTGAAAAAAGAAGTGAAGCCACCAAGAATAATAGCTAAAGATTATGTGATCCAGTGCAACTCTTTGCATAATTTATCCACCAATGATAAAACAAGAAGGTCCTTATCATGTTAAGAACAAAGCCCATGCCTTTTGGATGCTGAAAATAACAAGAAGGATCTACTACCACAACATTCATAATAGAAAGGGAGCAACCAACAATTGATTCACTAATTAGCTGCCATAAAGAACATAACACCACCAGGTTTAGCATGCAGGTCTCTCTTTTATTTATTGATACCCACCCCTATCTCTCAACACAATTCAAGGTATGGGAAAATGTATTTCTCAAACCCTATCCCATTTCAATTTTGTGAATTAATCGTAAATGTATAATTGAATTTAATAGTGTAGATTACCTTAATCCAAATGAAAACTTGCATGAACAAAACAACTAAACTCACATTCCCCTCTAAACAGTGTAAAGACCAAAACATCATTAGAATCTCATTTAATATTCCAAACCAGTAAGCCCCTTGAATTATACCAATTCTTTATAGACCAATTGGGTCACATAATATGTCATGACTCGATAAATATAGACATTGGGGAGACCTTTAAACCTTCTTTTGAGAGACGCTGAACAAACACTTTTTTCATCTAAATTAGTGCGTTGAACAACCCATCAACATAATGTTTCATAAATAAACTTATATTATAGTAAAACCATTATGAAGTTTAAAACCAAGATACCATTTTTTCTTAAAGCCATGATTCTCCCTGAAAAATATTTTCAGGTCCAATTCATTAAAATAAAATACTATGAAGTGCCCTTTGAGACAAGATTTGATCTCATACTCCTTAAAAATTTTCAAAAATTTCCTTATCCAAAAGTTCAAATAATTAATAACCATTTGCATGTCAAGGATATTACATATTAATTCTCTCATTTCTAAAGGAAGGATGTTATCCAATTCTAAAATATTCCTTAGCTTCTTAGACATTGATTCCATTTTACATTAATCATTACTTTCAATTATTTTTGTTTCATTCCCATTATTTCTCCTATAATGGCTTTAAGAAAAGGGGAGGGCCATGAGGGATTTTGGACCCCTTTCTTATTTTGTATTATTTTCTATTCCATTAGATATTAAGAGAGTTTACAAAATATTTATGAGGAAATATTATTTTAAAAAACTCTATACTTTATTAGGTATATAAATAAACTTTGTAGAACTCCATTTCTCGCATTTATTATTAACTATTTGTAAAATATATTTAATTTAAATTTAACTCATAATTAAATTGTTTTTATAAAATTTTTATTAAGAAGATTGTTAATTATTAATCTAATAACTTTATAATTAAATTATTTTTATAATATTTTTATCATAAGATTGTTAATTACTAATTTTAACTATTCAAACTATTAATATGTTTACTTATCATCGTATTTAAGATATAATATGTATAATTATTATTGAAAATTGAATTTTAATAAAAGTTAACTAATCATTAACTAAATTTTATGGCATGTTTATTTTAAAAATATTAATTAAGATTTCATAATCAAATTAGTAAATATTAAAATCTTTATATCATTGACATATTTTTTAAATACAAATATATAATATTTATCTGTAGATATTTTAAAAATTAATCGTGATTCATATTTTTTTTATAATTTTTCCTTTTTAAAAATTGTTAACCTATTAGAATGTTTAATAATCTTAAAAACTAATTAATATAGAAACCTTCATATATATATATATATATATATTACTTGTTTAAGAATTCAAATCATTCCAACCATTAAAATATTTATTTGTACCTATTCTAAACCATTATTATTAATAATTCTATTTACTTTATTATTAATAATTTTATTTATTATTACTTTTACAAACTATTTCCATTTTAAATTACAAATCATTAAAATTTTTGCTCATTTTTTAATTTAATAGAATGTTTATTATTTTTCATCATTTTCTTCAATTTTATAAAATTTTAATTTATTTTATATTAATATTTATTAAAATAAAAATAAAAATTCATTTATAAAATTAAAAAAATTAAGATATTAAAAAAAATATATAAAAAACTTATTCAAAAAATAATAACACAAAATACAATATTAATAAAAATATTTACTAATCTCCACTTCCCAAAATTTTATTTATAAATAATGCTCCACTTTAATAACCATGTGGAATGCTCCAATTTTATAACCATGTTGCATACCATTTTGATATATAATTTAATACTTTTATTAAATTTAAATCTTATTTATAATCAATAAAATATTTAGTAATTTTTCTCATAATTATTAATTCGAACACTGGTTTCGTATAACACTTTTTTTTTAGTTAAAAAAAAAAAAAACAAAAACAAAAACAAAACAATCTCCATCAACTAAAGGCATTTATACTATTTTCATATTAAAAACCCTTTTCTAAAATTCTACTTTTAAGGGTCACTCAAATTTAAATATTAAGGAAGATTTGGAGAGAGGAATTAGGGAATGTTTTAGGGTTTTGTATTTTTGTGGCACTATTATCATATTATCGATTTTAATAGATTTAGATATATTTTTAAAATTAATTACATATTTACTATATTGAGTTGGGTTATGATTTTATTTCTTAGATGGTGTTTGTAATAATTCTCTATATTAATGGTCGCCTCTTTTACACTTAAATCATTTGATACAAGTTTCACTGATGAAGCTCTAAATAATCATGGCACCAAAGAAGGAAATGAAGTTTGTACCGAAGATCTTCCATGAAGTACTAATTCTAACCCAAAAACTCCTTTACTTGATGTTGTGCTTGATTTCTCCCAATTTGACAAAGCTTACAACTAGTTTGAATATTTTATTCTTGTATTTATTTTGTTGGCCAATCCCCCCTAAGAGCCTCTTTAAATATTGGGTTCACAACCATTGGTAACCCCATGGTGTCAAGTTTGAGAGGGTACAAAACATGATCAAAGGTTTTTTTATTATTTTGCTTTGCTAATGTTGACCATTTTAAGGCTATTGTCAAGAATGGTCTCTGATTTATTTGTAATACTCTTGTGGTCTTTTCTCATCAAACTAAGGATTTCCAAGTCTTTGAGCAAGCTAAGTGCAAAATACTAATCTAAATTGTGTTCCCAGGTCTCCTTCTACCCTGTTATGGCTTCATTGAGTAGCTCATCAAACCCTTAGGGTGATTCATTTTACATGAGCAAACCAAATTATATATGGCTTCCCACAAAAGTATGTGTTGAAATTAACCTAGCCAAAGATTTGAATGAAACCATTGACTTGTAGATTGGTGAAATCTAGTTTTCATAGCATGTGATTTACATTAATCTTAAATACTTGTTTCCACTACCAATCCTCAGACCATATGATTCAATAATGCCCTTCAATGGATACTTATTGACATACTCCCTAGTAAAAATATTTGTCACAAAATAAGTTGACCAGTTCTGCGAGTGATAGATGGATCACTATGACTAGAAAGAAAATCGCTTCAAATTCTCGTGGTGTTTCTAGGTTGAAAACCATTGTGTATCAACCGATAGGTGGTCCCAGAGCTAGCTTTTCTCCTCCTAATGATGAATAAGCTATGGATTCCATCGCTAAAGTAATACCATTGCTCTTTCACATGAACCTATGGTTATCACCACCCAATTGTTAAAACCCCATTCTAAAGCGATAATCACACACACAAGTAATTCAAACATGTGATATCCTTTGATCATAAAATTATGATCAGTTAGTTCGACAGTCCCTATCATTTAGAATATGGTAAATATGTTCAAAAAAATAACGTCCCTTCCAAATGAGTGGTTTCCTATGCAACACCAGGCAAATCTCTCATTCGATAATAATTTTTAGGGACATTTTTTTGAAACTTTCCTAATATGAAAGTGTGGTGTTTTCAGGAGGTTAAAATTTCTAGTTTTCTTTTTCATTTTGTTGCTCACACAATTTAGCTAAGTGCACACTACCAAGTGTCTAGTTATGAGCTTGGTCGTGGAGGAGTCATCACATTGCTAGTACCAGAGCTTTAAAAAATATTTTTTCTTGGGGATTTGATCCTACCCATTAGGCAGTGTGGTCACTTTTTTATTTTGATGACCAAATTCTTGGGTTAGACAACTTGTATGCTTAAAATGACACCATCAAAAGAGCTCTATTTTGGAGTTGGTAGGAAGATTTGCTTCTCGAAGCTCACTGAATTCTTTGTGGTGATTTTATCATGGTGGAATCCAATAAATATAAATAAGGTTTCCTTATTATGCATTAGTTTGGTTGGGAGTAAGAATCATGTATCTACATTCATACTAATCTTGGTCTCTATGATCCCAATAACCATCGAAGAAGAGACTCTACTTCATCTTGGTTTAATTGGTCAAATTTAAGACAAGTTCAAGACATAGTGGTTAAAAGGATGGAATGACCTTTACTCATGGAACAAGATATGTTCTCCTTTTATAGTTCCACCACTTGCCCAATGTCTATTATTTATGATGCCATTATATCATATCATCAACCTAATTGTTTCTATATTGAATGGAGTTCCCATGGAACCAAATCAACTAACCTTGTTCTATCTCAATATTACTCATCTTAGGCATGAGATAACTTTGGGCCACATCAAATGGATTTGGAATCTGGTCCCCAAACCAACAAGAGACATAGGTTGGATTTATTGGTGGGTCAATGATATTACTCAGACTACCACCTTTCTTCAATTGTATGGTAAACAAATAAGTATCTTTAGACAACATGCTTATGAATCATTATATCATGAATTCCATAAGATTTCACAAGAACTTGACAATTCACCACTTAATGTCCCTTTTTCATCTCAAGTTGCTCAATGGAGACAAAATTTTGAATTTGAGGAATCCTACAAAGCCCACGAAGTCAAACTTAGAGCTATAATGCATTGGTTGAGAGTGGGAGATAGAGTTACCAAATAATTATCCACTTTTATCAACTTCAAAAAAGTTGTAGACAAAATTTAAGCCATTATAGATGTCAATGTTAGGTCTACCAAGATCCTAAACATCATGCAAGCTTTTGTGTACCATTACCAAGGAGTGTTTCCTACCTAAACTCCTTCCAAACTCATGAAACAAATCTCCTACAATGCCTTCAAGTTATCCAATACAAACTTTATGAAGCATAGAGAGTTACCTATGATTGACTGCTTAGTTTGAATGATCTCAAGGAAACAATCATGCAGATGACCTTTGGAAAAGCTCCTGATATTTATTTTTACCCATATGAATTTTATCAAGTCCTTTGGGACACTGTTGACCAAATATTCACAATGTCTATTCTTAGGGTCTTTTTTCCAACTCCCTGGGAGCCCTCATCAACTAAGGTAATATCAAACTCATCCCAGAGACTAGAAAAATTGAGCTTATTACCAATTGGAGGTTGACCACTCTTTTGATTACCTCTTATTAAATAATTGTTAAAGCCCCTGCCCTTAGGCTGAGACATATTCTTCCCCTCATTGTTAGAAGTCAACAAACAAGGTTTATGCAATATGTGGAAATTATTAACAATGTTATTTTAGTTTGGGAGGATATGGAATGGGCCAGAGTCCCTAGGTAAAAATTGATGTTTGTGAAGATTTGTTTTGAGAAAGATTATGACAAAATTGAGTGGCCCTTCATCATTGCAATGCTTCAAACTCTTGGATTTGGGCCCTAGTTCATCCATATTGTTCATATGTTATTTCAAAATGCTGGAGATTGTATTACAATTAATGGACTACAATCACACAATTTTGGATCGTTCATGTCTATTAGGAAATGTTTCACTTTGACTCCCTCTCTCTATGTGTTTGTGGTGGAAGGGTTCAACTACCTAATGGCCAATTAATCTTCAATAGGTTTGGTGAAAGGAATTTCTCTCCCCCATTTTGATCAACAACTCATCAACAAGCATTTTTCAGATGATTTATTTCTTTCCCTTTTAGAGGAAGAATATTTAATGAAGAATGCCATGGAATGCCTTGACATTTTTGGCCTTGCATTTAAATTCTCTATTCAATGAAGAAAGACACAATGCTAAAAATAGTCTCTCTCCCCCAAACCTCCTTGGTTAGAAGACATCGATAGTAATGGATTCATCTAGGTTTGTACTTTAAGTTTTTGGGCATTCCCTTTGATTTTCAAGATTCTCCATGTAAACTTTGGTCATATGTTCTTTAGAGTGTTGAGAAAAATATTGCTTATTGGATCACCAAACCTATTTCTTTATTATGGAAGTTCTAAGTTTACTTGAAAGTGATCTTTTCTACCCATTTGTACTATTTTTATTTTTGTGCTCCTTTGAAGGCTACCTATGGTAAATTGGAGAAGTTATTTAGATATTTTCTCTAAGCAAAATTATAAGGTTGGTTTAACCTTTTAGGGTTTTAATTATGTAAATCCTATGTTTGATTAAAGCCATGAGTAGTCTAAATAAGTGAAATAATATGCATAAAATAACCACTTATTTTCTATAGATTTTTACTAGCTTTGACATTCTAAAAATAGTAATAAATATGTCCAAATAAAGACTTATATGGAAAATGCATGTTAGATGGTTTGAGTGCTAGAAATTGAGGTATGAATAGGTCTGAGTGTCATCAACTAGATCCTTTTATCAAAAACCCTCCTAAATGGTAGCACCATATTTTTACAAAGGTGCCATGTGGCTCTAGTGTCCTAATAATGATGTTAATGTCCCTTGTGTAGGACAGTCCCGAACTTCTAGGTGTACATGTGTCTATGTTTTTGGGTTTTGTTCTTGCATGCACAAAGTATAAAAGTATGTATTATGTCTGTGATAGTTGAATTATGATGCAAACCCTAATCATCCTTGAAAATAAGGCATGAACTAAAAAGTTTGTTCATTAGTAGGATAGGCTAAATATCCTCAGCACCTCATTGTGAAGAGATTTGCCTACATACCAATACTCTAAGCAGGGATCAAGCCTGATGTGTTCTCTCCACCTAAGTGTTGGTGCAAGTGCAAGTGATGCTAGTATGATAGTGGCCTTGAGTGCCTTGAATGTGCTTGAGATTGGAATCTAGAAAATATGAGCTTAGGGATGTTGTAGATGGTAGTATGCATAAGTAAGGTAGAATAAGGATTATTAACCTTGATTTTTCTCAACTTGTTTCATGTTTGAATAGTTATTTTGCATCTAATTTCCATATAGTGGATAGAAGGCTAAAAATCATGTATTTATTGTGTTTTGTTGCTTGTGTAGATAATAAAAGATGCTTAGGCTGACCTTAGGATGGTTTTACTTTTGAAAATATACTCATTTAAAAAATATAGGGTAAAGGACATAGGCACCATTTTATGGACACTAGAGCCATGTGGCTCTAATGTCATCAATGTGGTTCTAATGTCCAACTAGTAGAATGCTAGGCATGAAGGGCTAGGATCAGGAAAGGAGGCTATGAGATTGTGTTTAAGCTGACTAGGGACACATATAGCCCGCACAAGGGCTATAAAAGAGTGATAATAGGCTCTAGGATATGTCTAAGGCTAAGATAGGAATATGTAGTCTCAAGTAGCACTCTTAGCACTCAAATACTAATTTTAAGTGATTAAATTTCCCCCCATTTATAATAAAAATGCAATAAACTTAAATGACTAATATAAAGGAAAAAGAAGTGTACTTGGACTTACCTAAGAATTGAAGCCCATGAAACTAAATTTAAATGTGTGAAACATGATCCAAAGTATGTCCTACAAATGAAACATGCATAAATCAATCCTTATTTAAGAGATATCAAAATCAAAAGACTACGTTGAGTAAATAAATAACTAAATAAAATCAATTAAAGAGATGGGAAAGAGGAAATGAATGAATACACCTCGTTAGGTGTGCAAACCAACACATGAACCTGATGACAACCTATGTGTGCATGTATATAGTGATTAATCATTGAGTAACTTAGACTGAGCTAATAGCTTTCTCAATTCTCATGTGTGGGTGGCTTAAGAACTCAATCCATTTTTGACTCCATCATTGCCCACCCTTGATTGGTGGATCATGACCTGTGAATAACTTGGATTGGATTGATAGTGTGTCCAACCTTTCATGTGGGTGGCTCAAGAACTCAATTAGACTATGAATCCATCATTTGCCACCCATGTGTAGTAGATGCATATGAAATTAAAATATGAAAAGTGCTAGAAATGTTTAACTGATTATAACTAACTATGTATATTAGCTCTACGGACACACTCTGCACCACTCAAGAATGCAAACCATTGTAGATGTAGTAAGGCATGAAACTAGTGACAACCTAAAATGTGATGTCAAGTGTATATAATGTAGATAATGACATGGGATTTGTCATCTCATTTGATCAACCAGTGTGTAACTAAGCATATGGAAACAATGTGCCACACACATGCCCCTAATCTAATATCTAAGTATATTGATTCTGGACTGAGTTGTAATACATGTATCTAAATTGAATATGGTAATGATCATGCCATGTATGATGCCTCCAATTTGAACAACTGATATGAATATAAGTTGAGTTAGTTTGAATCTAAGCAAAATCTAAACATAACTGCCAAACCTATAACTAGATCTATGCAAACCTATATTATACCTGGTGTACTATTTTGGCTAATATAAGCTTCCCTAAAATTAAGGCTACTAGACAGTAGTGCCACATCTTGGATAGTAGCACCATATGACACTAGTATCCTTATTTGGGTGTTAATGTCTTTCTAGTTTGAAATCTATGTCACTATACTACTTTTTGAGTCACTATTTTCCCTCTATGTTTACTTATGTTTGATTTTCTAAAACTAAGCATGTGTCCTAAAAATATTTTTTGAATGCAATATAGGATCTTGATATCTATGACAAATCCCTGTGAATTTCCCCTCTTTTTAGAGTATTTTTTAACCCATGCAAGAACTATTCTCAAAAGAAAAAGCTCTATAAAATGTCTGTTAGTCAGAGCATATATGATAACTACTTGATAATCCAATATAATGTGCAAACATAACATTAGAATGTAAGATAAATTGAGCATAAGTATTCAATGTAAGATATATGTCATGTCTAACATTGTAAAAGGATATCAAGATAGATGTAATCAATGTATGTAACAACAAATTCAATTAGAAATGAGTAGCTACCTAGTGGGATGGGACATGATGTCCATCATGACACCCACGTAGAAAGAGTAGATGCATGAGATCCCTCATGGCATCCAAAAATGGTATGTGTAATAATCAAAGACAAGTGTCATGGCCATGATTCATATAATAAAGCATATGTACAAAACACATGAGGCGCACAAAGTAGGCCAAGGGGTCATAATATAACGGACATGGGCACATGTCATTAAAATTCAAGAAAACAAAAAGGACATATTCATATGTCCACATACGCAAGCAACAAGCAAGTTGGTTTAGAGCCACAAAGAAAGACATGTTCAAATGTCTGCATACACAATCAGGAAAGCACACATAAGGATATGGGAAAATATCCAAAACATACATATTGTGAATAGAAGTGGCTTAGAGCCAAATAACAATGGCATATTCAAATTCTCTTGAATAGGTGAAGCATATAAATATAATAAAATCTAAACAATGAAATCTATAAATGAAAGCATGCATGAGTATGTAAGATCAAAGATGTACATAAGTTGAGTCTAAAGTAGTAATAAGCGATAAAAATTATGAGTATGAGGAGCAATCATTATTATCTAGATATAACAATGCTAATCTAGAATGTAGAGTATCTAAGGATAGAACCTATTAATAGAAATCATGTATAGGATGTCCCCAATTGGGATAATGTGTCAAGTGAATAATCATGGATCAGTGTATATTCTCGTAGTGGGTAGATAATAGCATATCTGAATGAGTGTAGTGGTCCTGAGTCCTGTATGTAATATGCAATCAATCGACAAGAACAAGTGAAGCATGTAGTATGATAAAACTGACTATACTAAGATAACTAGCATATGTAATGTTTGGAAAATATAAGAAGTGTAAACATAGAAATGCATGCAATATATAAATTTTATGTTTTCTGGGTAATTATTTGAATATTTTTGTGTTTTGAATTATTATATTATTTTTCTATTTTCTAGATATAAGTTGTATTCAAGCAAAATGAAAATGAATTATGTACAAGGAGCAAAGAGAGAGAGAAAGTATGTACAAGAAGAGAGAAACCATATTAACCAATGAGTTTCAAGAGAAACTCACTATCATTATGGCATGTGTCAAAAATAGGAATGGTAATCTCTTGTGCAGTGTGAATGCTATGTTGTAGTTCATCATTAGAATCATAATAACCTAGAATACTAGAGGGAATTACCTGGTATTGTGGAGTTGACCTTTTTAAATTGTGATTTGAAATATTGATTGTGATTTTTCCATTTGAAACTATGCTTATTGTAGGTGGATGGTGTTGTGGAGGCACTTTTTCTAGAAAGAGTCTTGTGAGAATGTTCATTTGTGTAACATGATTTTGAATTTGCAACTTAAGATCTTGATCTTTCTTTAACATTTTCTATGTGTTTGGATATTTTTCCTTGATAACCTGTGTCTATGAATGATTTACCTTAGGTTGTTCAATAAATCCCAAACCTTGTTGACCAATATTATTAACTTCTAGAATAGGAGTAGTCATGTTTTGGGTCTGCTTGCCCAAACATTTACCATGATAATCAAACTATTATAGATATTTTTGACCAAAATTATACCATTTTGAAAGTTGAGCCTCATTTTGGAGAGGTGTATTTATATATTTTATTTGATTAGCCTATGTTTTTGTACTATTTCTTGCTCTGATTATGCTTTTTGAACTTTTTTTTGTTTTGAGTTGTGCTTTGGTAACCATTTTTGTATTATTTTTGAATTGGACCCTTTTTGAACTTGTATATGTGCCATTATATGTTGTTTGGATGATGTATCATTGTTTGAGTCATATGTATGCATTATCTATTGTATTTTATTTTTCAATGCTAAACATGAATATTGTGGTGCCCATGTATTCTATGATATGCATAAAAATATTTGGATCTTCTCATTGGGTGTAGAGGAGGTAGATTGATCAACTTAACTTTAATCATTTTCCTTGGTATCTCACTTGAACTTTTATTTGATCTTTGAATGTTTTGTGAATCACTAGTTTTAGATGTACTTTGTTGTGATTTTGTGTTTTGATATGTAACATTATTTACCATAAATTGATTATTTGAAGAAGCATATACATGATTTACACTAGTGTGCCCTGTAGGCCTTTGTCTTGTAAATTGATTTTTCAATGTTGTAATATTTTCATGTAATAGTTGATTCTAATTTTTTAATCTTGAAATTATCTTGCTCATACTGATAATTTAATCACATAGAGTCTCGCAAGTGCAAACCCTCATTATTTATGATTGAACATGTAGGCACACACCCTATAGGGAAGAGGTGTGAATATGCCAAGTATAGAGATTAGTGACATTGGTATAGGCTTCTTGATCTCATGGAAGAGTGATAACATGGCCCTGGTTAGAGGAAAATTAGCTATCACCTTTATGGAGATGAGGAGGATAAAGAGATTCTTTTTTGTGCATAATATATGACATTGAAACTTAAAACATAGTTGTTAGCTTATGTGCTAAATCCTCTATGTGTATATGGGTTTGATTGTTAATGGAATTCCACATAGGAGAAAGATAACATGATATACAATATGACATATATTATAATTGATATAAAACATAATCTATACATGTGTTCATGTCTTTTTTAAGTTCATTTCAAATTAGAGGAAACAAACATGTAAATGAAAGTATTAAACTTTACAAAAATAAGTAATTGATTTATTCTATCATTATGATCATGATTATATCAAATAAAATAAGAAAATATATGGATCTATAATTTGAATGATGGAAATGCAAACCCTAGGGTTACTAGGTTTAGGGTTTATGTATTGTTCGATGTAAGTCGGGTTCACCAAATGTTTTAACTTTTTAGAGTTTTACTTATATAAATATTATGTTTGATTAAATGGCTGAGTAGTCTAAATATGTGAAATAATATGCATATAATAACTATTCATTTGTTACATATTTTGATTAACTTTGAATTTCTTAAAATAGTAATAAATATGTACAAATAAATACTTATCTGGAAAACCCCTGATATGGATGGTTTGAGTGTTGGGAATAGAGGTATGAATAGGATTGAGTGTCATCAACTGGATCCTTGTATTAGAAAGCCTCCTAGATAGTAGCACCACATTTGGATAGAGACATCATGTGGTTCTAGTGTCTTGATAATGGCACCAATGTCCCCTATGCATGACTGTCTTAAACTTGTAGGTGCATTTATGTTTGTGTTTTTGGGTTCTATTCTTGCATGCATGAAGTCTAAAACTTTGTATTATGCCTATAATATCTGATTTATGATGCAAACCCTAATCCTCCTTATAAGTAAGGCATGAGTTGAAAAGTGTGTTCGTTGGTAAGATAGGTTGGGCATCCTCAACATCCGATTGTGAAGGGTATAATGTACCCAATGTTGATCGAGAGCTTTGGAGGACCCTTAGTTCATTATTGTTTTGATAATTAAGGGTGAAAGAAGAAGGAAATTAGTGCACCACTTGTGAAAGGACATTTCAAAGGAAAGGTACTTTATGATTCTAATTTTGAGTTATGTTTTGGAGAAAAGTACTTTATGTTTATTTCACTTAAGTAGAGGAATTCATGAGTCTTGGCTTATAAGACTTAAGTTGTTTTAAATATTAACCCTCTCTTTCTATTTTGGAGCACTACACTTGGAGGAGGGTGTTAAAGAAGAATGAGGGCTAATTTGAAGACTATGTGCATATGATAATTGACTTTGGTGATCAAGTATGTCAAGCTTGGTTATTGAAGGTATAGGCTTGAAGAATGTTACCCTTCAAGTTCTACAAATTATTCTACAAACAGTGTCTATCAACACCACTCATTGATTGGAAATCATGTTCAATCCATTGAAGAATTATTTGAGGTTTTGTCTAATACTTACAACTTGTGGAAAATTGGCTTAGAGTACTAGAGCGAACCACTTAGGGAGTTCGTGAGGCTACCAAGAGTTGGTGATTTGCTTGAGGATTGAAGGTTGCTAATTAGTCCTTTGGTAATTTGTTTGAGGGCTTGTAAAACATCCTTTGGGAGGCTTGTTGTTGGTAGAAACCCTCTCTTAGGGTTTTAATATTTATGTTATTTCTTGATGGAGTGAATTATTCTAGAGGTATATTGGTGAGTTTTAGGTTGATTAATGCTTGAAAATTATTTGCATAATTTTATCTAGTGGGATTAATTATTTTGAGAGGTTTTTGAGGTTGTGTGAAGGTTTTTGTGAGGGTTTTAATATTCAAAAATTTAATCCTTATTTTTTCTTGGTGGGTGATAGGGATTGGAGTGTTGTGAATGCGTTTTCTAAGGGTTTGACACTCAAAAAAATATTCTTTATTTTTCATGGACCAACGAACTAAATTGAGAGGTTGTGAACCTTATTTGGTAAGGATTTATGCTTAGAAAAATATTCATAATTATTCCTATATTTTTCCAAGGAGATCGAATTAATTTGCAAGTTTGGGAGGCCTTGTTGATAGCTATTTTTAAGTGTTTAATTTTCAAAAAATATTTATAATATTTTCCTTGAGCTAGACAACATGTGTAAAGGGTTTGAAGTGATCTTGTTAAGTTGAATATTACTCTTTTGAAGTTTGATATTTATTAGGGTTTTTGGCCTGATTTTTAGAAGAGTATCCAAGGGTTTACATGGTTGTTTGCAGAATATAGGACTATTGTACCCATCACTTAATTAGTATAATTTTGCATTTATTTCTAGTAGCTACATTATTTATTCATGCTATAAAAAGGTACACACGTATAACTTTACATTGGTTATTTATTGAAGCATTTATGGAGTGTTATTGTGGGGGTTTGGGAATATCATTATGGTTAGGGTTTGTTGAGTTTGTGGGTAGCATACAATTTATTTTCATATTAGTTTGGGGTCTTAAATAAAATTAATTATTTTGGATTGGGATCCTATTTAGGGTCACTACAGTGGTATCAAATCGATATCTTGGCCATATTTGATGGGTATGAGTGTTTGATTGTATGAGTGATACTAAGAATTTTTTAGTTTATTATAAGAAATTTTTTGAGACTCCAAGTGTTGAGAGTTTAAAATCAAAATAGGATATGGGTGACATGGATCACCAAGAGACATAAAGAGAAAGGAAGGAGAGGATATAAGATGAGAGAACACAAAAATATGATCAGAATCAGGAAAGGATAGCTATAGTTTTGGAGGGTCTCCTACACACTCTTAGTGATAAGAGTGATTCAAGGGCACCTAATGGAGATAGTGGAGCTTTAGGTAGTAAGACAGATATGGGGAATGGGTCATCCATTCTTAGGCCCACTTTTCCTACTTTCATTCAAAAAGAAGAAATCGTACATAGGAGGGAGGGATCATCTAATCCTAGTGAGGATTTGAACAAGGAGATAAATGAATATGCAACTTTGGATAATGCAATAAGATAGGTTACGACCTTTTATGAGTATTAGCTTGGAAGAGGGGATACAATGGTCCCAAGATTGGATAGAGATTTAGAAGCACTTAGGGAGATCTTTAATATGCATTGGGGAAGATATCTCTTTCTAATTTTGATGGGTTACATAAGAGTTCAACGAGGGCTTGGATACAAAAGGTAGACACCTTTTATTCACTTTGCCCCATGGCAGAGGATGAGGATATCCAGTTTATGACATTGCATTTAGAGGGGGTAGACCATGATTGGTGGTAACAGGAATTGATCACACAAGGGCATCATCATATACATTCATATGAGAAGTTCAGTAAGAGGTTAATAAAGAGATTTGATAGAGTGGATCCTGAACTTTATTTTCAAGATCTAGCTCAATTGAGGCAAAAGGCCTCAGTTGATAAGTATGTTTCAAAGTTTTAGAGACTTACAGTCATGGTTACTAACATTTTAGATATGAGGCTTATGGTTTTATTCACTGAGGGCTTGGTTGATTCCTTGAGGGGATTGGTCAAGACATTTGATCCACCATCTTTGAGAGAGGCCCTCCAAAAGGATATGATTTGGAGTCATATACTTCTAAAGGTAGGTTTCCACCTTTGGGGTAGCCAAAAGGATATTTTGTACTATCTACAAGATAGACTAGAGGTATCAGTTTTAGGTAGCCTAAGGGACACTATATAGGGCCTCCTAAGGCCAATCTTGAGGGTCCTTTGACTAGAAAAAATCCTTTGGATTTGGGGCAACCAAGGCAACTACCTCAAAGTATTTTTGAGGAGAGGAATCAATTAAGGAAGAAAGGACTTTGATTTGATTGCAAGGATCCTTGGGTGAGAGGCCATAATTGTCATGGCAAGGGACATGTTCATTACATAGAGATAGTTCTAGAATAGGAGGATGAAGGGGAAGATGGTGGGGCAACCACCTATGAGGAGGAAGTTTTTGGGATTGAAGGGGAAGAGGAGTTTAGTGGCACCTTGGAATAACTTTTAGGAACTCCTAGGTACTATCCATTTAGTGTAAAGGTGTATTTGAAGGGAAATTCCATTTACCATACTCATTGATAGTGGAAAAACTCACAACTTTAATGATATAGGCCTTGTGACTTCTTTTGATGTATAACCCATTGAGTTCAAATGGTTTATAGTCACTATGGTGGATGGATTTACTATCCCTTGCACTACCAAGGTTCTAAAGCTTTGCATTACTTTGGAGGGGCACATGGTAGAGGATGATTTATATGTAGTTGGTATTGGAGAGACCAATATAGTCCTTGGAATCCAATGGCTACATTCCCTTGGTGAGTACACATAAAATTACCAATCTATGGAATTGTAAGTCAAAGTGGGAAACAATGAGATCGTCTTGCATGGTTTGAGTGAAAGAGAAACACCCCCACCCTCATCAAATCATATGATTAAAGGGTGTTTAATGAGCATGGGATGGATTGAAAAAAAGACAAGGGTAGGGCTATTTCTAGGCACTATGGGCAGCCATATACTTGCCAAAAAGAAGAGGTAAGGATGTAAGAAATAAACATGAATGATTATGATTTTTGCTTGCCACATGATGATTGGATAAAGGAATTTACTTGTTCACATAGGCAGCCCAAAATTTGTTGTAAAAAACACTTCATTTCTAAATGCAAAAGTAATATGAGGGTTGATTATTACTTGAAAGATGCTGAGTTGAAAGAAAAGGTACAATGATATGACAAAGATGAAAGTTCTGATTTTGGTTTCATTAAAAATTTTAGATTCCCAAGGAAAGTGCAACCCCACATTCAAGGTACAAATTCTGATTTTTTGAGTTTTATGAGAAGGAACAACCATCTAACAAAAGTTGAAATACTAAAATCTGTTGCATGAGAAATTCTGAATTCACATGGAAGGTACAACTATGTATTGAAGGTATATATTCTATTTTTTTGGACCATTTCCAACCTATGTTACAATGTGAAAATATTAATTTTGAGAAGCATGGAATCAAAGGGGAATTGGAGAATACATGTTTCCTTAAAGGAGAAAATGTGACATTGGACAACCTTTTGCACTATGAAAATTAATTTTGTTTGATAGCCCTAACTCTCTTATTGCAAATTTTGAATCATGGGGTGATTATTAGAGAATATGGAGCGAAAAGGGTCACTAAGTAGCAGTTTGATGTTGAAAAGATTGAGTATATGGGATGGAAGAATGGTTGTACTTCATTATTACAACCCTCCTAGATACATATTCAGATTTGCAAAGAAAAATATAGCCCTTGGAGAGGTAAATTTGGTGAGTTTGGAGCATGTTAGTCTTCATGGTAGGTGGCATGATTCTTTGAACAAGGCAAGGGTTCAAATTAAATTATTTTATTTATGGAAAACAGTCCCAAGGAATGTGTGTATAATAGAGGATGTTGGAGTAGTTCCATATTTATTGCAATTGCTTGAGGACAAACAATTTTGGGTGGGGAGGACTGTAATGTCCCCAATTTTGATTAGAGATTTGAGGACCCTTTGTTCATTATTATTATAATACATAAGGGTGAAACAAGAAGAAGGAACTTAGTGCATCAATTCTGAAAGGACTTTTAAAAGGAAGGGTACTTTATGATTCTAATTTTGAGTTATATTTTGGAAAAAAATACTTTATATTTATTTCATTTAAGTAGGGGAATTTACGAGTCTTGGCTTATAAGACTTAAGTTGTTTTAAATATTAATCTCTCTTTCTATTTTGGAGCGCTACACTTGGAAGAGGGTATTGAAAAAGAATGAGGGCTCATTTGAAAATTATGTGCATATAATAATTGGCTTTGGTGATCAAGTATGCCAAACTTGGTTATTGAATGTAGAGGCTTGAAGAATGTTACCCTTCAAGTTCTACTAATTATTATACAAATGGTGTCTATCAACACCACCCATTGATTGGAAATTGTGCTAAATCCTTTGAAGAAGTATTTGAGGTTTTATCTAATACTTGCACCTTATGGCAAATTGGTTTGGAGGACTAGAGCAAACCACTTAGGGGGTTCATGAGGCTACCAAGAGTTCGCAACTTTTTTGAGGACTGAAGGTTGCTGATTACTCCTTGGGTAATTTGTTTGAGGATCTGCAAAACATCCTTTCAGAGGCTTATTATTGGTAGAAACTCTCTCATAGGGTTTTAATATCTTATGTTATTTTTCCTTGATAGAGAGAATTATTCCAAAGGTATATTGGTGAGTTTTGGGTTGACTAATGCTTGAAAATTATTATAAAATTATTTGCATAATTTTATCTAGTGGGAAAAATTATTTAGAGAGGTTTTTGAGGTTGTGAGAAGGTTATTATGTGGGGTTTAATATTCAGAAATTTATTCTTTATTTTTCCTTGGTGAGTGATTGGGATTGGAGTGTTGTGAATGCATTTTGTAAATGTTTGGCACTCAAAGAAATAGTTTTTATTTTTCGTGGACCAACAAACTAAATTAAGAGGTTTTGAAACTTATTTGGTAAGGATTTATGCTTAGAAAAATATTCATAATTATTCCTATATTTTTCCAAGGAGATCAAATTAATTTGTAGGTTCAGGAGGTCTTGTTGATAGCTATTTTCAAGGGTTTAAATTTCAAAAAATATTTATAATGTTTTCTTTGAGTTGGACAATTTGTATAGAGGGTTTGAAGTGATCTTGTTAAGCTAAATATTGCTCTTCGGAAACTTGATATTTATTAAGGTTTTTGGCCTAATTTTTAGAAGAGTCTCCAAGGGTTTATAGGGTTGTTTGCAAAATATAAGACTGTTGTACCAATGATTAATTAATAGTGTTGTCCCTGAAAAATGACTTCTCATTTTTCGGACAACATATGATCTATTTTGGCCCTGCAAGACCAAAATCGTCCTTCCCATTTACAAAATTTGTTCAGAGCTTTCAAATTCCTCATTTTTCAAGCTTTTTCAGTAAAGGGATTAACGGGTTCAAAGGTTTGACGTCATTAGCAAGAGCTAGGCGCATTTGTTATAGGTTCAAAGTTCAACCATTTTAAAGGTCCTGCAGCTCCAAGCACTTAACCAGTTTCAAAGGCTCAAACCGTTGAACCGTTGAACCTTGAACCATTTTGGTTCATCAGTTCAATGGGTTCAATGATCAAGAGGTTCAATGCATTTGGTTCAAAAGGATATCAAAGGGGCTTAGCCAAATAAATGGAATAAACCATTGAACCTTGAACTGCTTCAAAGTTTAATGGTTCATGGGTTCAAAGGTTCAAAGGCTGCCCCAGTTAAGGAAAGAAGCATGTGCAAAAGAAAGAGTCAGGTGGATGCTGCCAAGTGTCGACGGCTGAGCCCCACTAAATTTTTTTTCTGTGAATTGGCAGATATTGCCACATGTCCCTCTTGAAGCTTATTGGGAGCCTCCAAGTGTCAATACATGTAGTCTCTTCCCTTAGCTTCACTATTTTGAGAAAATACCATGGTGGGCCTAGGGACGAGCAACTAAATGAAGCAGAATGCACCAAGTGTCTACATTCACGCAACTAACAAATGTATTCAGACGGCACCACGTGTCCCTTGTAGATATCAATGGAAGCTGACAAGTGTCATTGTCTGAGAGAGCTTAACTAAGCCCCAAATGTTTCTATGGTGTTGCAAAATCCTAAGAGCAAAAAGTGCCAAGTGTCAATGGTGGAATGTTTCAGTATGATGTGGCAGAAGATGCCACGTGTCCCTGAAGAAGCGATGAAAGATGCCACGTGTCAAATGATGGGGCACCCTCAAATGCAAAGATAGAGAACCAAAAGGAGGGGACTTCTTTTAGACATTTTGTCTGAAGGAAATAAAGTGACCAACAACCCTCTGAAGAAATTGAAGCCTGAAGGCCACTTGGAAGATCTTGAAGGGCAGATACCCTTGTAGGGGGGACACTCGACACACATGAAATGAACCTTTTTCAAGACCCCAAAAGGCATGTTCCCTTCAGAAAAGGTTGAAGCATCAAAGCACATTGGAAGATGCCAAGTGTCACACATCGAGACACAGTTTCAAATGAAGCTTCAAAGCGTAGAACTCACCACATGTCCAGTCCTAGTGCAGCAAAAGCTGTCACATGTCTGCATTTGCACCCCCAGCCTTTAATAGTTTCAAAGCTTATTCTGATAAGCTTATTTCAAAGACACGGATGCCACCACGTGTCCTCACTTGCATCACAGTAGAATGACAGGCCCGTGAACGTCAAATTCAAAGTGACTAGCTAGCCGTTAACCTTCAACTGAGGAAAGACCCGTGAACACCAAATCGGTTGCATTTAAGTGTCTATTGATTCTAGCAGACTCAAGGCGTGGACCTGAATGCATTAAAAGAGCTTAAGGCCAGGACAAAGAGAAGGAAGAGGCAAAACGGGAAACTCAATGGGTGTTATTTCCAGTAAGTAAAGCAGTTCATCGAGTAGATATTTGGGGCCTCCAAACATTGAAAGCACCACCTGTTTGTCTCCTTTGAGATAAAGGCAGAATAGATAATTACGCGGCTAGTAGGTGATGGAATGAGCGATTCAGGCTAAGGAGTAGACAACGGAGATGAACTAGCACACCATAGTTAAAGCAACTGCCCTATTCCAGCATAATAAAAATAAAGAGTGCATCCAAGGGATTAATGCGCTGAATGGATCACCCCATGGGAAAAGGTGTTAGGCCTTTCTCTGCCTCTATATAATATAATCTTTCATATCATTGAAGGAGACTTTTTTCATTTTTATAATAGTGAAACTCTGCCCATTTGAAAGAAGAAGACTGAGACTTTGAGCTCAGATTGTAATTTCATTTCATTTTATCTGAAGGAGAAAGCAAGTTGCTTACAGACTTTGTGTTATTTTGGCTTATACTACTTTAGGAAATCATTCTTATGTATGTTTCCTAGAAGCATTCTTATTCATTTAATTTGACAAGCAGAATTAGTGAAGGTAAAAAGGGAGGTGTCCTGAAGCCAACTGTGAGAAGACTTTGTGCTTTCATAATTGTTTTTAGCGTGTGTTTTTCCTTTTATTTCTGTGTTGAGGATTCTGGGATGACTTTGTGCCCCCATTATCCTTTGTCTTATACTCTTTGGGCAGTTGAGGTGGAAACTTTGTGTTCTGTTTCATCCTGCTGGTTACTGCGCCCTTTTGTCACTAGTTACTTTCACTACCTGAAAGAAACTCCTGTTGTTTCCTACAAGAATACTTTTGAAAGAAGAGAAGTGCCTTTAGTGTTTCCACCTGGATTTTCTCCTTTGTTTGTGAGCATCATCTCTAAAAGAAGAGATATGGATGGTTTATTCTGCCCCCCATGTGTTATTTTCTACTTATTTATATTGTATATAGCTCCTACGTATCTATAGGGAACCTCCCCTTCATGAGAGGAGAGATTTGTCCCCTATTGATGTAGTAAACCTGCACAACTAGCCGACCAATCTTCCTGCTATGGTTGATCAGACCTATTTTGTTTATCAGTACACTGATTGACAAAATATTCACCTAACAATTTTTGGTGACTCCGCTGGGAAGGGACAAGTAGTTTGAAGCCTCAAGCTTCAAATTAAATTAAGACCAGTCCTTTTCCATTTTTGTTTCACAATCTGGCAACTCCATGCTATACCAGAGGCCATAAATCCCAAGGTGTTGTTGACCCTGCTTTTAATTTGGTGTAACAGAGTAATTTTGAGTTGTTTCCTCCACAACCTCACCTTAGATGAACTAGGAGTCTTCCTCCTAGCCCTACCAGGTCACCACCAAAAGGCAGAGCTTATTTTTCTATTGCTAGATGAGTTTTGCCTATCCACACTCCACCTGGATTAGTGATCCCACTTTTACATAATCAAATCATGGCTCAAGGCCCTTGGGGTAACTCTTTCGATCCACTGAATTTGACTCCACCTTTGCATGAGATTCCACGCAGTTCAAGGAAAAATTTCACCAAATTCTTTGGTGATGGAAAAGTTCATCCTGATAAACACATTGTAACTTTCAGCATAGCCTGTGGCATAATAGGGGTGGAATTTGAAGACATAGCAGTTAGGCTGTTCATGGAGACACTACATGGTGCTGCTGCAGACTGGTTCTACCACCTACAGGCTAGATCAGTGACTAATTGGGACACTTTGAAAGATAAATTTGAAGCTAGGTTCAAGCCTACAAAAGATGTACATGCCTTGCTGGTCCAGCTCACTTAGATGAAGAAAGAGCCTCATGAGCCTATGAGAGATTTTATTTCCAGGTTCAACAAGCTGAGGCACATGATTCCCATGGTTGCCCAGCTGACACCTCAGACCCTCAAATGCTTCTTCATTAACTCACAACTACCTGAAGTGAGTTTCTTATTGAGATGGGTCAGACACATATACCTCACTGTTGTTCAGGACTTTGCTACTGACGTAGAAGATGACCTTATCTTGGTAGGAAAGATAAGGAGAGACCCTAATAAAGGTAAATCCTCTTCATCTTTTGAATACTCACCTATAGCCACCACTGACCCAATGGTGTAAAAGTTGGCAAACAAAATGCTAGCTCTTAGAAAGTAAGTGGCGCAAGGGATGTCATCTGCCCCTGCATACATAGATATGCCCAGGAGGACATTTCAGAATCAGGCATACCAAGGCAATGCTACCAGGAATCTAGGATACCAAAATTGCCTTCCTCCTCCATAAAGGAACCTCGCCCTTGAGGCACCTCCAACTAACTCAGCAATTGGATATCTTGAAGCTGAATCGGACTTCTCATTCCAGCCTGAGTTGAATCCCAAAGATGATGCTAATCTCTTCACTGAGGAAGAAGAAGAATTAGCTGGCGACTCCCATATCAGTTTCCTGAATTATCAGGACGAACCTAAAAGTGAAGGCAATGCAGCTGAGGGGTCATATGTTGTATTCACCCGGTCCAAGAATCAATCGGCTCAACAAGTTGATAAAGAGAAAGCAGAGGAGTGACATCAACTGGAAGTTTTAATTGCTAAGTGGGGATCCACTCTTCCTTTCTAGCTAAAGGACTCGGTGATTGCGAAAAAGGTAAGTATCCCAAATGCCCCTATGCCTTTTACTTCAAATCCGTAGTCCAGTCCTCCCCCTTTAAAAAATCAAAAGGATGAACTCCCATCCTCTGCTCCTAGCTTGTTCAAGACATTTGATATCATTGACCATATAAAGAAAACCAAAATTTAAATGTCTGAATTTGAATTTTTGCAGTTCCATCCTGAGCAATTAAACAGACTGGTTTAATGTGTTAAAAACTAGAACATCCCTATTGAACAAGCAATTCCCAAAGTGACACATGATCCTGCCAGGAATGCACCCACCAAGAAAAACCTTGTCATTGCTCCCCCTACTGCTCTTGGTAGAACTGAACCTTTTTATGTCTCAATGCTGATAAATGGACATCAGATGAATAATTACATCATTGATTCTAGAGCTTTAGACAATGTCATGCCTGCTAAAGTGGCTGAATCCCTTGACCTTACATTGACCAAGACTTTTGGTAGATGCTTCTCCATGGAGAACAAACAAGTGTCTTTACTGGGACAAATTAAAGATGCCCAATTTGCATTTGCTGCCTTTCTAGGCAAAAGAATCAAGATGACTGTCTTGGTAGCAGATGTCCTAGCATCATACGACATCCTTCTTGGGCAAAATTTTTGTAGGGATGTTGGAGGTGAATTGAGCATGGATTTATCAGAGGTGAGGATTTCAGTCAAAGGTGTTATGAAGAGGTTGTTCCCTGAGAAGGAAGTGAAATATGTGGTTACCCAGACCTCAACACCTGAAGCTCAAATTCTATTTGAGTCTTCAGGCATGGGTAACTACTTTCTATACACGGATGAAGTTCATGAGACATCTGATGAAGCTCCTATAGATGAAAGCTTGGAAATGTATTCAGCTAGAACAACAGAGGAATTGGCTAAGCACAAAGTAAGTGTGGAAGTATCTCCACCCCTGGATGAAGAAGAATCCAAAAGAACATTAGTATCAAATGAGGTATGGATTATTGAATTTGATGGCAACTGCTCTTCCACTGGTTTAGGATCTGAGGTTGTGTTAATATCTCCTCAATGAAATATTTTTCCCTCATCTTATTAATTGCAATTTAGCAACATGAATAACACAGTTAAATATGAGTCTCTGTTGCTTGGATTGAGAGCCGCTTGAGACAAAGGCATCAAGCTCCTTCATGCTAAAGGAGATGCCAAATTAATGGTTTTTTAGGTAAGGAACCTGTATCAAACCAAGAATGAAAGATTGCGTCATTACTGCAATCTAGTCTGTGACTAGCTTGAAGACTTTGATGCTTTTAGCATCTCTGAAGTTCTTAGACAATTCAATGACCAGGCAGATGCACTGGCTGTTTCAGCTACGCTCTTGGCCCCCCACCCAGATTTCAAAGGAGATAGGTACACAATTGAGATGGTCTTTCAGCCAAGTGTACCTGATAATGCCAATCATTGACAGGTATTTAACAATGATAACCAAATCATTGCCTTCCTGGAACAAAAAGATGGCTTTAAATGGCTGCATTTTAAAGGTAGTGAACCTTAGATGCGTGAACCAACGCCTAAATCAAATGCAAACATAGGTGAGGAGTTCTTTCAACTCAAAGGGAATAAGATTCCCAAAGGCCTGGTTTCCCTTGAGAAGTTGTTTGATAAGCATGATAGATTCATCAGACAACAGCCAATGGATTCAAGCTCATCTCAGGAGTTTGATCAAGTAAATCTGGGAATCAAGGAAGACCCCAAGATGGTGAACATTGAGAAATGTTGTACTCCTGAAGAGCATTTCAAGTTCACCTCTTTGCTCAACGAATACATGGATGTCCTAGTGTATTCTTATGTTGACCTGAAATCACTCTAGCATGATGAAATTTGACACAACATCCCTCTCAAGGCTGATTCAACACCTTACAGGCAAAAGTCCAGGCATTATAATCCAAAAATATCAGGTACTATTTTATCTGAGATATACAAAATGCTAAATGCCAAGATAATCTTCACAATCCATCATTCCACATGGATTGCAAATATAATGCCTGTGAGAAAGAAGAATGGTGAAATTTGCCTTTGTGTGGATTTTAGAAATTTGAATCAGGCATCCTTGAAGGATAATTATCCTTTGCCAATCATGGGTCAAGTGCTATAGACTATGATGGTCTCAGAGATGTTATCAATGCTAGATGGCTTCTTAGGATATAATTAGGTCAAAGTTGGTGAAGCAGACCAGCATAAGACCGCTTTCACCACACCTTGGGGCATGTTTGCATATAGAAGAATGCCTTTTGGTTTGATAAATGCTGGCGCTACCTTCCAAAGAGCAATGGACCTTGCCTTCAAAGATGAGATGGGTAAGTTCATTGTAGTTTATCTTGATGACTTGTCTGTCTTTTCCAAGCATCACCCAAACCACGTGAGCCATTTGCAACAAGTGCTAGAGCGCTGCTGCCAAAATGACATTTCTTTAAACCCCAAGAAGTCAGTCTTTAGAGTAATAGAGGAGAAACTTCTCAGACACATTGTGTCCAAAGGAGGCATAAAAATTGACTCAGATAGAGTCAAGTCTATCCAGAAACTTTCCTTGCCCACAAGCAAGACTGTTGTTCACTCTTTCTTTGAAAAGGTGAATTTCTTACGGAGGTTCATCCCTGAGTTTGCCGAGAAGACTAGGCACATTGTAAACATGATGAAGGGAAAAGCCACCTTTAGCTGGACTAAAGAAGGTAAGTTAGCATTTGAGGATATCAAGACTGCCATTGCCCATGCTCCAATTCTGGCTTGTCCAGACTATAGCAAAGAGTTCACCATTTATAGCTATGCTTCAGAACATACGCTTTCAGCAATTCTGGTTCAACAAAATAAAGAAGGTATGGAATCTCCCATTTCCTTCATGAGCTGTCCTCTCAAAGCTCATGAGTTGAAGTACTCAAATATGGAGAAGCATGCTTATGCAATGGTGAAGGCCGCAAAACATTTTCATTTCTACATCCTTAATTCTTGAGTTACTGCCTTAGTCTCTGACACCACAATGAAATCTATACTAACTCAGCAAGAGTTTGGGATGAAAAGAGGGAATTGGGTTGCGAAGATCTAGGAGTTTGACCTGATCATTAAGTCAATAAAGTAGGTGCTTGGAAAGGGGCTATGCCAACTAATTATTGATAACAAGCCAAGAGAAACAGAGCATGAAGAACCAGAAGTGGATGACACACCAACAGTCCTCTTTGTCTCCACCACGAATGAGTGGTATTCAGGTATTGCTCATTTATTTACTTATGGTGAGTGTCCTACTCACCTATCTTATAAAGAAAAGAGAACCATTAAGCTAAAAGCTGCTAATTTTGTCCTCTGAGACAATGGCCTATACAAGAGGAGCCTTGATGGAATGTTCCTTCGCTGTGTGGACAAAGAGCAACAAAGCTGACTTCTGAAGTCCTTCCACAACTCAGCATGTGGAGGATATTTTTTTGCCTCTGTGACTGCCCATAAGATCCTATGAGCCAGGTACTACTGGCCAACTCTCTTTCAGGATGCATACAAGTGGGTCAGAGGGTGTGAGCTATGCCAACAGTTTGTCAGAAAACCTAAGTTAGCTGCCCTGCCTCTCAAGCTAGTGGTCATAGAGGAACTATTCTAGCAATGGGGAATTGACTTTATTGGTGTTTTAAACCCATCCTCAAGTGCTGAACATGATTATGTCCTTACAATAACATACTACTTCACCAAATGGGTGGAAGCTGTTCCAACCAAACATGCTACTTCAGAAGTAGTATGCAATATCCTCAAAGATAACATCATTTCCAGGTTTGGGGTCTCGACTAAGATTATCACTGACAATGTAGCTTGTTTCACTTCTTAGGAGATTACTCAATTCTATTTCTACTATAGAATTATACTCTCCCACTCTTTTGATTACTTTTCACAAGGAAATGGACAGGCTGAATCAAGCAATAAGAACCTGGTGACTATCATCAAGAAGCTGGTGGATGACAACCAAAGGACATGGCATAAAGCATTAGTTTATGCTCTATGGGTAGATAGAATTACACCAAAGAGAGCAATTGGTATGTCTCTTTTCCAACTTCTTTATGGTATCAATGCTGAGATACCAATCACCTTGGAATTGTCAGCATTGAAATTGGCTAAAGCGATTGAAGATCAAATGTATGAAAGCGAGCTTTGTAAGAGGATCATGTGCCTGACTGAGCTGGATGTGAAGATAAATGTAGTGGTATACCAAATTTCTGCCCATCAAAGTCTGGTGAAGAAGCTCTTCGACCAGAAGGCAAAGAACCACAATTTCTAGATTGGAGATCAAGTCCTGCTATGGGATAAGAGAAGAGAACCAAAGGGGATGCATGGAAAGTTTGATTCCCTATGGAGGGGCCCTTTTACTATTCATCAGCTCAATGGTGAAAATAGTTTCCTATTGAAGTATCAAGATGGCACTCTCTTTTCTTTGCCCCATAATGGGCAACATCTGAAGCACTTTAACTCTTGAAGTATCAGCTGAGTTTCCCTGTACATATGTATATTTGTATAGTCTTTTGTTTCTGTTTTGTTCTTTTTATTTTAATTTTTTGGGCCTTTATTTTAGGTAGCATGACTTCATATCCCAATGGCACACTTCAAGGCACTTGAGATTCTAGTTTCTATTCCCCTCAGTTGTGTTTCAAGTTTCCAACTGAAGGTAGTTCCCCAACAGGAGCCAACTGTTGTCCCTAAAAAATGACTTCTCATTTTTTGAACAATATATGAACTATTTTGGCCCTACAAGACCAAAATCATCCCTCCCCTTTACAAAATTTGTTCTAAGCTTTCAAACTCCTCATTTTTCAAGCTTTTTCAGTAAAGGGATTAACGGGTTCAAAGGTTTGACGTCATCAGCAAGAGCTAGGCACATTTGTTAGAGGTTCAAAGTTCAACCATTTCAAAGGTTCCACAGCTCTGAGCACTTAACCAGTTTCAAAGGATCAAACTATTGAACCGTTGAACCTTGAACCATTTTGGTTCATCAATTCAACGGGTTCAACGATCAAGAGGTTCAATGCGTTTAGTTCAAAAGGATATCAAAGGGGCTTAGCCAAATAAATGGAATGAACCGTTGAACCTTGAACTGCTTCAAAGTTCAATGGTTCACGGGTTCAAAGGTTCAAAGGCTGCCCCATTTAAGGAAAGAAGTGCACGCAAAAGAAAGAGTCAGGCAGATGCTGCCAAGTGTCGACGGTTGAGCCCCACTAAAATTTGTTTTTATAAATTGGTAGATATTGCCACGTGTCCCTCTTGAAGCTTGTTGGGAGCCTCCAAGTGTCAATACTCGCAGTCTCTTCCCTTAGCTTCACTATTTTGAGTAAAGACCATGGTGGGCTTGGGGATGAGTGACTAAATGAAGTGAAACGCACCAAGTGTCTGCATCCGCATGACTAACAAATGTATTCAGACCGTGCCACATGTCCCTTGCAGAGATCAACAGAAGCTGACAAGTGTCATCATCTGAGAGAGCTTAAATGAGCCCCAAACATTTTTATGGTGTTGCAAAAGCCTAAGAGCGAAAAGTGCCAAGTGTCAATGGTGAAATGTTTCAGTATGATGCGGTGGAAGATGCCATGTGTCCCTGAAGAAGCGACGGAAGATGCCACGTGTCAAAGGATGGGGCACCCTCAAATGTAAAGACAGAGAACCAAAAGGAGGGGACTTCTTTCAGATATTTTGTCCAAAGAAAATAAAGGGACCAACATCCCTTTGAAGAAATTGAAGCCCGAAGGCCACTTGGAAGATCCTGAAGGGCAGATACCCTTGTGGGGGGACACTTGACACACATGAAATGAACCTTTTTCAAGACCCTGAAAGGCATGTTCCCTTCGAAAAAGGTCAAAGCATCAAAGCATAGTGGAAGTTGCCAAGTTTTGCACACTGAGACACAGTTTCAAATGAAGCTTCAAAGCACGAAACTCACCACGTGTCTCGTCCCAGTGTAGTGGAAGCTACCACGTGTCTGCATCTGTGCCCCCAGCCTTTAATAGTTTCAAAGCTTATTTCGATAAGCTTATTTCAAAGACATGGATGCTGCCACGTGTCCTCACCCATGTCACAACAGAATGATAGGCCTGTGAACGTCAAATTTAAAGCGACTGGCTAGCCATTAACCTTCAATCAAGGAAAGACCCAAAAATGCCAAATCGACTGAATTTAAGTGTTTGTTGATTTTAGCAGACTCAAGGCGTAGACCCAAATGCATTCAAAGAGCCTAAGGCCATGATAAAGAGAAAGAAGAGGCAAAGAGGGAAACTCAACAAGTGTTATTTCCAATAAGTGAAGAAGTTCATCAGGTAGATATTTGGGGCCTCTAAACATTGAAAGCGCTGTCTATTTTTCCCCTTTGAGATAAAGGCAGAATAGACAATTGTGTGGCTAAAAGGTGATGGAATGAGTGATTCAGGATAAGGAGTAAACAAAGGAGATGAACCAGCACACCACAGTTAAAGTAGCCACCCTGTTCCAACATAACAAAAATCAAGAGTGCATCCAAGGCATTAATGCACCAAATGGATCACCCCATGGGAAAAGGCGCTAGGCCTTTCTCTACCTCTATATAATGTAATCTTTTGTATCATTAAAGAAGACTTTTTTCATTTTTACAAGAGTGAAACTCTACCCATTTGAAAGAAGAAGACTAAGACTTTGAGCTCAGATTGTAATTTCATTTCATTTTATCTGAAGGAGAAAGCAAGTTGCTTACAGACTTTGTGCTGTTTTGGCTTGTACTACTTTAAGAAATCATTCTTATGTCTATTTCCTAGAAGCATTCTTATTCATTTAATTTGAAAAGTAGAATTAGTGAAGGTAAAAAAGGAGGTGTCCTGAAGCCAACTGTGAGAAGACTTTGTGCTTTCACAATTGTTTTCAACATGTGTTTTTCCTTTTCTTTCTATGTTGAGGATTTTGGGATGACTTTGTGCCCCCATTATCATTTGTGTTATACTCTTTGGGCAGTTGAGGTGGAAACTTTGTGTTCTGTTTCATCTTGCTGGTTACTGTGCCCTTCTGTCACCAGTTACTTTCACTACCTGAAAGAAACTCCTACTATTTCCTGTAAGAATACTTCTGAAAGAAGAGAAGTGCATTCAGCGTTTCCACCAAGATTTTCTCCTTTGTCTGTGAGCATCATCTCTGAAATAAGAGAGATGGATGGTTTATTCTGCCTCCCATGTGTTATTTTCTACTTATTTATATTGTATATAGCTCCTACGTATCTATAGAGAACCTCCCCTTGATGAGAGGAGAGATTTGTCCCCTATTGATGTAGTAAACCTGCACAACTGGCCGACCAATCTTCCTTCTGTGGTTGATTAGACTTATTTTGTTTATCAGTACGCTGATTGACAAAATATTCATCCAACAAATAGAATTTTACATTTATTTTTAGTCTCTACATTTTGCATTCATTCTAAAAAAAGGTACACAAGTATAGATTTACATTGGTTATTTATTGAAGCATTTGTGGAGTGTTATTGTGGGGGTTTGGGAAGATCATTATGGTTAGGGTTTGTTGAGTTTGTGGGCAACATATAGTTTATTTTCAGATTGGCTTAGGGTTTTAAAAAAATTAATTATTTTGGCTTGAGATCCTATTTAGGATCACTACAAAGGGAGTTGCCTACATACCAATACTATGAAGAGAGATCAAGCTTGATGTAGTTCTCTCCAACTAAGTGTGAATGCAAGTGCAAGTGATGCTAGTTGATAGTGGCTTTGAGTGCCTTGAGTGTGCTTGAGATTAGAAATCTAAAAAATATGAGCTTAGAGATGTTGTAGATGGTAGTATGCAGAAGTAGGACATAATAAAGATTAGTAACCTTGATTTTTCTCAACTTGTTTTGTGTTTGAATAGGTATTTTGCATCTAATTTCCATCTATTGGATAGAGGGCTAAAAGTCATGTATTTATAGTGTTATATTACTTTTAAAGATAATAAAATATGCTTAGGCTAACCTTAGGAGGGTTTTATATTTTAAAATATATTCATTTAGAAAATATAATGTAAAGGGCATAGGTGCCATTTTGGGGATACTAGCGCCACATGGATTTAGGGCCCTTAATGTGGCGCTAATGTTCAGCTGGTAGAATGTTGGGCATGAAGGGCCAAGATTAAGAAATGAGGGTTTGAGACTCTGTTTAAGCTGATTAAGGACGCCTATGACCTGCACAAAGGTTCAAAAAGTGTGATATTAAGCTCTAGGATAGGTCTAAAATTAAGCTAAGAATAAGTAGTCTCAAGTAGCACTCTTAGCACTCAAATACCACTTTTAAGTGATTATAAAGATCATAAGTATATTCATAGTGATTTGTCGAGAAAAAAAATATTCATGCAACATTATTCATAAGTTATTCACTGATGAGGTTGGAGACACTATTCATCTTGATGAGGCATCACAACACTATTCTTAATTGCTTGGGTGGCATGAGGTGCATTTATCGTGTGACGACAAGAAAAGAGTGGTCAAAAAGTAAAGCTACTTCTTTTTGAATCTTATGCTAAGTAGGAGACATGGCTTACTATTATAGATGGGCATCTTCCTTTTCCCTTTTGTCATTTCATGAAGGTGGTGCCAAATTTCAATGTAGACCTCTTGTCTTTAGCTAAAGATGACCCATGTGGAGTATATGGCATGGATTTCTTGGGGAGACAACTTGTATTTGATCAATATTCTCCTATGTGAAAGGGTGGCACCATGTTGGGCCTCCTTTATTGTTTTATTCCATGTGAATTCTATAAAAGCTGGTATTCTTGATTTGTATGATAGGCTAGGCTAATTGGAGAATAAGCTTGGTGTGAATATTTTAAAGTTTCCTTGGCATGTTGAGGCCAAGTATGTATGTGTGTAAGAATAAGCTTGTTGGAGCTTAGAGAGAAAGCTTGTTAAAGCTTTGATAATGTGTTGTTGAGTTGATATTTAATGAGAATTGAGAGGATTTTTATGAGATCTTGTATGTGTTTGTAAGCAATATGGATTGTTGAATCCATCATGTGGTTAGAGGCCACATCAAGTGGTATCAGAGCAAGTTTTGATTCTTGTGGAGAGGAGATTTTGGAGAGCAAGTGAGATTTTTGTGGAGAGGAGAGTGTTGAGTTGAGAGAGTGAATGTGTTTTGTGTTTTACATGTTTTGAAGATGGGAAATAAGAGTGGAAGAATGCCACTAAAGAGAGAATGGGAGAAGCTGAAAACCTAGGATAGGCTATTGCAGTTGTTGCTAGAGATATATGAAGAATTTGAGAGTGAAGAAGAAGAAGACTTAGTGTGAGAGATGGTAGGCTCCTTAAAATCAAAGGTAGATTCATTGAAAATAGAAATAGCCACATGGAAGAGTGAAGAATGTAACCATGGAGAGTTGCATAAGGAAAAAGAAGAGAAAACAAAGATTGTTACGGAAGACAACAAGAGAGTGAGGTTTTCATGTGAAAAACCTAACTCTGAATTTAAAATCAGTAAAAAGGAAGAAGCTTATGAGCATCCCGTAGAATTAAAAATACTCATGTAAGAGGATATGGAGGTGATTGTTATTGAAGAAGATGGAGACATCATTATAAAGGATCATGGAGAGAAGACAAAAGAATATTGCATCTATGTAGAGTTGCAACGAGATGATAATTTCAACCATATAGATTTTCAAGCTTATTTGGAAGAAACAATGGATGAAGAGGTTGTGTAAGCAAATGCACAAAAGGATATTTTAGTGGAGTTGCAGCCATGTGTAGGGATTGAAATTAAAGGTATGGAGGATGATAAAATAACCATGAAATTTATTATGGATGGTCCAATGGCATCCCATAGTGACATTCAAGAGCATGGGGAGCATGCTAACATTAAAGAGGAACTGAATGTTTCCATGAAGGAAACAATAGAAGTGATGGATGTGCAAGAAAGTGCACATGTGGAGAGCATAGAAGATGATGTTGTAGCCATGTATGAGGAGATGCAAATGGTAATGTGTGATGTTGTGGATGATCCAACAAGTGGTTGGATGAGTTGTGAAGAAGGTCAAGAGGGATTTTGGTGGAGGTGGATGGTTAGTGGTGGGCTTGATCTCACATGAAAAAATAAGATGCATGATAGAGCATCTTGGTAGAGGTGGTTAGTTTTGGTTTGCAATGGTGGGATTAGGCTCACATGTGATTTAATTAAGACATGATTAAGTATTTCACAGAAGAGGATGTTTTAGGGTGGGTGTCATCTCATGAGTACAGAGAGAAGAGATGTGAAGAAGAGAGGGATAAGACCGACAGGTAGAAGCTAGAAGTGGAGGGAGAAAAAGGAGGAGAACTTGGTGTGTTGGAAGGGAATGTCGTGGTCATCAACCTCCATGACCAAAAGAGTGGTTCTACCACTTAATCCATCCATGTGATCGAGACATCACATTATAATACTTTGAGTGTTTGATGTAGAAGCAACCAAGGGTTTGTGCAATCTTGCATCACCCAAAAATAGAGTGGTGTGTTTGTGTGCTCATGTGTGTGCCTACAAAGCTTGGAGAGCAATCAAGACAACTTGTAGGAGTTGAGTTGTTTTCAATCGAAGGAGAATGATGTGGCGAGAAAACATTATTCATGCGGCACTATTTCTAAGTTACTATTCACTAGTATGGTAGTAGACACTATTCATCTTGATGAGGTGTCACAACGCTATTCTTGATTGTTTAGGTGGCATGGGGTGCATTTATCATGTGAGGATAGGAAACGAGTGGTCAAAAAGTAAACCTACCCATTTTGAAAGCTTATGCTAAGTGGGAGACATGGTTTACTATTTCAAATGGGCATCTTCCTTTTCCCTTTTGTCATTTCATAAAGGCGGTGCCAACTTTCAATGTAGACCTTTTGCCCTTAGCCAAAGATGACCCATGTGGAGCATGTGGCATGGATTTCTTGGGGAGACAACTTGTCTTTGGTCAAGATTCTCTTATGTGAAGGGGTGACACCATGTTGGGTCTCCTTTGTTGTTTTCTTCCATGCGAATTCTATAAAAACTTGTATTCTTTTTTTGTATGGTAGGCTAGGCTAGTTGAAGAATAAGCTTGGTGTGAAGCTTTGAAAGCCTCCTTGGCATGTTGAGGCCAATTATGTATGTGTGTGAGAATAAGTTTGTTGAAGCTTAGAGAGATAACTTGTTAAAGCTTTGATTATGTGTTGTTGAGATTTAATGAGAATTGGGAGGACTTTTATGAGATATTGTATGTGTTTGTAAGCAATATGGCTTGTTTAATCCATCATGTGGTTCAAGGCCACATCACATAAGGTCTCATGGGATATTTGTTGTATACCTAAGGAAGTTGGGGCCCTTGGGCTCATTGACATCAAGCTCCAAGGCCATGCCCTAAGTATCAAGTGGACCACAATAAGTTTAGAAGGGGATGAGGATTGAAAGGTTTTGTTGAGACATTGCATTACCCAAGGAAATCCTCTTGGTAGAAAGACAGAGAATGGACTTGATTTGTAGAGTCTTCTTCTTTCTCCTATCCTAGTTCAAATTGGTAGTGCTTTTGTGGTTAAAAGAATATAGAAAGGTTGGGAATTTATCAAACTCAACCTCGTCTAGGTAGGGGATGGTTTTATAAATAGAATTTATCTTAATTATCACTTTAATGGTCTCTCATTCTTAATTTTCATAATGTCCCCTTTGCCATGGTCCCCTAGATTAAGAATCTTCAGGATTTTTAAAAAAGGAATCAAAACTATTAGTGACATCTTTTGCAAGGTTTTATTACAAATGGCTCTCATGGGATATGTTCAGAATTAAATACTAGCTTAAAGATGGGAATGTAGAGTCTATTTTTTAAATTCATATTTCCATACCTAATATTTGTCTTCATAAGATTAGCGTTTCTTCTAAAGCTCCATGGTGGAAAGATTGGTATTGGCATACTCCTCCTTTTTATCATATTATTAATCCTAGATTGGGTATCATATTTTTGCCCTTCAAAATATTTAAAGTGAAACCCTCAACCACTGTCGCTTGGAGGTTAAGGTCCTTAAATACTGTTTGGGTTAGAAGGTTTGCCAATCTTTGGAAAGAATGTATTGAGTAAAAAAAAACTCATTTTTTCTGGGGCATTCTCTACAAAGACCTACTAGTTGGAGATAGGCTCAAGCACATGGGAGTTTCAAATCCCACTTTCCCTTCTTGTCATCATGAAGAGACCTTTAAACACATTTTTTGGTTCTACCCCTATGATCAATCTCCCTGAAAATGGATTCATACTCTTTTTCAACGTTTTATTCCAAAAATATTTACTTGAAAAATGATTCTTATTGAGGACTCGACCATATCTGCAATATACAACATTTTTTGACAGATCTTTTGTGCTAATATTTTTTGTCATATATAGGAAGATAGAAATCATGTTATTTTTAATAATAAAGCTATGGAAAGAGATTTTTTGATGACTAATAAATTAATATTATCTCCAATGTTTTGCTTTAATAAATTAATATTATCTCCAATGTTTTGCTTTAGATCCAACTCTGGGTAGAGAAGCTTTGCTTGGAGGTGGAGCACCTCCAAACTCTTTTGGACCACTGGGGTGTTATCAACGAGGAAATTTTGAATCCTTTACATCATTGTTCTCCTTCTTAGCACTGGTGCCATAGTTTGTCTCGTCATCATTTAAGGAGCAGACAAATCTCCTCTCCCCATTTCCATCGACCTTCACCTCCCCATGGTGGTGGTTTGTTTGATTGTCTTGAAATTAGTGGCGATTACAGTTGAGGTGTTCCTCTTGAAGATAAGTTTCCACGCTTGGATCTTTCCATTTCTCCTTCTGGACAAGCCGATTAAACTGAAGAAATATAATATATTGATGGGTGGAATCTTGTCCCACAGACCCTCCAAACACTAATCGTTGGGAGGACAACCCTAATAAACCCCCTCCTCCATCTTCTTTGGTCACCATGTTTGTTGATGCTATGTAATGCCCTTATTCTTTGTGTTTGGTGGTCCTTGTTTTTATCACAATTTTTAGATTGAACCTAACTTTTATTATTATAATTATTATACAATTAATTATAGGGCAAGATTTTCTTTGCCCTTTTTTTCAATTAATGTTGTGCTATTATATTTTATTAATGAAAATGCACTTTTCAATCAGAAAGTTCTACCATTAAAATTATTAAAATAATTAATAACCTTTCTCATATTTACTAATCTCCTCCACTTCACTATAATACTTTTCTAAATTTCACCTAATCTCCATTAAACTCCAACCAAACATACCATGCCATGCCATGTTTGATGATATTAATGTAACATTTTTTAATTTTTAATTTTTACCCTTTCATGTCATTTTCGTGCCATGCCATCTTAACGATATTGGCATCACACTTTTCTATTGTCAAATTTCATCCTTTCATGTCATGCGATGTTGATGATATTAACACTAACACTTTTCAATTTTTTATTTTTCATGTCATTTTTTGCCATGCCACATTAACCATATTCGCATCACACTTTTCTATTGTTAAATTTCATCCCTTCTTGTCATTTTCATGTCATGTGATGTTGATAATATTAACATTAAAATTGTTTGTATGTCTAATACAAAATATTCAAATATAAAAAATACAAATTATTTTTAATTTTGTTAACTTTTTAAACTTCTAACATTTTTATGAAACAAAATAATGATAAAATATACACAAAATTTATTTGTCAGTATACATAAATTTTATAACAAATTTGTATTTATAACATGTATTAAAATATAAAGAAAGCTCACATTAAAAGATTTTCTCTCAAAAGGCGCTTAGTATGTGCTAATTTTTTATTTATTTAATTATTTTATTGAATATTGCTGTTCATTTTCAAAAAAATTCTGCTCAAAGGATGCTTGGTAAGTGTTAATTTTTTTTTAAATTATTTATTAAATGGGATATTGTTATTCAATTTTTGAAAAGATTTGGTTATTGCTAAAAATCTACCGCCTTTTCTTGAAAGGGATTTGTTTAACTTATTTGAAAAGATTTCAAAGCGCTTAATATGCGCCAATTCTAATTCTATTAATTACTTGTTAATACTGGATTCGCAACTTTTCTTTGCAAAACATTTATTTATCCCACATTTTAAAAGGATCTCGTTTAATTTATTTTGAAGAAAAAAAATTGTTTAATGCATTTTGAAAGGTTTTCTTGATAATTTATTTAATTATAAAAAAAAGTTTGTTTAATTTATTAAAGAAATTTGTTTAATCCATTAAAAAAAATAAAAATGTTTAGTTCACTTAATTTTTTTTGTTTTTTAAATCCATTTTGAAAGGTTTCCTAATAATCTTCTCCCGAAAAAACAAAAAAAGTTCATTTAATTTATTTAACTTATTTTGATTTATTTAACTTGTTTTTAAAATCCATTTTGAAAGGTTTCCTAATAATCTTCTCCCAAAAATTAAAAAAAGGTTCATTTAATTTATTCAACTTATTTTGATTTATTTAACTTATTTTGTAGCACTTGGTAAAGGAAATTTGCTTTGTAATTTAGTACAAAATGTTTCTTTGCTACTTAATCTAAAATGTTTTTATTTCATTTAAATTTAAAAAAAAAATTGTTTAATCCACTTTAAAAAAGAATTTGAAAAAAAAATTGTTTAATCCACTTTAAAAAAGAATTTGTTTAATCTATTTCATTTAAAATTGTTTAATCCACTTTAAAAAAGAATTTGTTTAATCTATTTCATTTTGTAGCTCCACAAAGGAGGTTTGCTTTGTAGTGAAGTACAAAATGTTTTTTTAACCCACTTTGTGTGTGTGGTACACCTTAAAAGGTTTGATTGTTGGGTTGGAGTGGATTGTTTTATTCAATTATTTGTGGTCACTTTAAAATAGAGTTTCATTATAAAGTTTGAAATTAATTAAATCATTTTATAAAAAATCGTTATAAAATTTAGAGTTGATTATAAAGTTTGAAGTTGGTTAATCATTCTATTAAAAAAGGTTTGTTATAAAATTTAGAGTTAGATCATTCTCAAGTTTATTATGAAGTTCAGAGTTGATCGGTCACAACATAAATTTATTACAAAATTCTCGTTACAAAATTTAAGAGTCTATCGCTGTACAACAAAGATTCACCATGACAAAAATTCACTATGAAGTTTAAAAAAAAATTCACTATAAAGTTTACAATCAGTTCACCACAAAATTTGAAGTTGATCATTTTACAATAAAAATTCACCGTTTAAAGTTAGTTCACTACAAAGTTTAAAGTTAGTGAATCTACAACAAAAAAAACACCACAAAGTTTGGAGTTGGTGACTGCTATAAAGGCTCACTACATAATTTAGAGTAATTATTTAATAACTCCACTCCACGCTCCACACCCCACAAGTTAAATATTGTTTTTACATAATTTAATTTTATTATTTCATAAAAAAAAAATTAAATTTTAAACAGTTTCACATATCTTTTTAATTTGATTTGGAACCCAACCCACGATTGATGGGTACAAACAGACATAAAAATGGGAAATTTATACGGATCAAATACAAAAAGCAACGACGCTTCTTATCTGTACTATATATTGCATAGTAAACACACAAACATCCCATTACATATGCACATCCATGTATCCACCCAAACAGTTAACAGACTACCACACTGCACCCAACAACCCTCTACATAAACTCAAAATATCATATGCCCTTCCGTCCAGAAAGCAGATTTCGCGTATTATTTCATTTTCAACCACCGATCTCAATAGTCTTGACTTCAGGCTTGTTCTGCTCGGGAGCCTTCGGCACTGTTACAGTCAGTACGCCGTTTTCCATCTTGGCATTCACTTCGTCCAGCTTGGCATTTTCAGGCAGCCTGAAACGGCGCAGGAAGCTCCCGTGCTGCCTTTCCACGCGGTGATATTTCTCGTTCTTGTCCACCTCTTCTTTCGAACGCTCTCCACTTATCTGGAGCACACGCCCGTCTTCCACCTGGATTTTAATGTCTTCCTTTTTCATTCCTGAAAAATAGTAAAATACAAGAGTAAACCTTTACCCAATTTCAAAACATTCACAGGAAACCCTTACGCTGTTGGCTGGAAAATGATGTATCTAAATTTTACAAAAACTTTCACAGTAAACCCTTACGCTGGAACATGATATAAAGATATAAAGATCGATGTTTTTAAACATGATATAAAGATCGCTATTTTTACTAACTCATGCAGTAAACCCTTGCACTGTAACACAATATAAAGATCAAAAATTTCAAAAAAAATTCTCAGTAGACCCTTACGCGAATATAGAGATCAAAATTTTCAAGAACAACTTCACAGTAAACCCTTACGCTGGAACACGATATAAATTACGCTGGAACACGATATAAAGATCAAAATTTTTGAAAACTTTTACAATAAACCCTTACGCTGGATCAGAATATAAAGATGCAAATTTTCAAGAACTTTCACAGTATACGCCGGAGCACGATACTCAACGTTGCAACATGATATAAAAATCAAAAATTTCAAAAACTTTCACAGTAAACCCTTCCTCTAGAAGACAATATGAAGATCAAAATTAACAAAAACTTTCACAGTAAACCCTTCCTCTAGAAGACAATATGAAGATCAAAATTAACAAAAACTTTCACAGTAAACCCTTACGCTGAAACACAATATAAAGATCAAAATTTTCAAAAACTCACAGTAAACCTTTACAGTTAAACATGATATAAAGATCGCTTGAACATGATACAAAGATCGATATTTTCAAAAACATTCACAGTAAACCCTTACGCTTAAAGCTTTCTATGAAGATTCACTGAAAGAAGGAACATGAACATTCACAGTAAACCCTTACGCTTGAAACTTTCAAAGGACATTCACTGAAAAAAAGATATTGTGTGGCTTTTTAAAAAATTGAAAATTTGAAGAACAAGAGTACCAAAAAAATTAGTGCGCAACTTACCAGGAAGATCTGCCTTGAAAACATGAGCTTCAGGCGTTTCCTTCCAGTCAATCTGAGCGTGAGCTACAGCAGCAACTTCTCCTCCGCCTTCCCTGTGGCGATAGGGCGTCATGTCCATGAAACCGCCAGTGAAATCAAACGGATCCCACGCATCCAGCGAGAAGGGGTCGAAAACACCCCCCCTTCTGCCGCCAAGCCACGGTATCAACGACATCTTTTTCTTTCCAGCAACAAAAAGGAAAATAACCAACCTTCACAACGATCCAAAACTAAAAGTAAATAATCTACAAAACCAGCAAAATATGTCAGTTGCAAAGTCTCTGAGTTCTCTAATAACGATAATACACAGAAAGAGCTCGAAAGAAACGCACTATCTATATACAGAAACTTAAAACGGCTTACAATTTACTCGGCAAGCTTCTGGGATTCGAACTCTGCACCTCGCAATACTACGCTCAAAGATAATCCTAAGGAGGGCGTGAATGCGGGTATAAATCGGGAAAATGAAGCTGGTGGAATCGAGAAGTTTCTGGAGCTGTGCCACGCGTCTGATTAGTGTGATGCCGCGAGTTTAAGGGTAACGTACTCGTCCCCATTTTGAAAAGTTTGCCTCGTGACTGACCAGGGATGGACCGTCTACCATTCTTTGCCCTTACCGAGTTTGATGGCTGTCAAATTTGAAGACTGAAATGTTATGTCATTTGGTGATGCATTTTTTAAATTTGACTTGGAATTCATCAATAGATAAATGTATCCGGAATTGTATTTATGGTTACAATTAAAGGTCGCTGCTAATTTAGAGAAAACGATGGCTGAATATGGTTATTAAAAAACACAAATATCATAATTGAATAGTAAGGTTAGTGCAAAAATTATGTTTTGGAAATAGTATTGAAAGATGATAGTGATAAAATATTTTTATAAGGAAGATGGACTTTTTTATTTTTGATAAATAGAGTTTATATTATTAATATAAATTTATTAAAGTATAAGATTATTCGTTAAAAAAGGTAGGTAGTAGAAGGTACGTCCTAAGGATAATTAAGGTCACGTTTAAGAATAAAAGGTATAAGACTATATAAGCAACAATTTAATTAGGTTTAGCTTAGAGGAAGCCCAACAAGCAAGAAACAATATTCAACTCTGTAAAAACACTAGATTACCAAACCCCACATCCAGGGCACAACCTTTTTGACTTTTTCTTTATGCACCTTTGTCCAATGCGGTTGATCATTGACCATAGAAATCGCTGGAGCCGACGAAATCCTCAGAGGCCCACATGGACGCTGAGAGATAATGAGGGGTTGCTCCTCATCAGAGTTGTGAGAGCCAGACTCATGAGATCTCTTAATATAACCACTTATATCCTTATCTGCATGAGTCACTTTGGAGAAGGATTATGCTTCTGTCATTTCTACGATATCCTCTACTTTCTCATTCTTTCCTAAATAATGTTGGGATTCCTTGACCTCGTTTGAAAGGGGATGCTCATATGGCTCCCAACGTTTAGAAAAACTAGTATGGGCCTTCTTCTTTTTCAGTTTGTTTGCAAGAGGACAAACTCCTTGAATATGCCCAGTTTGGTGATGAAAATGACATCTACAGGTAGTGTTTTCATACTCCAAAGTTTGAACCCAGTGAAAATTGTCATGATTCAACTTTATTCTATCTGGTAGGCCTTTGCTAAGATCAACCTCCATGCAAATATGGGCAAAAGTTTAAAAAAATGACATCTACATGCAGTGTTTTCATACTCCAAAGTTTGAACCTAGTGAAAATTGTCATGATTCAACTCTATTCTATCTAGTAGGTCTTTGCTAAGATCAACCTCCATGCATATACAAGCAAAAGTAAAAAGCCTTTGTTTGATCAACGTTATCCATTTTTATGTATCTCCCTAGCATGTTGCTAGTAGCTTCACAAACTAAGGGGTGCCAAAGTGGAACAAGTAGATTCGGGCGCTGAACCCACATCGATAGTTTGAACACCACCATAGTTGTGGGGTCAAAATTAAGAAACCAAGTCTCCCCCAGACCCAAGGACCCTTCGTAAACACCCTTTGACAATCAATATTTGAATAAAACTGGACTATGAAAAAACTTTTAGAACACAATTGGACCTCAATCATTGGACTAGGTGGAATGAATCTAATGAAGCAACTCTTCTAATTGAAGCCAAAAGCCATTAAACCTACAGATAATTGCAAACTCTTTAAATGTAGAAATTGACTTTGTTACCTCTGGGAGAAAGATCTTAACAACTGGGGTCACATCCATCTTTTCCATAATGTATGGACTGTTGAAAAAAAAGGGGACGTTGACGTTGAAGGGATTTTGGAGTGAGTAACATCCCTATAAGAAAACCCAAGACCTTGAATCATCAAAACCCTAGTTGCAAATCGTTTCAGAGCCATACCAGATGTGAGGGGGTGGAATATAGTCGTAGATCTATTGCAGGATCAAACATCGCTGCAAGCCCCACACCCTCTCACTGTCACATAGGGTTTGAATCATCGTCCATTTTATTTCATCGAGATTTTTTTTAGAAATATTAATTTCAAAAAAGGGTTTATTGATTTAGATGTATGCCCCTTACTCATCACTGCTTAGCTAAAAGAACTCATTGATTTAAATATATGCTTACTCAATATCATAAATCCGTTATATATTTATTTTTAAAATATAAACAAATATTTCGACATTCTATGTAATTCAATGATTCTATATAATACTTTCAAGAATAAGATTTTGGCATTCTATCTAATTCAATGATTCCATATAATACTTTCAAGAATATAATTAAAAAAAGGTTTATTTGAAAAAAGATCTGAAACGATTCACCCATCTTAAATATTTTGTAGAGGATTCAAAAATAATAATAATGCCTCACTTAAAAAATGGAAGCATAATGATCTCTGTGTACTCATCGCCTTATAACGAAATCTAATGAGATAACCCTGTAAATTTTTTTCGAAAAAAGTCAATAAATATTTATTTCTCAAAAACTATAACCAACTTAAGAAATCTCAACTCTCGACACAATTCATATTTCAAAATAAAAATAACTTTAAAAATACACATTAAAAATATTTTAAAATTATATATTTTTTAAATATTAAAAGAGGGAAAATGGGCCCCAAAAACAATAGTGTGCTCTCACGAAATGGAATAATAACCAAGTTCCAAAATTGGTGACCTATCTACAAAAAGAAGACCACATAGAGAGTTAAAAGGGCTAAAAATATAATAGCTACAAATAGTTAACGTAGTAAAAACCATAACAATCAAAATGCTTTCCTACATCATAATGATGAGAGTGAATGGTTTATTATTATTATTTTGTTTTTACTTTGATTTATGATTGTGGAGAATATTTATAGTTAATATTTTTTATTTCAGTTGGATCATCAATTGTATTTTTTTTTAATCTTTAAATGATTTTATATAGAATTTGTCATATTTGATAATGAAATTTTGTGGTGATTGATAACATGTTTTATGGAAAAATGGATTTTACATCGAAATATAATATATCTATTTATACATATTTAATTAATTTTTAAAAAAATATAATCATTAAAGTTATTTTCTAACATCATGATGAGAGTCGGTGATTTATTATAATTATTTTATTTCTACTTTAAGTAATTTATATCGATTGTGGATGTAAGGAGAATATTTATAGCTAATTATTGACATTTTGGTTGAATCATCAATTATGTTTCCTTAGTCCCAGGGAATTTCGTATAAAATTCATCATGTTTGGTATTAGAATTTTGTGGTGATTGATGACATGTTTTATGGGAAAGTGGGGTCCACATCAAAATGCAATACATTTATTTGTGCATATTTAATTAAGCTCAATCATGTGTAAGACAATAAAATCATATTAAACTAATCTTATAATTCTAGAGCAATAAGTGATTAGGAGAGGATTTAGAAAAGCATCTTGATTTTCAAGTTATCTGGAAACAACCCTCACAGTGTCACATCAATATTAGGATTTTTGTAACAAGACACTAAGAACCCTAAATACTCGTTACAACTTAGTGGTTTAGGTTGTGTAGTGATAAGTTATAGTGTAGGTGATGATGAGATGAACCGTGGAATCCACATTCTGGAAAATGACATATAAGTGGAATATGATTTTATGATTATGTTTATTAGGGTTAGGACTCTAAAAACCTCGTTCAATATTCTAGATCTTCATGCCAATCGTTATAAGATTACTCTTCTTCTTCAAACCCTAATATGCTAGTTAAACTTACAAAGGATAAAGAAAAAGATTTGTTTTGCGACTTGTGTTAAGGGTAAATAAGGGTTTTTTAAGCACTAAGTACTTATCATGCCCCTCAATAGTAGGTAATATCGAAGACAACACACCAATTAAAATGCAATTCAACCAAATAGTATAGTATAATGCAAGTGTGTTGCTACAATGATCTTCAATGTTGTAATGAATGCTAAACTTATTACATAACGATGAATAAAATGTGGTGATAATAAATACTAGATACTCTTTCATATTCCTGTAGATTCTTGGATGCCTTATATATGTGCTTGTATTGATTCTTTCTATCAATTTATGTCCTAAATAAATTAATGCATCTATGTATTTATAGACCTCTTGAATTAAAATCAAGACCCTATTGGTCCACAAATCAATAAAAAATAAGAGGAAAATATGAGAAGACATGACCAATAACCTATGGGGGATCGTAATGGGTGAAAAGGGCCAACACCTCCAAAAACATACATTGTATGTTTCTTGGCCCCACAAACATACAATGTACATTTTTTAAGGAAATCACTAGAAGCACATGAGGACAAAGGGAGAGAAGAGAAGAAGGGAAGAGATAAAACATGAGAAGGGCAAAACCAAAAAAATGTAAACAAAATGTGTCAATAAAGTGTAATCTAGACCAATAATCGATAAACACACAAGTACCTTATTATAATATAATGTTATGACTAATAAATGCTTAGAGACTATTTTTAGCTGTCTACATGATGATGACAAGTGATAGATGAGTGTCAATAGTGTTCTCAAGACTATTAACCAATTTACACGTGTATGGACATCCACTTTAGATTATTATGGTCTTCTTTAATTTTGGTTCAAAGTTCACCATTATGCAAGGGTATGTTTTTCCATAAAAAAAGTTTTTCCATAAAACTTGTCTATTTTTTATTTGATTTTTAAATTAATATTTTTAAATGTAATTATTATAATTAAATTATATATTTTAACATTAAACTTTTATATTTTAATAACCAAAATATGAACCTAATTAAGAATATCTAGAAATAATTAATATATAAACCTACTCAAGAATATGTTATAATAACAAACATATGGACCCATTTTGAAATGTGTAGGCATAGCCATAATTTATAAAGTTGATCATAATCATGACTAATATTAACCATCACTAAATACTATTGATATGCCCTCAACCCATTGCGTGCATTGGGATATGAGAGGTCATTGACCTATGGCATGCATAACTTTTAATTTAATTATTTGATAATCTCTAGGTTGCATATTGGTAATAATTGACCCAATTGGATTTTGGTTATCCCATAATATTTAAGAGGTATTCTTAAGACGTTAATAATCAAATATTAAAAATTCTATTCTTATTTTAAGAATTATGGAATGTCCCTATTTGAAGTGGCCATGTCTTATATTTCAATGTTCTATTCTATATATCAATCATATCATGTGGATTTGTTGTCTTATGATTTTATTTGTAGTTGATTATCATTATTCTACTTATTTAATTTGTTATATTTCTAATCTAACTTATGATATAGTAAGTTCATTACAAGTGTATTAGAACTTCATTTTAGGTAAAATTATGTGACATATTAAGGAGTTGAGGGAAGTGAGAAACAATTTGTTTGGGAAAAAAAACTACAATTTTTTTACTTTACCATATGCATTTATGTTCACTTTGGAATCAGTTGTGTTTTATGTGATGATCAAGACAAAAAACTTTTGATTTATGGGGAATTTAGGGGTTTTGTTTATACTAGCTATTTTAACTTTAAAAAAATTTGGAATCAAAGTTACACACCCTATTGTTGGATTCATTTTGGAAATGCAATCACAATGTTATAGGCATTTGACAACCTTAAGTTTTGATAGATTCTTAGTTTTTTTGGGTTTTAGTTTTTTTCACACTTGCACACTATAGAAGTAATTGGATTTATCTTTAAGAGGTTATTGAAACAATATATATTTTTGGTAACCTTATTTATTATACCTAGTATCATCATAGCATGGTTGGTACTTCTACTTGTGATAGGAGAAAGAATACACAAACACCTAGGAAGACTTTTTCTAAGGAGGATTTAGAGTCAGAGGCAGAATACAATGGAAATGAATTTTTTAGGTAATGATTTAGAGTCAAGGGAAAGAATACAAGGGAAATGAATTATTTAGTTAATGATTGAAAATGTAGAGGAGCACATATTAACATTGTTATGGAAAAATAATTAACTTGGGTCCAATCCAAAATGGCAACCACAACTACAAAACTGGATCATCTCACATTCTCTTTCAATTGTTTGGTGGATTTTCAAAAGTCATTTCTATAGGCCAAGACATCAAATATAAATGATTCTATTATTATTAATGGATTGACATACCCACACATTACCAACCCACGTCCCAAAGATAATTAAGGTCACGTTTAAGAATAGAGGGTATAAGACTACACAAGCAACAATTTAATTAGGTTTAGCTTAGAGGAAGCCCAACATTCAAGAAATAATATTCAACTCTGTAAAAACACTAGATTACCAAACCCCACATCCAGGGCACAACCTTTTTGACCTTTTCTTTATGCACCTTTGTTCAATATGGTTGATCATCGACCATAGAAATTGTTGGAGCCAACAAAATCTTCAGAGGCCCACATGGAAGTTGAGAGACAATGAGTGGTTGCTCCTCATTAGACTTGTAAGAGTCAGACTCGTGAGATCTCTTAATACAACCACATATATCCTTATCTACAAGAGTCACTTTGGATAAGGATTATGCCTCTGTCATTTCTATGATATCCTCTACTTTCTCATTCTTTCCTAAATAATCTTGGGATTCCTTGACCTTGTTTGAAAGGGGATGCTCATATGGCTCTCAGCGTTTATAAAAACTAGTATGGGCCTTCTTCTTTTATGGTTTGTTTGCAAGAGGACAAACCCCTTGAATATGCCCAGTTTGGTGATAAAAATGACATCTAAAGGCAGTGTTTTCATACTCCAAAGTTTGAACCCATTAAAAAATGTCATGATTCAACTCTATTCTATCTGGTAGGCCTTTGCTAAGATCAACCTCCATGCAGATACGGGCAAAAGTAAAAAGCCTTTGTTTGATCGATCGTTATCCATTTTTATGTATCTCCCTAGCATGTTGCCAATAGCTTCAGAAACTAAGGGGTGCCAAAGTGGAACAAGTAGATTCGGGAGCCAAACCCACAACGGCAGTTTGAACACCACCATAGTTGTGGGATCAAAATTAAGAAACCAAGTCTCCCCCAGACCCAAGGACCCTTTGTAAAAACCCTCTGATAATCAATATTCAAATAAAATTGGACTATGAAAAAACTTTTAGAACACAATTGGACCTCACAATCGTTGGATCAGGTGGAATGAATCCAATGAAGCAACTCTTTTGACTAAGGCCAAAAGCCATTAAACTTACAGATAATTACAAACTCCTTAAATGCAGAAATTGACTTTGTTACCTTTGGGAGAGAGATCTTAACAACTGGGGTCACATCCATCTTTTCCATAATGTATGGACTGTTGAAAAAAAAGGGCACGTTGACGCTGAAGGGATTTTGGAGCGATTAGCATCCCTATAAGAAAACCCAAGACATTGAATCATCGAAACCCTAGCTGCAAATCATTTTAGAGCCATACCAGATGTGAGGGGGTGGAAGATAGTCGTAGATCTACTGCAGGTTCAAACGTCGCTACAAGCCTCACACCCTCTCCTTGTCACATCGGGTTTGAATTATCGTCCGTTTTATTTCATCAAGATTTTTTTTAGAAAGATCAGTTTCAAAAAAGAGTTCATTGATTTAGATGTATGCCCCTTATTCATCACTGCTTAGCTAAAAGAACTCACTGATTTAAATATATACTTACTCAATATTATAAACCTGTTATATATTTGTTTTTAAAATATAAACAAAGATTTCGACATTTTATATAATTCAATGATTCCATATAATACTTTCAAGAATAAGATTTCATCATTCTATGTAATTTAATGATTCCATATAATACTTTCAAGAATATAATTAAAAAAAAAGGTTTATTTAAAAAAAGCTCTGAAACGATTCACCCATCTTAAATATTTTGTAGAGGATTCAAAAATAATAATAATGCCTCACTTAAAAAGTGGAAGCATAATGATCCCTGTGTACTCACCACCTTATAACGAAATCTAATGAAATAAATTTATAGAATTTTTTTGAAAAAATTCAATAAATATTTATTTCCCAAAAACTATAACCAACTTAAAAAATCTCAACTCTCAATACAATTCATATTTCAAAATAAAAATAACTTTAAAAATACACGTTAAAAATATTTTAAAATTATATATTTTTTAACTATTAGAAGAGGGAAAATGGGCCCCATAAACAATAATGTGTTATCACGAAATGGAATAATAACCCAGTTCCAAAATTGGTGACCTATCTACAAAAAGAAGACCACCTAGAGAGTTAAATATTTTTACTTTGATTTATAATTGTTGAGAATATTTATAGTTAATATTTTTTGTTTCAGTTGGATCATCAATTGTATTTTTTTATCTTTAAATGATTTTATATAAAATTTATTATATTTGATAATGAAATTTTGTGGTGATTGATGACATGTTTTATGGAAAAAGGGGTTTTACATTGATATATATATATATTTCTTAAAAAAAATATAATCATTAAAGTTATTTTCTAACATCATGATGAGAGTGGGTGATTTATTATAATTATTTTATTTATACTTTAAGTAATTTATATTGATTGTGGATGTAAGGAGAATATTTATAGATAATTATTGACATTTTGGTTGAATCATCAATTATGTTTCCTTATTCCAAGGCAATTTCGTATAAAATTCAACATGTTTGGCATTAGAATTTTGTGGTGATTAATGACATGTTTTATGGGAAAGTGGGGTCCACATCAAAATGCAATACATCTATTTGTGCATATTTAATTAAGCTTAATCATGTGTAAGACAATAAAATCATATTAAACTAATCTTATAATTCTAGAGCAATAAGTGATTAGGAGAGGGTTTAGAAAAGCATCTTGATTTTCAAGTTATCTGGAAACAACCCTCACAGTGTCACACCAATATTAGGGTTTTTGTAACAAGACACTAAGAACCCTAAATACTCGTTACAACTTACTGGTTTGGGTTGTGTAGTGATAGGTTATAGTGTAGGTGATGATGAGATGAATCGTGGAATACACATTGTGGAAAATGACATACAAGTGGAATATGATTTTATGATTATGATTATTAGGGTTAGGACTCTAAAAACCCCGTTGAATATTCTAGATCTTCATGCCAATCGTTATAAGATTACTCTTCTTCTTCAAACCCTAATATGACAGTTGAGCTTACAAAGGATAAAGAAAAATATTTGTTTTGTGACTTGTGTTAAGGGTAAACAAGGGTTTTTTAAGCACTAAGTACTTATCATGCCCCTCAATAGTAGATAATATCGAAGACAACAGACCAATTAAAATGCAATTCAACCAAATAGTATAGTATAATGCAAGTGTGTTGCTACAATGATCTTCAAAGTTACAATGAATGCTGAACTTATTACATAACAATGAATAAAATGTGGTGATAATAAATACTAGATACTCTTTCATATCTTTGTAGATTCTTGGATGCCTTATATATGTGCTTGTATTGATTGTTTCTATCAATTTATGTCCTAAATAAATTAATGCATTTATGTATTTATAAACCTCTTGAATTAAAATCAAGACCCTATTGGTACACAAATCAATAAAAACTAAGAGGAAAATATGAGAAGACATGACCAATAACCTATGGGGGATCGTAATGGGTGAAAAGGGCCAACACCTCCAAAAACATACATTGTATGTTTCTTGGCCCCACAAACATACAATGTACATTTTTTAAGGAAATCACTAGAAGCACACGAGGACAAAGGGAGAGAAGAGAAGAAGGGAAGAGATAAAAAATGAGAAGGACAAGACAAAAAAAAATGTAAACAAAATGTGTCAATAAAGTGTAATCTAGACCAATAATCGATAAACACACAAGTACTTTATTATAATATAATGTTATGACTAATAAATGTTTAGAGACCATTTTTAGGTGTCTACATGATGATGACAAGTGATAGATGAGTGTCAATAGTGTTCTCAAACTATTAACCAATTTACATGTGTATGGACATCCACTTTAGATTATTATGGTCTTCTTTAATTTTGGTTCAAAGTTCACCTTTATGCAAGGGTATGTTTTTCCCCAAAAAAATATTTTCCATAAAACTTGTCTATTTTTTATTTGATTTTTAAATTAATATTTTTAAATGCAATTATTATAATTAAATTATATATTTTAACATTAAACTTTTATATTGTAATAACCAAAACATGAACCTAATTAAGAATATCTAGAAATAACCAATATATAAACCTGCTCAAGAATATGTTATAATAACAAACATATGGACCCATTTTAAAATGTGTAGGCATAGCCATAATTTATAAAGTTGATCATAATCATGACTAATAATAACCATCACTAAATACTATTGATATGCCCTCAACCCATTGCGTGCATTGGGATATGAGAGGTCATTGACCTATGGCATGCATAACTTTTAATTTAATTATTTGATAATCTCTAGGTTGCATATTGGTAATAATCGACTCAATTGGATTTTGGTTATTCCATAATATTTAGGAGGTATTCTTAAGACGTTAATAATCAAATATTATAAATTCTATTCTTATTTTAAGAATTATAGAATGTCCCTATTTGAAGTGGCCATGTCTTATATTTCAATGTTTTATTCTATATATCAATCATATCATGTGGATCTGTTGTCTTATGATTTTATTTGTAGTTGATTATCATTATTCTACTTATTTAATTTGTTATATTTCTAATCTAACTTATGATATAGTAAGTTCATTACAAGTGTATTATAACTTCATTTTAGGTAAAATTATGTGACATATTAAGGAGTTGAGGGAAGTGAGAAACAATTTGTTTGGGAAAAAAAAACTACAATTTTTTTACTTTACCATATGCATTTATGTTCACTTTGGAATCAGTTGTGTTTTATGTGATGATCAAGACAAAAAACTTTTGATTTATGGGGAATTTATGGGTTTTGTTTATACTAGGTATTTTAACTTAAAAAAAAATTGGAATCAAATTTACACACCCTATTGTTGGATGCAATCACAATGGTATAGGCATTTGACAACCTTAAGTTTTGATAGATTCTTAGTTTTTTTGGGTTTTAGTTTTTTTCACACTTGCACACTATAGAAGTAATTGGATTTATCTTTAAGAGGTTATTGAAACAATATATATTTTTGGTAACCTTATTTATTATACCTAGTATCATCATAGCATGGTTGGTACTTCTACTTGTGACAGGAGAAAGAATACACAAACACCTAGGAAGACTTCTTCTAAGGAGGATTTAGAGTCAGGGGCAGAATACAAGGGAAATGAATTTTTTAGGTAATGATTTAGAGTCAGGGGAAAGAATACAAGGGAAATGAATTATTTAGGTAATGATTGAAAATGTAAAGGAGCACATATTAACATTGTTATGGAAAAAAAATCAACTTGGGTCCAATCCAAAATGGCAACCACAACTACAAAATTGGATCATCTCACATTCTCTTTCAATTGTTTGGTGGATTTTCAAAAGTCATTTCTATAGGCCAAGACATCGAATATAAATGATTCTATTATTATTAATGGATTGACATACCCACACATTACCAACCCTAGTAGCGCTTTGATGCATCATACACCCATTTATAATGTGGAATTATGTCATTTTATGTCGACATTGCACATGTACAAATTTTATGGAATGGATCCTACTCAATTTGATAATCTAAATAGAGTTTTTATTTATCCACACTGAATTCCATGTGGGAAAAAGGTTATAATTGCATCCTTATATTTGGAACCCAAGCAAATCATTTGGTATTAATGACTTTGTGATCATAAGAAAAAATTTATGTTAGAGGCACATGATCAATATTTATAAAGGATCTCTACACACACTATAGTTGTTGTTTAATGGAGAACTAATTCAAAAAAAATCTAAATTACAAGACAAATGTCCAGTCAAGGATTATATTAAAGTATTTCAAACCCTATCATTGAGATAGAGAAGGTTATGGAGGAAAAATTGAACGAACTAATTTTAGGTGGACTCAAGGACAACATTCAACAATAAGTATGCAAGTTTAATCCAATTAATGTATATACATCTATTAAAATGGTATGAAGGGCATAGGAAAATTTTATAACCATTAAAAGATAATATTTTTTTAGAATAAGAGATTATAGCACCCCCACACTGTCATTTCCTCAACCAACTAGATTAACATATTCAATTCTCTCTCTGAAGATGGGTACATGTATAATAACCAAAATGTCACATTTAAATACCTTTAACATGAAGTATTTAGAAATGATTATCTCAAACAAGATAAATGCCTCAACAAATCAAAAAAAATAAAAAATTTGTTATGTTCTAATCATGATAATAAGTACAATATAAGACATAAGTGTGTAGAAAAGAAATTATCCTACATTGAAGGCATAACTAAAGAGGATGAAGTTGAGTTTGCAGAGGAGCTAGATGAATAATAAGAATATCCAAATCTGGCTAGCTCTTGACACACACTCTCAGGTGTTATTACCCCAAAAAGTTATGATTTAGTGGAATTTGTAAAAAAATAGAGGGAAATATTCATAATTTCATCAATAATAAGTTGGTTGCCAATTTGAATAGTTTTGTTTATATAACTCCATAATTATAGATCATGATTTTAAATTAGGGTTTAGTGAGCTGGTCAGGGAAAATCCACGATATTAAACTCACTATGGGTGGATACATTTTGATCAGCCTTATTTTTACAATTCTCATGGAGCCAACATATATTTATACGAACTGCATGCATTTTCATTTTTGATGGAAATATATTTGAATTGAGAGGATTGAAAGAAAACACACCACATATGACAAGATTTCATAAAATGAAAGAGATTATAAAAAAAGATTAATCAATGTTTATGTAAAAAATAATTTCATGTGTCAACATTGTCATATCTCAAGTGATCGTGGACAAGCATTTAGTAGTTTTTGGGGATAAGGTATACCTCCCAAAAGACATCATGATGGGTGGATACATAAAGTTGGGGGATACAAAAGAAGATAAAATTAAAAACACACTTCTTTTTTTGCAAAGGGAGTACACCCCTTTTTAAAAAAAAATCATATAAAATTTGATCTAGGTTGGTCCCAAGCCTAAAAAACGTACACCATTTTTAGCAAAGGGCATACACCCTTCTTAATGTTTTTTTGGAGGGAAGGTTGAAAATTTTGAATTAAAGGGACTACACCCTTTGGTAAAGGGAATACAACCTTTGTAGTAGAAAAGGTGTATGCCCTTTGAGTTATAATATGTTTTGTGTTGTATTTGGTTAGTTTGAGTTGTATTTATTTAGTAAAATAAATGCAATAAATATAAAATTTAATTTATATTATATTTTATATTGATATAATCTAAAGTATTAGAATATAAAATGTAATATAAATTAAATTTTATATTTATTGCTTTTATTTATTAAATATAACAAATTAGAGCCACTTTACATCTTCTAAAATCAATTCTAGAGCTGTAGGAGTTACCATTTAGAAGTTATTTAAAAAAAATCATTCTAGTCAATACTTAGTTTTTAGAATTTTAGGATTAGAAACTGACTTAAATATTAGAGTTATTAAACTTTAAGCTCAAAGCACACCAATACATAACATTAAATACTTATTCTTATTTTATTCTAAGCCTAGGAAAGTGTATCAAAACACACTTATTATAGAAGCTAAGATAAGTTAACTTAATAATAGACGCACATATAATATTGCACCAACACCTCCCCTTTAGTTCATCTTAGGGAGAACTATAAACAAAAATTAAGCTTAGAATCCTCTACAATGGATCCCAAAAAATAAGCTTGGTGAGGTACCCATTTACAATAAAAAAATGTAATTGAAAAAGATGAGACACACCACAAAGCTCTCTCAAAAACCAAGTAAATTGTCATAAGTGAATGGACATGCTGAGATATGTTGCAAGGATGGGATGGTCCATCGTTATAGAAGGAAGTATAAAACATAAGTGGTACAACCATATGTTAAAAGATGATGCATTGATCCATCACTAAATGAAGTGCACCAGATGCGCTGATCCATCACTAAAGAAGCATTAGGTGGGTTGATCCACCACTGAAGCAAAATGCAATTTATTGTTCCCTAGGTAACAAGTGAAAAAAATGGGAATCCAGAGGAGAGGACACAAACAAGCTGAAAATGACATGTAAATTATTCAAACTCTATTGAAATTCTCCAAAAATGATCTAGTGGGAATGTCTAGCTAGTATCACTAAAATGTTGTCACCAAGTGCTTTATAAAATGTGGGCTCCATGAGATTGAAAGGTGGGTTGATCCACATGAGTGTGTAGAATATGGGAGTGAAAACCTAGAAATGCCATCATAAAAGAACTACCAGAAGAGACATTGATATGTGCCACCAAAAGAATAACCAAGAGAGTTACACACAAACCTTGAAGCAATAAATATAATCACAACGCCGCCCCCCCCCCCCCCCCCCACCACCCCACCCAATAATGTTGAATGGAAGATGGAAAAATATATACGAGTTGTTTGAATCCACTCCTCAAACATCGAATAACTGACATATATTGGGGATGCCATAAAATGATCACCATAAGGATGTGTAGATATTATCAAGGAGTTTAAGTGTAACACACTCATCCCCATCTTAAAAAGTTAGCCTCGTGATTGACCATGGATGGGCCATCTACCATTCTTTGCCTATACCGAATTAGATAGCTGTCAAATTTTAAGTTTGAAATATTATGTCATTTGGTAATGTATTTTTTAAATTTAACTTGGAACTCATCAATATATAAAACTAGCAGTTGCCCCAAAGGTGCAAAGAAAGCGGGAGGAAATCTAAACTATACAATATAGTTAAGATAATATGTTTTTTAACTAGATTTTTTTAGTAATTTTTTTAAAAAATAAGTTATGTTTAAATTTAAATTTATTACGTATAAATTTAATATTTTGTGTATTATTATAAACGAAAAAATAAAATAAAATATATATATATATATATATATATATATATATATATATATATATATAATTTTTATTATGTCATACATTGATATGTGCTAATTGATGTAGTGGTAGGGTATAGTGTTATGGAGTGAATTATTTATTTTTATGTTTAATTTTAAATTTGACATCTTTTCAATCGTTATATGTCAATTTCAATCGGCATGTCAATTTCACCTTTAAATTTGATATCTATTTATATCTTATTTACAAGTTATCTTAGAAATATATTATTATATTATATAAATAATATATTATATATACATATTGGATATTCGGTGATTTTAATAAATGATCTGCATTCAGTTCACCAAAAATGTGATTCCATGTCATTTGAAAGAGAAGCAGTGTCTTTCCACTTCACTAACTATGTAAATATAAAACAAAATAATGTAAACACAAAGGACGTTAAGGCCACTACAAAAAATGGCAAACATGGGTTCTTTGATTTTGGAAAATTGACCACAATTAGCCACATCATCTATTTTCTCATCCCATGAGTTGTTTTGTTTTTATTATTTAATTTACTAATATTTACTTATAATAATAAACCATTTAAAATATTTAAACAGTACCTAAAGAATCTAATGGAGAACGTATTCTTGATGATTTTTGTTTACCTCATAGCATTATTACCCATTATTTTCACACACTGGCCACATGTCTCTGCTTTAATTCAGGTATGATTTTGCTTGTTTTCATTCACATACACATAACATCTCATAGATATGTGTCTCTTTTAAGCAAGCAACTTTATTCAATAAAAACTTAAGGTTAAGAGAATGAGTACATTTCCATCATACAACTATGATAGATATCCTTAGCTGACGAGAATATGGAACAAATATTATTCATCTTCATTTCTAAGCTCCTTAAGGACATTTTTTTTTAAAGTTATGGCTTCTAAATGCAAGTGTTTTTTTCCTTATGTTTCTACATGATTTTTGTGTAGTGTTTACAATATCTTCAATTTGTATTCTTTCTTGAAAAGTAGGCAAATGCATTAACTTTCTTAAATATCAATCATTTTGTGCCTTTTATACTGTAGTTTGAAAGGACTGTATTTATTGTAATCTTAGAGAAGACTCAATCTTGGAGAAGACTCATATTAATGTATTATATGCCAAGTAATTTTTTTAACATATTGTTTTATATGTTTTTTACTTTGCCATAGAACAAGCTAATTTAGTACGTAACAATTGTGCTTAATTAGTCATAGATTATGCAAGCTGGTGTGGAAGCAATGGCTAAACAATTGCATGAGAGATGGGAAAAGAAAATCAAGTCCGTATTAAAAATGAAAAGAGTTTTAATTTAGCATGAATTCATGCTAGAAAACATGGTCTTATGGTGATGTGGAGGTGCAGTTTAGTTACTAGCCTGCTATAAAGTGTTTGGCTTTTCATGAAGAAGCAATGGGCAGTGGACTTGTGCTCCTGTGCATAAACCTCAACCGTAGTAGGATACACCCAACTAGCCTATTATGGAAATATTTCACATGGAACGCAACTTATAGAGGAAGATAGAAAGATTAAAGAGTAGCTAGCATCTAATTTTTTGAAAATTGTAATTTACCTGTGTCCTAGTGTTAGTGTTTTAATGGTAAAAATAAAATATTCTTTTTTCTTGTTTCTTGTGAGATGAATCTGGGGGCTTCGCCCCATTGTATAAGCCTACAGATAATAATCCATAGTTGTATTTATGGTTACAATTAAAGGTAGGCTAATATGGTTATTAAAAAACGTAATCAAAGTATCATATTTGAATAGTAAGGTAAGTGTAAAAACTATGTACTAGAAATAGTAGTGGAAGATGATGGTGACAAATCATTTTTACGAGAAGGATCAATTTTGTTTGATGAAACAAAGATTATAGTATTTATATAGATATATCAACATATAAGACTATTCAAAAAAAAAGGTAGGCAATAGAAGGCATGCCTGAAAGGCAACCAAGGTCATGCTTAAGAATAGAAGGCATAGGACCACACAAACAACAACCTAACTGGGCCTAGATTAGAGGAAGCCCAACAAGAAAGAAATAATATTCAACTTTAGAAAAACACTGGGTTACCAAACCCCACATCTAGGGCATGACCATTTTTACCCTTTTCTTATGCACCTCTATCCAATGTGGTTGATCGTCATCCATAGAAATCATTGAAGCTAACAAAATCCTCAAAGGCCCACACAGGAGCTGAGAGACAATGAGGGGTTGCTCCTCATCAGAATTGTAAGAGTTAGCATGAGATCTCTTAATACCACCACCTATATCCTTATCCACAAGAGTCACTTTAGAGAAGGATTCAACTTCTATCATTTCTAAGATATCCTCTGCTTCTTCATTCTTTTCTAAATCATCTTGGGATTCCTTGACCTCGTTTGAAAGGCGATGCTCATACGGCTCCCAACGAACTTAGAAAAATTAGCACGGGCCTTTTTTTTTGGTTTAATTTTAAGAGAACAAACCCCTTGAAGACATCACATATAAATGATTCTATTATTATTAATGGATTGGCATACCCATGCATTACCAACCCTAATTCACTTTGATGCATCATGCACCTAATTCTGATGTGGAATCATGTCATTTTATGTCAACATTATATATGTATAAATTTTATGGAATGGATCCTACTCAATTAGATCATCTAAATGGATTTTTTATTTATCCAAATTGAATTCCATGTAGGAAAAAGGTTATAATGGCATCCTTATATTTAAAACCCAAGCACATCATTTGGTATCAATGAATTTGTGATCAAAAAAAAATATTGCTAGAGGCACATGATCGATGTGTATGGAAGACCTATACACACACTATAATTACAATTTAATGGGGAACTAATTCAACAAAATATCCAAACTACAATAAATTCTTTTATTCAAGGATTATATAAAAGGATTTTGAACCCTATCATTGATATGGAGAAGGTTATGAAGGAGAAATTGAACAGCCTATTTTTAGGTGGACTCAAGGACAACATTCAACATGAAGTATGCAAGTTTAATCTAATTACTATATATACTTATATTAAAATGGTATGAAGGGCACATGAAAATTTTATAACCACTAAGAGATATGAATTTATTAGCATAAGAGATTATAGGACCCCCACATTGTCATTTCCTCAACCAACTAGATGAACATATTCAATTTTCTCTATGAAGATGGGTACATGCAAAGTACCCAAAACATCAAATTTAAATACATTTAATATGAAGGATTTATCAATTTTTATCTTAAAAAAGATAAATTCCTCAAAAATTTAAAAAAATTAAAAATTCATTATATTTTAATTGTGATAAAAAGTATAATAGAAGACATAAGTGTGCATAAAAGAAATTATTCTACATTAAAGGCATAACTGAAGAGGATGAAGTTGAGTTTGTAGAGGAACTAGATGATGAATAAGAATATGCAAATCTGACTATCTTTTGATATGCAATCTTAAGTGTTATTACTCAAAAAAAACCCAAGTTAGTAGAATTTCTTAAAAAAAAATAGAGGGAAGTACGCATAATTTCATCAATAATAATTTGGTTGAAAATTTGAATAGTTTTATTTATCCAATTCCATAATTATGTAGGTCATGATTTTAAATTAGGGTTTAGTGAGTTGGTCAAGAAAAATCTATGGTATTAAACTTACTATGGTGGATATATTTTGGCTAGCCTTATGTATACAATTCCCATAGAGCCATAAAATATTTATAGGAAGTATATGCATTTTCATTTTGATGGAAATATATTTGAATTGAGATGATTGAAAGAAAACTTACCGCATATGATAAACTTTCATCAAATAAAAGAGATTCTAAAAGAAGATTCATCAATATTTATGTAAAAAATAATTTCATGCACCAACATTGCCATATCTCAAGTGATTGTGGATAAGCATTTAATAGTTTTTGGGGATAAGGTCCACCTCCCAAAAGACATCATGATGGGCGGATGCATAAAGTTGGGAGATAAAAAAGATGATAAAATGAAAAACACACTTCTTTTTTTTAAAAAGATGTATACCCTTTTTTTAAAAAAAAATCATATAAAATTTGACCTTGGGTTGGTCCCAAGCCTAAAGGGCGTATGTCCTTTTTAGCAAAGGGCATACATGCTTTGGAAGGTTTTTTTGGAGAGAAGGTTAGTACTCTTGAATTAAAGGACCTACACCCTTTGATAAATGGTGTATACCCTTTGTAGTAGAAAATGCATATGCCTTTTGAGTTACAATATATTTTGTTTTATATTTGGTTAATTTGAGTTTTATATATTTATTAAAATAAATGGAATAAATATAAAATTTTATTTATATTACATTTTATATTATTATGCTTTAAAGTATAATCATATAAGATGTAATAGAAATAAAATTTTATATTTATTATATCTATTTTACTAAATATAACAAATTAAGGCCACTTTGCATCTTTTGAAATCATTTCCAAAGTTGTAGGAGTTACCATTTAAAAGTTATTTAAAAAAAAAACCATTCTAGTCAATGTTTAGTTTTTAGAATTTCAAGATTGAAAATTGACTAAAATATTAGAGTTATTAAGCTTTACGCTCAAAGCACACTAATACATAACATTAAATACTTATTCTTATTCTATTCTAAGCCTAGGAAAGTGTATCAAAGCATACTTAGTATGAAAGCTAACATAAGTTAATAATAGGTGCACATATAATATTTGCACCAACACCTTCCCTTAAGTTCAATTTAGGGAGACCTATAAATAAAATTAGGCGTAGAATCCTTTTCAATGGATCCCAGAAAATAGTTTTGGTGAGGTATCCATGTACAATAAAAAAATGTAACTGAAAAATATGAGACATGCCACAAAGGTCTCTCAAAAAACTAGTAAAACATCATAAATGAATGGACATGTTGAGGTATGCTATAAATATGGGATGGTCCATCATTATATAAGGAAGTATAACACATAAGTAGTACAACCATATGTAAAAGAGGATGCATTAATTTGTCACTAAATGAAGTGCAACAGATGGGTTGATCCATCACTAAAGAAATATTGGGTGGGTTGATCCACCACTGAAGCAAGATGCAATTTATTGTTCCCTTGAGGTGATGGAAAAAATGCTCAAGTAGGTAACAAGTGGAAAAATATGAGAATCGGGAGGAGAGGACACACACAGGCTGAAAGTGACATGTAAATTGGTCAAACTCCATTCAAATTCTCCAAAAATGATCTAGTGGGGATGCCTATCTAGTGTCACTAAAATGTTGTCACCAAATGATTTAGAAAATGTGGGCTCCATGAGACTGAAAGGTGGGTTGGTCCACACGAGTGTGTATAAAATGGGAGTGAACACCTAGAATTGACATCACAAAGGAACTACTAGAAGAGACATTGAAATGTTCCACCACAAGAATAACCAAGATAACTACACACAAAATTGTTTGAATCCACTACTTGAACAATGAATGACTAACAGATGCTGAGGATGCTAGGAAATGATCACCACAAGGATGTGTAGATATTGCCAAGGTGTTAAAAAAATTAGAGGAAAATATCTCACAAAATATAGTTGAAAGTAGACAAAGAAATGCAAGGGATTGATAGTGTTGGTAAACGATTTCACAAAAACCTTTAATTAATTTTATTCAACCACATAGGAGACATTTATTTATTTTTAATCCCCTATAAAATAGGAGTCCTCACTTATCTCCTTTAACAACTCAACTAAACTAAGTGACTTTTTATAACAACTCTCGTAACCTTTTTCTCACCCAAATAACTATTTATTTAACTTAATACATTATGTTACGTACTAACTCAATATTCCTAACAATCCCCCTTTAGTAAGAACATAGGGAAATATAACATTATACATGAATTAACACATGATGCAAGACATAATTTAATGGATATGGAACACATTAACCTTCCAAAGATGGGAACACATCATCCATCCATGTATGAACATAGACACAAATATCTATTCATCCTCCATATTTGTCACATATGTGGATAGATAGGGAACACATCAAACTTCCATGGATGGGAACATGTCAACCATCCAAGTATGAACATGGAAATACATTTTTTTATCCTCCACATCTATGCAAGCATACACACTGCTTCATAAACATAAAAATAAATAAGGAATAACACTTTTAACTACACGTAAATAAGGATTAACACTTATTTTTACACTTAGTTTTACCTAATGAGGGCTAATCATCATTGATTACATACAAAAAATAAAATATAAATATTGAGGACTAGGTCCTCACTATTTTCAGTGAATGCTAGGCTTCTCAATAAACTTACATTTGTAGCATTTGTTCATTATCATTGCCACTTGATTATGAACAACATAAAGAATAACCACTGCCACTGTATACTATTTTGGACATTGGTTGGTTTGACATAAATATTTTTGCCATTGTAATGGTTTGTAGCTTTTGAGTTAACATCAAAATCCAGATTGCTAAAAGGCCTTCTTCCTTTGTTGACTCCAACCCACTGCATTCTCAACTAACTAGGTTGATATCTCTGCATGTCGTACTTTGATAGAGTTACATAGAAAAATCAACAAAATCAACAAACACATTTTGGATGGATGTCAAGTTCTCTCGATACTCCGTCCTTATAAATATTTTGATTTTAAAATTAGGTGACATAATTCTTTATTCTCAATTTAAACTACAAACAAGACTAAAGAGCTTAACAAAGCCTTGACATTCTATGCAATTCAATGATTCCATATAATACTTTCAAAGATACAATTAAAAAAAAAAGTTTACTTAAAAATAGACCTAGAACGAAATGATTCACCCATCCTAAATATTCTTTAGAAAATTCAAAAAAATAATAATACCTTTATAAGTGAAAACATAATAAGCTCTATTTACTCACCAACTTACAACAAAATCTAATAAAATAACACTGCAAAAAAATTCGAAAAAAATTAAATAAATATTTATTTACTCACCACCTTACAACGAAATATGATAAAATGATCCTCCAAAGATTTTTATTAAAAAATATTTATTTCTCAAAAACTATAACCGTAACTTAAAAAATCCCAACTCTGAAGAGAGTTCATACTTAAACCAAAAATGATTTTGAAAGATATTTTAAAATTATATATTTTATATATTGTGCTATTACGAGATGGAATAATAGTCCAAATTTGTGACCTATCTACAAAATGAAGACCACATAGAGAGTTAAAAAAGGCTAAAAATATAATACTTACATATGAATAGTTAATTTATAAGGCTAAAAATCATAACAATCATAATGCTTTCTTACATCATGGTGATGAGAGTGGATGATTTATTATTATTATTTTATTTTTATTTTAAGTGATTTATATTAATTATAAAGAATATTTATAATTAATATTTTTTATTTCGGTTAAATATATATATATATATATATATATATATATATATATATATATTTCTAAACAATTTTAAATAGAATTCATTATATTTAATACTCAAATTTTATAGTGATCGATGACATGTTTTATGGAAAAATGGGTTTTATATCAAAATATAATGCATCTACCTATACATATTTAATTAACCTTAGTAAAAAAAACATAACCACTAAAATGTATTCTTACATCATGATGAGAGTGGGTGATTTATTATCATTATTTTATTTCTACTTTAAGTGATTTATATCGACCGTGGATGTAAGGAGAATATTTATAGATAATAGCTAACTTTTCGGTTGGATCATTAATTATGTCTCCTTATCCCTAGGCAATTTTATATAGAATTCATCATATTTGGATTATAATTTTGTGGTGATTGATGACGTGTTTTATGGGAAAGTGGGGTCCACATCAAAATGCAATACATCTACTTGTGTGTACGTTTAATTAAGCTTAATCATGTGTAAGACAATAAAATCATATTAAACTAATTTTATAATTCTAGAGCAATAAATGACTAGGAGAGGGTTTAGAAGAGTATCTTTATTTTCAGGGTATCTAAAAACAAACCTCACAATTGCAAAACAACCCTCACAATTGCAAAACAATATTAGGGTTTTTGTAGCAAGACACTAAGAACCCTAAATACTCGTTACGACCTAACCACTTCCCAAGAACCGTGGAATCCACATTATGTAAAATGGCATACAAGTAGAATATAATTTTACGATTACATTCGTCAGGTTTAGGGCTCCAAAACCTCATTTAATATTCTAGATCTTCATGCCAATCGCTAGAAAATTACTCTTCTTCTTCAAACCCCAATATGATAATTGAGCCTACAAAGGATAAAGAAAAATATTTGTATTGTGGTTTATGTTAAGGGTAAACAAGGTTTTAAACACTAAGTACTTATCATGCCCCTCAATAGTGGATAATATCGAAGACAACACACTAGTTAAAATTTAATTCAACCAAATAGTATAGTATAATATAAGTGTGTTGCTACAATGATCTTCAGTGCTAAACTTTTTACATAATAATCAATGAAATGTGGTGACAATAAATGCTAGATAATCATTCATATTTTCATAGATTATTGGGTGCCCCACACACACACACACACATGTGCATGCACACACACACATGCTTGCATTGATTATTTCTATCAATTTATGTCTTAAATAAATTAGTGCACTTATATTTTTATAGACCATTTGATGTAATGTCCTCACCTTCCTAAGAGATCATGCAGAGGAGTGGATTAGCCTATTCTAGCATTCTCGTAGGCTAATTATGGTGTTGAGGGGATGATTTTCTAGGCATATGGTGTTTGTACCATGGCAAAATTATTTTTCGGCAAATGATTTATTGACTTTTTACAAAGTTATTTTATAAAGTCATTTTTATAAAGCTACTTTATGAGAAAAATAGAAAAAATTATAAAAGTGACTTTATGTTATAATTTTATGTTGAAGAAAAATTAAAAATTAGAATTAATTGGATTTTGAAGTCCAAACTTGTTATGAAGGTTTATAAAAGGTCACTCTACCACATCAAGGGTTCATTATGTGAATTTTTGATACTTGAAATTTCTCCATTATTGGGCTGGTGTTTACTTGCTTAGCTATTTTTGAGGATGAAAACCCTTGGAATCATGGATTAGACGAAAACCCAATTCCACCATTAGAGAGAAATCCACTTAGGGTTTCTATTTGAGCTTATATTCATATTTTGGAGAGTTTGTAGCTAAGGAGAAAGGGTTTAATTCGTAGATCTAATTATTTTTTCATGGCATATAGGGTTTCATACCCTATTTTTTGAGTTTTTGGATATTTGGAGCTTCATTTGATTTTCCTTGATTTTTCTCAAGGTGGGTAATCAACATTGAGGATATTGGGTATCCATTGCATATGGTTTCATAGTTTTTAGAGTGCCATTATTTAGTTATGCATTTTTGGCCATCTTGGATGCCTAGGGTTTGAGAGAAAAGTTGCAGTTTGGATCATATTTGCGAAGATTATTTTTAGTTTATTTATGGCAAGGGTTTGAGGAATATGTTGGCTTCATTTTTCCACATTTTTAGTCCAGTGGTTTAAGGACTCTATTTCAAGACAATCAACCCATATTTGGAGGCCATTGTGACATTTTGAAGGCTAAATCTTCCTATCAATTATTGTAGACCTAATATCTTTCATAATTCAATTATTTTCAACTTTATTTGATCATTCTATAGACATATATTGTTATTTTCATTTCTAGGTATGTGGTATTGGTCATTATGGTACATTTGTGATTAGAAATCAACCATAATATCACTATTGTTGTAGAAATCAAAACTGATTATAATCTGATTTATTTTCTTTTAAGGAGAAATAAGGTTTCAAACTTGATCTTTCATTGTTATATGCATTATATTTATATTTAATATTGTGTGTGATCATTTATTTTCTAAAATCAAGGTATTAGAACGCAATAGTGTTTCAGAATCAGAATTCAATTCCATTTGATGCAAAGCGTTTGACGAAATGTTAAACAACTAAAGTTAGGAAAAATCAAAATTTTAGCATTTATCCTAAGTGGGATAGTACAGTGGTATCAGAGCCTTGTTCCTACCAGCCTAAGGGGTCTAGACTGTGTCTATGCATCCATGGGAAATTGGTCCACACAAATATTATTTTAGAAGAAGACCAGGGTAGCCTGAGCAAGAGGTTAAATGTGATGTCCCTTTCTTAGGGGCTCTTTTTCCTAAGCAAAAGCTTTGAATTGCTTATCTGAATTTTTGCAAAAATATCTTCAAATAGATAAATAAATCACAGTATAATCTCTTATTTATTTGCTCATAAGCTTACAATAGAGGTCCTCTGTCAATTATACAAAGAATATTGAAAGTACGGCCTTAATACCCTGAATATTCTACAAACTGGGAAATAAATCTGGATCTGGTACATCTCGGCCTGCTGTGTAAAAAAACACAGTCGCCGACATCGGTTATACTACCATCGTCGGTCGACCTGTAGTCGTTAACTTGCCGACGTCGGTGATATGTCGACCGATGTCGGTCTCTGTAGGTCTCTGTTCGCCGATGTCGGTGCCTGAACTTTCTGTTGATGCGTACGGATTTTCACGGATCTGTACGGAATTCGTACGGCTGCTGATATAGCACAACCTGTATGCTTGATCCTGATCTGTAGAATTATGAGCTAATACAAAAGATCTATATCTGGATAATTCTTGAATCAAAACCCAAAATAATGAAATACCTGTAAACCCTTGTGATAGCTTCTGGGTGAAGTTATCTCTCAAACTTGTAAACACCTGTGATAACTTTTGTATGAAGTTATCTCTCAATTTGGCAATAGATCGGCTGATCTCTCACAACCTCTGAATCGCACACAATGCAGAGTTGATGTTCTCCACTGCAAATGGAATCTTGGAACCCTTGGCTCAGTCTTCACAGAAGAATTCTTCAAAATCAATAATCAATAATCAATGCATGAATCCAAACTCTCTCCCATGAGAAACCCTTATACCCTCCAAAGGTGTGCTTGCTAAAATTAGATTTTCTCAAATTAGAACTTGGGTTTCTTAAATTAGAACTTGGGTCTTAAAAATAGACCAATTATTAAATTAGAATTAGGGTCTTAAAATTAGACCAACTAATTAATAATTAATTATTAATTAGACCAAATAATTAATATTTGATTAAATCAATCAAATATTAATATCTCCCTCAATACATGTCGGATCTTCGAACCGTTCGAAGCTGGTGAACCAGGGAGTGATTCCGCACATGACCATACCAAAATAAGGGCGCTCTGCTGCATGTCAAATATCCCTAAATAATAGGAGCTCAGGCCAAATGTGTCCAAAAAGAACCTGAATGAAAGCCAACTGTAGGAATTCTACTAATTGAAGCAAAGCCAAGCTCCATCATGACCCTCTATCCATCCTATCAGCCTACGAAGGTCGCATAATAGGCTAATCATCAAGTCTGTCAATGTCCACAAAAAAGGGGACATGACAATCCGCCCCTCCAGAAATTGCTTGTCCCCAAGCAATCTCAGAATAATAAACCACTCGATCCACTTGGATCTCAAATGTAGTTACGCTCTGCAATGCTGTAAATCAATGCAAGTACCTGCAATATCATCAAAAGTAGACCAAAGAGGAACCCATAATCAAACTGGAGAATGCAACTCAACTAATCTCTGAAATCACAACTGCCTTGGATGTGTCGATACTGTACGCTGTGTAATTGGCAACTGCGAATTCCATCTACAAAAGATGGTATCAATCCATCCCATAACTGATCCCTCTGTAAAGGTGGCACGATCAACTGTACCACACTGTCATCGGTGTGAGAAGAATCAATCTGGAGACTCGACTCCACTGGTATCTCAAACTCATCAGAATCATGTACTCCCAAATCCTGAACATGTGTGTTAGCCTCAACAACATGCTCCTCAGCAACAACTGCAGGAATGTACTCACCACCAATACTCAATGTACTAACCCCCGAGTATACCTCCACACTCTGAATGCAAGCATCAGACTCATCCTCACTGTCTAACACCTGAGCTGAACTCACCTTAAGACAAAGCTCGTCCACAACATCCTCAACTGCTCCTACCTGTGAAGATAATGCAGATAAATCATTACCTGAAGATGTGTTAATGTCTCCCTGTACTGGATCGTATGTCTGTCAAACTCATCATTCAAACTTCTGCATGTCATAGGGAAAGTACTACAATCCTTAGGCCTTAAAATCTTTAACCACATACCAGCTCTAGGTGAGACATTTTTCTCTTTTGTCTAAACATACCATAAATCTTCTACCAAAAGTTTAGAAATTTTATCCTCCTCCTCAAACAAGATTGTGAACATGATAGAGTGCATTGATGCTAATACATCACTGGAATGAAACTCATCTAAAATATTCCAAAATATGTTAAACATCCTGCGAATGCCACCAATACAACCTACTAACATCATAATGTTTTCAAATCCATACCTTGCAAATATTTCAAGTAATCTTGCCCTCTTTGAGAAATGAGGGTCTCTAATGTCATCCAACTTTTCAAAGCTTTTTACCATGGCATGAAGTACCTCTCTCATAATCCGATCATCATAAAATTAAAACCAGCTATTATCCTCATGATTTCACTAATGCAAGAGAGAGTTGCAAGTCTTACCACCTCATCATGATGTCTCAATAATTGGGGCTTCACCAACGAACTAAACGCTGGAGATAACGATGTTTGCATATCATAAGTATTTGACTGATCAACCTTGCCTAAATAAGTTTCTAACTCCTCCAAAGTTTTTAGAATGCCATCTGCTTGCTGAAACAGATTATCTAACTTCTTCTTTGCATTGTGCATTCTTTCTTCCAAATCTTTGACACCTGTTAAAGCCATACTAATAACCAAACTACCCAGAAAGATGGCAAGACATTAGCTCTGATGTGCCCAACAAGATGGCAGGAATTTGGCTCTGATACCACTGTGATGTCCCTTTCTTAGGGGCTCTTTTTCCTAAGCAAAAGCTCTGAATTGCTTATCTGAATTTCTGCAAAAATATCTTCAAATAGATAAATAAATCACAGTATAATCTCTTATTTATTTTCTCATAAGCTTACAATAGAGGTCCTCTGTCAAGTATACAAAGAATATTGAAAGTACGGCCTTAATAGCCTAAATATTCTACAAATTGGGAAATAAATTTGGATCTGGTACATCTCGGCCTGTTGTGTAAACAAACACAGTCACCGACGTCGGTTATACTACCGTCGTCGATCGACCTGTAGTCGTTAACTTTTCGACGTCGGTGATATATCGACTGATGTCGATCTCTGTAGGTCTCTGTTCACCGATGTCGGATCCTGAACTTTCTATTGATGCGTATGGATTTTCACGGATCTGTACGGAATTCGTACGGCCGCTGATATAGCACAACCTGTATGCTTGATCCTGATCTGTAGAATTATGGGCTAATACAAAAGATCTATATCTGGATAATTCTTGAATCAAAACCCAAAATAATGAAATACCTGTAAACCCTTGTGATAGCTTCTGGGTGAAGTTATCTCTCAAACTTGTAAACACCTGTGATAACTTCTGTATGAAGTTATCTCTCAATTTGGCAATAGATCGGCTGATCTCTCACAACCTCTGAATCGCACACAATGAAGAGTTGACGTTCTCCACTGCAAATGGAATCCTGGAACCCTTGGCTCAGTCTTCACAGAAGAATTCTTCAAAATTAATAATCAATAATCAATGAATGAATCCAAACTCTCTCCCATGAGAAACCCTTATACCCTCCAAAGGTGTGCTTGCTAAAATTAGATTTCCTCAAATTAGAACTTGGGTTTCTTAAATTAGAATTCCTCAAATTAGAACTTGGGTCTTAAAATTAGACCAATTCTTAAATTAGAATTAGGGTCTTAAAATTAGACCAACTAATTAATAATTAATAATTAATTATTAATTAGACCAAATAATTAATATTTGATTAAATCAATCAAATATTAATATCTCCCTCAATACATGTCAGATCCTCAAACCGTTCGAAGCTGGTGAACCAGGGAGTGATTTCGCACATGACCATACCAAAATAAGGGTGCTCCGTTGCATGTCAAATATCCCTAAATAATAGGAGCTCAGGCTAAATGTGTCCAAAAAGAACCCGAATGAAAGCCAACTATAGGAATTTTGCTAATCGAAGCCAAGCCAAGCTCCATCATGACCCTCTATCCATCCTATCAGCCTACGAAGGTCGCATAATAGGCTAATCATCAAGTCTGTCAATGTCCACAAAAAAGGGGACATGACATTAAAGCATATCCCATTACAAGTATAGACATTGATAACACCATGGGTGATAGGCATGATGGTTACTATAGTCCATGTCAGGATGATGACGGGAGAGAGATTATGAGGAATCTTGATAATACTCAATAGTATATTGTCCAGATTTGATGATGATAGGTTAACAGTGGATAGACATGGCTGACATAGGAGAGACAAGTCACCTTTAGTTACAGAGAGCCATAGTAGGAGTGAGAGATCACATTCAACTACAACTAGTGATTTAGGGTCAGTTCAGAGTGAGAGGCATCATACACACACCCATACTCACACTCATACCCACACCATGAATAGGTCAATGATGCCTACATTTATGCCTCAAGGGGAGCCTGAGGTGGTTGTTGATCCCGATGTTACATTTCAAGATAATGTCATGGCAGCTAGTGATGAGTAAGGAGCATTACCTCAACATGTGAGAGATGTTTTTCCCCTTCCTCAGTATTGTGCACAACGAAGGGAGAGCCTAAGGAATTGATTGGATAGGCAGCCACCTAAAGAACAATATAACAAAGAACTTAAGCATGTTACCGGTAATCTCACTCTTTCCACTTTTGATGGCATTGGGAATATTAGTGCTCGATCTTGGATTCATAAGCTCGACACCTTTTTTTCACTTAAGTCTATGTAGGATGATGAATCTATTTGATTTTATACCTTACATTTGGAAGGCGTAGCTTATGATTGATGGCATCATGGTTTGGTTACCCAAAACCATAGACTCATACATTCTTACAAGGAGTTCAGTGAGCGGTTGATTGCTAGATTTGGCCATAAGGATGTTGAGTCATATTACAGAGATCTTACCTAGCTGCATCAGAATGGACATGTTGAAACTTATATTAATGAGTTTTAATGGATTGCAATTATGGTTCTTGAGATACTGGAGAGATAGGTGGTGATGCTTTTTATAGATGGATTGTATGAAAGGTTATGAGGTCTTGTCAAGGTGCTTAAGCCTAAGACTTTGCATGAGGCTATTCATGTGGCCTTGGAATTAGACACTTCACCACTATCTTATCACTTACATAAGATTCCTTCTAAAGCTTCTAAACTTTTACAGAGATCCTTTACTTAGTACAGGAGTGCACATCCTAAGATGGATCTAGATACTCTTAATGATTTAAGGAGGAAGAATCTTTGATTCTCATGTAAGGAACCTTGGGAACCTAGACATAGATGCCTCAATAAAGGCAAAGTACATATCATAGAGGTTTATTTAGATGCGGATGATGAGAAAGTATAAGACACAAGTTCAAAGAGGAGTGATAGTGAGCATGATGAGCAGCCACAAGTTGAGCTTGGAGGGGACGAGGCCCAAGATCCATCCCATGTCACTATTTTTACACTTTCAGGAGTACCTAGGTACCATCCCTTTCATTTTAAGGGGGTACTTAAAGGATAAAATGTCACTTGCTTAGTGGACAGTGGTGCTACACACAACTTCATTGATGAGGGGTTGGTTGCAAAATGTGGACTAGAGGTTGAGGATTTTTTTAGTTTCAATGTGACAGTTGTAGATGGTTTTACTATGAGTTGCACTATACAAGTTCTTTGACTTAGCGTACAGATGGGGGATTGCACCTTGATTGATGAATTCTATGTAGTAGGTCTTGGTGAGATTGATACAATCTTGGGAATACAGTGGCTATAGTCACGTGGATAATATGTTCAGGATTTTTGTAGAATAGAGCTAGAGTTTATGGTGGATTAGAAGAAGATTGTGATTAAGGCCTTATTAGATGGGGGACCTAAGATAGTTTTAGCCCATAAGATGGAGTCCATTTTAAGGCATGGAGATGTTATGTGGGTGACTTAGTGTTTGGTTTCATCCAAACCTTCTTAATATATTGAACATCCCTATCATGTAGATATTCAGTCGGTGTTGGATAAGCATAGTCTTATATTCAGTGATATTCCTCCTGGTAGACCACCTGATCATGGAGTTGAGCATGTGATAGAGTTGGAGGAGGTTTCTAAGCCCATGATCATTAAACCTTATCATCATCCTAAAAAATTTAAGGAGGAGATAGAGAAAATGATAAGGGACCTTCTTGATATGGGACATATTTGGCCCAATTCTAGTACCTTTGCTTCTTCAGTTACATTGGTGAAGAAGGATGACACTATGTGTATGTGTATTGATTACCATGATTTGAAAAAGAAAACAATCAAGAATATGTATCTGATTCCATGGAAAAATGAGTTGCTTGATGAGCTACATGGGTCCATGTGCTTTTTGAAGATTGATCTTCTATCAAGGTACCATCAGATTCATGTTCATGATGAGGATATCTATAAGCCAACATTCATATGTAATTACAAGCACTATGACTTCTTGGTGATGCCATTTGGTCTCACTAACATGCCTACTACATTTTAGTCATGTATGAATCACATCTTTAATAAGCATTTGTGTAAGTTTGTATTGGTGTTCTTTGATGATATATTAATTTATAGTAGGACAATGGAAGAACACTTATGACATTTAGATGAGGTTCTTGGCATCATGGAGGTTTTGTCTCTTTTTGCTAAGGCATCTATGTGAAAATTTGGGCTTACAAAGATTGTATACTTGGGGCATGTGATAAGTGAAAATGAGGTAAAGGTTCACCAAGAGAAGATACAGATAATACTTGAATGGCCACCACCTAGGAATGTGTCTAACTTGAGAGGATTCCTCAGCCTATGTGGGTACTACAGGGGATTTGTTAAGGGGTATTTGTAGATTTTAACACCTCTTATAGATCTTACCAGGAAGGGTGCATTCATATGGAAAAATGAGGCTCAGGTTGTTTTTGATAGGCTTAAGTAGATTATGAGCACTTATCCAATATTGGCTCTTCCAGATTATTCTCAGCCATTTGTTCTCGACTATGATGCATTGGGCGAGGGGATTGGTGTAGTTCTCATGCAGAATTATCATCCTATTGTTTATGAGAGTGGGAAGCTAAGAAATAATGAGTGGCTATATTCCACCTATGAAAAGGAAATGTTTTCCATCATACATGCATTGGCAAAGTTTAGACAGCATTTGGTAGGTGCAAAATTTGTGGTGAGGATAGACCATAATAGTTTGAAGTATTTATTAGAGCAAAAGGAGATTAATGAGAGACAACAAAAGTGGGTTAGTAATATTTAGGCATATGATTTTGACATTGAGTATGTCAAGGAAAAGATGAATGTTATTGCCGATGCACTTTTTAGGAGACCTATAGTTGCTACACTTTGCTCTATTAGAGAGATTTTAGTTGATTGGAAGTCTCAATTATTGGTTGAGTATTCTAATAATCTCTTCGCATGTGAGATCATGAATGGTAGGATTCAGGATGATAGATACAAGGTGGTTGATGATGTTATTTATTATAAGGATATGATATATTTGGTACTTGAATCAATGCTCAAAAATAAAATCTTGCATGCCATTCATGACACACCACTAGCAGGACACTCTGGGTACTTCAAGACTTATTGACAGATCAAGGAGAGATTCTCATGGAAGGGTCTCAAGGATGATGTCTTGCACCATGTACATGAGTGTTTGACTTATCATCAGAACAAGTCAGAGCATACTTTCTCAACATGTTTATTACAGCCTTTGCCAATTCTAGATTAGAAGTGGGAAAGTATTTTGATGGACTTAATTACATGTCTTCTGAAAGTCCAAGGGAGAGATTGTATTTATATGGCGGTTGATAGACTAACAAAGTATTCACACTTCTTTGCTATTTCATCCACTTTCACATCCTCACAGGTGGATGAGTTATTCTTTCATGAGGTGTTCAGATTGCAAGGAATTTCAAAGACCATTGTTAGTGATTGAGATAATAGGTTTTTGAGTATCTTTTGATAGGATCTCTTCTGATTGGTAGGTACAGAGTTGTCACTGATCACTAGTTACCACCCTTAGATAGATGGACAAACTAAGATTATGAATAAATGGGTTGAAGGATATTTTTGTAACTATGTTTCGGGGTAGTAGAAGGCATGGATTAGGTGGTTTCATCTTGGAGAGTATTGCTATAATACTACCTACCATATGTCCATTGGCATGATTCCATTTTGAGAATTGTATGGGTATGATGCATTATATTATGTGGATTTGGAGTTTGATGATAGTAGAGTGCCTAAAGCTTGAGATTGGCTTCAGGATAATCATGATATCTATAAGGCACTTAAGGATAACATTCAAAATGCTCAAAATCAGTAGAAGATGTATCTGGATTAGTTGAGAATAATTTTAAGACTGGTGATATGGTATTCTTGCACCTACATTTGTATAGATAGAATACACTTAAGAAGAGTGGTGCAAAAACACTTAAGCCCCATTTTTATGGTTTATATAAGATCTTGAGGAGGATTGGAGAGGTATTATATGAGCTCAAGTTACCGAGTGAGAGTAAGATACATAATGTCTTTCATGTGTCTTGCCTCAAGAGGGCACTTGGTTAGCATATTGTCATGTCCCCTTTTTAGAGGACATCGACAGACTTCATGATTAGCCTATTATGCGACCTTCATAGGCTAATAGGATGGATAGAGGGTCATAATGGAGATTGGCTTAACTTCAATTTGCAGAATGGTTTCAGGGGGCGTTCATTCGGGGTCTTTCAGACATGTTTGCTTGATGCTCCTATTATTTAGGGATATTTGACATGCAGTGGAGCACCCTTATTTTGGTATGGTCATGTGTAGAATCACTCCCTGATTCACCAGCTTCGATCGGTTCGAGGATCCGACGTATATTGAGGGAGATATTAATATTTGATTGATTTAATCAAATATTAATTATTTGGTCTAATTTTAAATTAGAAACCCTAATGCTAATTTAAGAAACCCTAATTAGGGCAAGCATATCTTTTGAGGGTATAAGGGTTTCACATGGAGGCCATTATTTATTATGTATGAATTGATTATTGAATTGAAGACAGATTTTGCTAAGGGTTTTCCCTGAGAAGACTGAGCCAAGGCTCCAGGATTCCATTTGCAGTGGAGAACGTCAACTCTTCATTGTGTGCAATTCAGAGGCTGTGAAATATCAGCTGATCTATTGCCAAATTGAGAGATAGCTTCATCCAAAAGTTATCACAGAGGTTTCAGGTTTGAGAGATAACTTCACACAGAAGTTTATCACAGAGCTTTCCAGGTATTTCTTGATTTAGTTTATGTTTTGTTTCAATAAATCATACAGAGAGAGATCTGTTGTATTAGATACCATAGATTTCCAAATCAGGGATCAAACAGATAGGTTATGCTAAATTGGTGGCTGTACGAAGTCCGTACAGGTCTGTACAAGTCCACGCAGATACCGACTTCGGCAGACAGAGATCCCCAGTGACCGACATCGGCCGTCTGAGGACCGATGTTGGCAGATAAGGACCTACAGAGACCGACGTCGGCAGTATATCGACCGACGTCAGCGACTGTGTGTTTGACACAGCAGGCTGAGACTTCTAGATTCATATTTGTTTCCATATTTGCACAAGATCAGGGTTTTAAAACAGTATTATAATATTCTTTGAGGTGCATGACAGAGATCTATTGTAATAGTCTGAGCAAATAAATAAGAAATTATATTGTGGAAATTTGTTTATTTGAATTGATATTCTGCAAGTTTGTATCCAAATCAGAGCTTTTATTATAGAAAAAGAGCCCCTAAGTAAGGGACATTACACATATTGTTTCTTCTTTAGAATTGCCACCCTTGGATGAGGAGGGTAGATTGATATTTATACCCATTGAGGTTCTGGACGTGAGAGAGATAAGGTTGAGAAGTAGAGTGATCTGGGAGTATTTGGTTCATTGGAAGGATTTGCCATTAGAGGTTTCCACATGGGAAGGTGAGATAATACTTCAACATCCATCTTTGCAATTGTTTGGGGACAAGCAATCTTGGGTAGGGAGAACTGTAATGTCTTCACCTTCCTAAAAGATCATGCAGAGGAGTGGATTAGGCTATTCTAGCATTCTTGTAGGCTAATTATGGTGTTGAGGGAATGATTTGCTAGGCAGATGGCATTTATACCATAGAGAAATTATTTTTTGGAAAATGACTTAATGACTTTTTACAAAGTTATTTTATAAAGTTACGTTATGAGAAAAATAGAAAAAGTTATAAAAGTGACTTTATGTTATAATTTTATGTTGGGTAAAAAGTAAAAATTAGAATTAATTAGATTTTGAAGTCCAAACTTGTTATGGAGGTTTATAAAATGTCACTCTACCACATCAAGGGTTCATTATGTGGTTTTATGATACTTGAAATTTCTCCATTATTGAGCTGATGTTTACTTGCTTAGCTATTTTTGAGGATGAAAACCCTTGGAATCATGGATTGGATGAAAACACAATTCCACCATTAGAGATAAATCCACTTAGGTTTTTATTTGAGCTTATATTCAGATTTTGGAGAGTTTGCAACCAAGGAGAAAGGATTTAATTCATAGATCTGATTATTCTTTCATGGTAGCTAGGGTTTCATACCCTATTTTCTATGTTTTTGGAGATTTGGAGATATAATTGATTTTTCATAATTTTTCTCAAGGTGGGAGTTCAACATAGAGGATATTGGGTATCCATTGCATATGGTTTCATAAACTGTAGAGGTGCCATTATTTAGTTTTGCATTTGTGGCCATCTTAGATGCCTAGGGTTTGAGAGGAAAGTTGCAGTTTGGATCAGATTTGTGAAGATGATTTTTTGTCTATTTATGGCAAGGGTTTGAGGAATATGTTGGATTCATTTTACTACATTTTTAGTCCAGTGGTTTGAGCACTTTATTTGAAGACAATGAACCCATATTTGGAGGCCTTTGTGACATTCTGAACGTTGAATCTTCCTATTAGTTGTTACAGACCTGATATCTTTCATAATTTAGTTATTTTCAACTTCATTTTATCATTCTATAGACATATATTTTTATCTTCATTTTTGAGTATGTGGTATTGGTCATTATGGTACATTTGTGATTAGAAATCAGCCATAATATCACTGCTATTATAGAAATTAGAACTGATTATAATCTGATTTATTTTCTATTAAGGAGAAATAAGGTTTGAAACTTGATATTTCATTGTTATATGCATTATATTTCTATTTAAATTTGTGTATGATCATTTATTTTCCAAAATCAAGGTGTTATAACCCAATAGTATTTCAAAATCAGAATTCAGTTCCATTTGATGCTAAGTGTTTGATGAAATGTTAAACAACTAAAATTGGGAAAAATCAAATTTTTAGCATTTATCCTAAGTGGGATAGTACACTTGAATTCAAATTAGGACCCTATTGGTGTAAAAATTAATAAAAAATAGGATTAAAATCTGAGATGTGACCAATAACATATGGGGGGTCCTAATGGGTGAAAATTGGCCCCATAAACATACAATGTACATTTTCAAAGGAAACCACTAGAAACACATGAGGACAAAGGGGGAAGAGATAACAAGGGAATAGATAAAATAGGAGGAGGGAAATATAACAAAAATATAAACAACAAATATGCCAATAAAGATTAATTTGGACCAATAATCGATAAACATACATGTACCTTATTATAATGTAATGTTATGATTAATAAATGCCTAGGGGGCATTCTTAGGTGTCTACATGATGATGATGAGTGATAGATGAGTGTCAATGGTGTTCTCAACTCTATTAACCAATTTACATGTATATGCATATCCACTTTGGATTATTATGATCTTCTTTAGTTTTGGTTCAAAGTTCACTATTATGCAAGGGTACATTTTTCCATAAAAATACATTTTCCATTAAACTTGTCTATTTTTTGTTTATTTTTTAAATTAATATGGTTAAATGCAATTATTATAATTTTATTATTATTTATAATTAAATTTTATATTTTTACATTAAACTTTTATATTGTAATAGCCAAAACATGAAGCTACTCAAGAATATGTAGCAATAACCAATACACATACCTAATCAAGAATATGTTGTAATAACCAACACTTGGATCCACTTTAAAATGTGTAGGCATAGCCATAATTTATAAAGTTTATCATGATCATGACTAATAATAACCATCACTAAATACCATTGCTATGCCCTTAGCTTATGACGTATATTAGGATATGAGTAGTCATTGACCTATAGTATGCATATCTTTTAATTTGATTATTTGATAATATCTAGGTTGCATGTCAGTAGTAGTCAGTGCAATTGGATTTTGGTTATCCCATAGATTAATTATGATATATATAGGAGGAATTCTTAAGATGTTAATCATCAAATATTATAAATTTTATTCTTATTTTAAGAATTGTGGAATGTCCCTATTCAAAGTGGCCACATCCTATATTTCAATGTTTTGTTCTTTATATCAATTATATCATGTATGTGCTCTCTTATAGTTTTAATTTTAGTTGATAATCATTATTCTACTTATTTGATCTATTATATTTTTAATCTAACTTAATAGTAAGTTCATTACAAGTGGTATTAGAACCTCATTTTAGGTAAAATTATGTGACATATTAAGGTAGTTGAGGGAAGAGAAATAAGTTATTCGGGTAAAAAAATTCTATAGTTTTTTTATTTTACCATATGTATTTATGTTCATTATGGAATCAGTTGTGCTTTATGTGAGGATCAAGATCAAAAACTTTTGATTTATGAGGAATTTAGGGTTTGTGTTTATACCAGATATTCTAGCCTAAAATAAATCTAGAATCAAATTTACACAACCTACTGTTGGATTCATTTTGGAAATGCAATCACAATGGCATAGGCATTTGACAAGCCTAAATTTTGACAAATTCTTGGGTTTTAGTTTTTTTCACCCTTGTATAATATAGAATTCATTGGATTTGTCTTTAAGAGGTTATTACAACAATATAAGTTTTTGGTAACCCTATTTTTTACACCTAGTATCACCATAGCATGGTTGTTGCTTCTACTTGTGGTAGGGGTAAGAATACACAAACACCTACGAATACTTCTTCTAAAGAGGATTTAGAGTCAGGGGTAGACATGGGATACTCTAGTGAATATCCTTAATACATGGGAAATGAAATTTTTAGGTAATGATGAAAAATGTTGAGGAGCACATATTAACTTTTTTATGGAAAAATATTTGACTTGGGTCCAATCCAACATGGCAACCACAACTACAAAGTTGGATCAAATCACATCATCTTTCAATTATTTGGTGGAATTTCAAAAGTCATTTCTATAAGACAAGACATAAGATATGATTTATTATATTATTCTTAATGTATCAACATACCCATACATTGCCAACCCTAATATCAATTTGATGCATCATGCACCCAATTCTAATGTAGAATCATGTCATTTTATGTCAACAATGTACATGTACAAATTAGATGGAATGGATCCTACTCAATTATATCATCTAAATGGAGTTTTTATTTATACACATTGAATTTTGTGTGGGGAAAATGTTATAATGGCATCTTTATATTTGGAACACAAGCAAATCATTTGGTATCAATGATTTTGTGATTAGAAGAAAAATAAGACTACTGTAGGCACATGATCAATGTTTATGGAAGACCTATACACACACTATAGTTGTGGTTTAATGGATAACTAATTTATCAAAATATCCAAATTAAAATAATAATTTCTATTCAAGGATTTCAAACCGTATCATTGAGATGGAGAAGGTTATGGAGGAGAAATTGAATGACCTTTTTTTAGCTAGACTCAAGGACAACATTCAATAAAAAATATGCACATTTAATCCAATTAATGTATATACATCTAATAATATGGTATTAAGGGCATAGGTAAATTTTATAACCACTAGGAGATAGGAATTTATTATAATAAGAGATTATAGCACCCCACACTGTCATTTCCTCAACAAATAAAATTAATATATTCAATTTTCTATTTGAAGATGGGTACACATAGAGTACCCAAAATGTCAGATTTAAATACATTTAACATGAAGGATTTAGAAATATTTATCTCAAACAAAATAAATTCCTTAAAAATAAAATAAAATAAAATAAAATGTGTTATCTTTTAATTGTGATAAAAAGTACGATAGAAGACATGAGTGTGCAGAAAAGAAATTATTTTATGTTGAAGGCAAAACTAAAAAGGATGAAGTTGAGTTTGTAGAGTATCTAGATGAATAATAAAAATATCCAAATCTGACCATCTCTTGACATGCACTCTTAGGTATTATTACCCCCAAAATGCCCAAGTTAGTGGAATTTCTAAAAAAAAAATGGAGGGAAGTACTCATATGTTCATCAATAATAAGTTGGTTGCATATTTGAATAATTTTGTTTATCCAAATTCATAATTGTAAGTCATGACTGTAAATTGGGTTTTAGTGAGTTGGTTAGGAAAAAACATGGTATTAAACTCACTATGGGTGGATACATTTTGATTAGCCTTATGTTTACAATTCTCGTGGAGCCAATAGATATTTATAGGTACTATATGCATTTTCATTTTGATGGAAATATATTTGATATGATAGGATTGAAATAAAACACACCACATATGGTAATCTTTCATCAAATGAAAGAGATTATAAAAAAAGGATTCATCAATGTTTGTGTAAAAAATAATTTCATGTGCCAACATCACCATCTCAAACAATCGTGGATAAGCATTTAGTAGTTTTTGTGGATAAGATATACCTCATAAATAAGATCATGATGGGCAAACGCAAAAACTTGGGGGATAAAAAATATGAGAAAATGAAAAACACACTTCTTCTTTTACAAAGGGCATGTGCCCTTAAAAAAAGACCATGGAAAATTTGATCTAGGTTGGTCCCAAGCCTAAAGGGTGTATGCCCTTTGTCACAAAGGTTCAAAGGGTGTATACCCTTTAGAATGTTTTTTTAGAGGGAAGGTTGGAAATTTTAAATGAAAGGGTGTACACCCTTCTATAAAGGGCCTACGCCCTTTGAGTTACAATATGTTTTGTATTGTATTTGGTTAGTTTGAGTTGTACATGTTTTATGTTTTATTTGGTTAGTTTGAGTTGAATATATTTAGTAAAATAAATGTAATAAATATAAAATTTAATTTATATTACATTTTATATTCTTATCATTTTAATTTATTTTACCAAATATAAAAAATTAGGGCCACTCTGCATATTTTGAAATCAATTCCAGAGCTATAGGAGTTACCATTTAGAAGTTATTTAAAAAAAAAATTGGTTAATACTTAGTTTTTAGAATTTCAAGATTGGAAACTAACTAAAATATTGGGGTTATTAAGATCTAAGATCAAGTATGGATGTCATTAGTCGAGATAGAGATAAGGATCCATATACATAGAAAGGGGCTCAGGTATGGATTGGTTGAGATGGAGATAGGGCCTATGATAACATGGATGTAACATCTACATAATATGATGGGATGCAGCATGCATGAATGCATTAACCTATCTTGACTTATATATCCAACCTTATATGAAAACCCATACCACTATTCCCATATAGCATTCATGGTTTAGGTTATAATGTTAACACCATTATAGGTGGTGATATTCCCAAACCAAGGTCATGTCATTGCTTAAGTATGTCCTAGTCCCCAATACAGTAAGTCAAGGGATAACATAAGAATACCCCCCTATCATAGATATATGGGGAGCACAATTCTAAATGCCCTATCCTAATCTCAAGCCTACCCTACTTGATAATTTAAGGGAAGCTTTCCCTACCTACTTCATCTATGCGAAGGAAGAAGGCAAGAGAAGCTTGCATTCCTAATATCTAGATTTGATTCACCCAATAGCATATCAAGGGAAACTTGCCTTCCTGATAGATAGAAAGGGAGTAACGCATAACTATCAAGGGAAGCTTGATTCCTAAGAGATAACTTTGTTCTTTCTCTACATACTTAGATATGCCCTACCTAATAAGGAAATGAAAGATTTCTTCTTGATATATCGCTTTGTTCTTGTCCTACTTAATTTCCATTTCTGGAATATATTCTTAGATATCAAGGGAAACTTACTTCCCAATTTATATATTGCATATATTCTTTCCCTACCTACTTATCTCCTATTATTGTCAAGGGAAGATTGCTTCCCAATCAATAGAATGAGAGACAAACTTTAGAATCATGTTATGTATGTAATCAATATATACCATTGATTATCCCTACCTAATTTACCCAATTGAGTATGACCTACCTACTTTACCTAATTAAGTATACCCTACCTAATTGAATAGTTGAGCCATTTATTGATCTTGACTATTCCCTACCTACCTTATTGTATTTGAGTATAACCTACCTAATTTAAACATACTAGAGTATGCCCTACCTACCTACCCTTCTTTCCCTACCTACTTGAGTATGTCATACTCAATCAAATACTCAAGCCACATATTTATCTTGAGTATCCTCATCATCCCTACTCACTCCCTCATTGGCCCTCATGTCCCTCATTATCCCTAATTAGTACCTCATCATCCATAGTCACTTTGTCATCGTATCTCATCATCCCTCATCATTCCCTCCTCATCCTTCCTTGTACCTAATCACTCCCTCATTTTCCCTCATAATCCCTAATCACTCCCTCATCACCCCTCATCATTTATCATCATCTCTAATCAATTATTCATTATCCCTCATTATCTATCATGATCCATAATCACTCTGTAATCGAACCTCATCATCCCTTGTCATCCTTAATAAGACCCTCATTAGTTGTTATGATCCCTCATCATCCCTAGTCACACCCTCATCGACCATCATTATCCCTCATCATCCATAATCTCTCTCTCACTACCCATCATCATCCCTAATCAGTCCCTCATCATCCCTAGCCATTTTGTCATCATTTTTCATCATCCCTCATCATCCCAAATCATTCCCTCTTTGTCCCTCATCCCTAATCACTCTTGCATTGGTCATTATCATCCCTAATCACTACATCATTAAATCTCATCATTTCTCATCATCCCTAGTCACTCCTTCATCATCTCTCATTGTCCCTCATTGACCTTTATCACTCACTCATCATCCCTAATCAACCCCTTATCATCCCTCATAATACCTAGTCCCTATTTCATCATCCCCTATCACTCCCTCTTTATCCTTATTTATGCTTAATCACTCCCTCATTTTAATTCTTCATCCCTAATCACTCCTTCATCAACCCTCATCATTTTTCATCATCCCTAATCACTCATTCATCATCCCTCATTTTCCCTCATCATCCCTTATCACTCCTTCATTAACTTGCATCATCCCTCATCATTCTTAATGAATCCCTTATCATTCTTCATCATCCATAGTCACTTTTTCATCATTCATCATCATCTCTCATCATCCCTAATCACTCCCTCCTCATCCCTCCTCATCCCTGGTCATTCCCTCATTTACCCTCATTATCCTTGATCATTCCCTCATTGTCCCTAGTTACTCCCTTATTATCCCTCCTCATTTCTAATCATTCCTCCCTCACCCTTTATCATCCCTAATAACTCACTCATTAAACCTCACCATCCCTCATCATCCTTAATCACTCACTCATCATCTTTCATCACCCTTAATCACTCCATCTTCATCCCTCCTAATCCCTAATCACGCCCTCCAATTCTTTGATGGTGGATGCAATGGCTTATTGATTGTACCTGATTCTTTCTATTCCAATTCCCAAATTTTCTCACTCAAATAAGGCTCAAATATGTTTTTGAGTCAAATTTATCATTATGGATTGGAAATTGATATGTTTGTGTTTCCCACTATCACTAGCTAGAATATCTATCTCGATCCTTGCTCTCTACCAAAATATCTATCATGATCATGATCCCCACTATCACTATCACTATCACTATCACTATCACTATCACTATCACTATCACTATCACTATCACTATCACTATCACTATCACTATCACTATCACTATCAATATCACTATCACTATCACTATCACTATCACTATCACTATCACTATCACTATCACTATCACTATCACTATCACTATCACTATCACTATCACTATCGCTATCGCTATCACTATCACTATCACTATCACTATCATTTTTATTGGCCAAAATCTCTATCATGATTAAGTAAATCAGGTATTATTCTTAAATTCAAAACTAGTTAGGTGATCTAGGGTTTGTTCCACCTACAGTACCCATTTAAGGTTAGGTTGATGTACACGACCCATCTTAGATACCCGATTGGAATTTATTGTAGTGTGACTGAAATGATGTGACTAAGGAATATGTCCATGTAGAATAAAGTCTCAAGTTGACCAAAAATTAATGTCATAGTCATACAAACCAACCATTTTACTATGCATCAATGTGGTTATGCCATTGATTTAGGCATTGATAATAGTCAAGCACACAAATGTATATATTCATTTGAAGTCTAGTGATCTCCAATATTTAGTTAAAACCTATGATTTATGGTCCCACTTTTGAGGTATTTTACTAAGAATATATCAGTGTATTACTATAAACTCTAGAGGAAATGGATTCAATCACCCAATACAAAAGTTGAGCCAATCCTAGAAGTGGTAATCAATGGAAAATATTAGCAAGATGTTGGATTCACCCCCACACACACACACACACACACACACACACACACACACACACACACACACACACACACACACACACACACACACACATATATATATATATATATATATATATGGTCCATTAAAGGATAGGAATTCACACATATATAGAGAGATATTTCATTTTAGGCTTGGGAGAGCAAGAGTAGCTTGAAGACAAGGATTGAAGATTGAATTGTCTTGTGATAGATGGAGAAGAGAACTATACTATGGGATTGGGACAAGACCAATCATATAATGGAAATCAAACTGACATTCAAGTTTAAGCAAATTAAGGATATATATTAAATCTCATACCCCAAATGACTATTAGTATCCCACACCCTATATATATCTGCCTGAATTTATTGAATCCCCCCAAAACACATACACACACAGGGGTGTGTGTGTGTGTATCTATATGTATGTATATCTATGTATGTTTATATGTATATATATTTATGTATGTTTAGACACACACACATGTGCACAAGCACAAACACATACACACACATATGTATGTATGTATATACATATTGGGGAGGCTGTATCTATCATCCCACTAATAATTTCCATTGATGGATACATCTAAAATTTGCTCAAATATGGGATTGGATGATCGAATCTATTTCTTTTAGAGTTTTTTTATAGTAGATGATATCTTCCTAGTAGAAGACCTCAAAAGTGGGACCATAAACAAAAAATATTTAACTAAATATTATAGAGAGTTCGATTACAACCAACTATATACATTTATGTGCTCGATCATGATCAATGCCTTGATCAACGATGTAATCACATTTATGCATAATAAAATAGTTGGTTTGTATGACTATTAAATCAATTTTTGGTCATCTTAAGACTCTACATGGATATATTCCTCAGTCACATAGTTTCAATCACACTAGGATCAAATCCAATCAGGTGTCTACAATTAGTCATGTGTATTAACATAATCTTAGAGGGGCAGCTTAGGTGGGCCAAATCTTGGATCACCTAGCCAATTTTGAATTTAATAATAATTTTCGATTTACTTGACTATTATAGACATTTTGGCCAATGATAGTGATAGTGATAGTGATAGTGGGGATCATGATCATTATAGAGATTCTAATAAAAAGTGTGGATCATGATAGATATTTTGAGTAGTGATAGAGAGTTGATATGTAAGAATCATCAACTCCTATTGTTGGATCATACTCTACCATGTATGAAAGTTCCCCCTTAATTTTTATCATTAAAGTGTAAAAATTTGAGGCCAAAACTATGAAGAGTATGAAAAATAATGCAATTTAAAAATAGAAAGGTAATTCCCTATACGTATTTAAAGATATGGCTCCTAGAATTTCAAAAAATTAAGAACTATTCAAAAATTTCTTAAAAACCCTATAATTTGTAAGAAAATAGTTGTAGATAGTAATTCAAAGTCTTCACCAAAAAAATTCATCAGAGTCAAGATTTCAAAAAAATGGACCCTTCTAACCTTCCTGAATAAAAATTTATGGCCTTTGCAGTAAACAATATTGTGTAAAATATGCTCAATGAGAAATGGGTGAGCCCTTGATGGAATAATTGGCTAAGTGGTTAGTCCTATTAAAAACCTAATGACCCATAACACATCACTACTTAACACATCATGACATAAAATGTCACCATCTAGCACATCACAATATAACATATCATGAGTTAACACATCATGATATGATGACCTATAGATTTATATGAAAAAATCACTAATCAATTTTTTACAAAATTAGACTTTCTGGAAAGAAAATGAAGAGTAGAATCCAAAACAATTATGCTAGGGTTTTTAACTTGGAAATAAAGTGAAGAAAATTGGTAGAAGACCTTGTTCTTCCTTAGAGTGCCAAATTTCAATAATTTGGCATAAACATGCCCTTTTTTTACCTTAATTTAGATTGTATAACCCTAATTAGGATAGAAATTTGAATGTATTTCAAGTTATAAGATATAGAAATCAAGCATATATCTAAATTTATAAGATTGAAAATGATTTTATAAGTGGCAATGTGATAAATATATAAAGTACTAAAGAGATCAAGGTACTTAGCTTTTTTTATTCATTAACTAACTGTGATTGACTTCCAATAGTGGAAGGGGTTTAAAAGTAGGCCTATGAGTCACTTGGATTTGTAATGGATTGTCTATTCATATAGTGTCAATAATGTTAAACTGGGTTAAAACTATATACATTACTAACTATAGGCTAGGTTATTATATTAGGTTGTTTTGAGGCTCTATGACTGTACAATCAATTTGCTTACTTGTAATACCTTTGTGTGTGTGATCTTGACACCTGACTCTATGCATAAATCCAAAAATAATGATCTTTATCCTTAAATCCCTATGTCCACTTGTGAAGGGTATAAATATATAAAAAAATAGGAAGTGTAATGCATTGAGCTAACCCCAATCACTCTCATTGATGATTGACTACTGCCTACATATCTAATATTCGAAAGAGGGAAACAAAGCCACATGTAGTTCTTCCCCTTAATGTGAATGTGAAATCCTTCCCATTTTTTATATGAATGCACTAAGAATCTGGATCTTGATACTTGACAATATTATCGCATGACTTGGATTAGTGTGCTTCAAATTTGGCTGATGACAACTCCTAGTGAATAATTTACAATTTGGGAAAAATATGGTAGATTATCTCAATATTCAATAGAGTATATATTTTTTATATGTAAGTGTCAATTAAGTACCATGTATGTACTTTATTTGTTTTTATATATATCCATTAGTTTAATTTCACATGTCATCGACACTCTAACAGATTAGGCTAACCCATTGAAATGATTTATATTTGAATAGTAGTCATTTCTGGGTGAGGGACAATAAAATCACCCTCATGATAGTTGTATGCACTAAAATGTGCTTGCTCACTATTTATCCAATTCTCGCTAATTTGACCTAATTGTCCTATGTCTTATCCATAACAACCCTTGGCCTAATTTTTATAATCATCCCCATACCCCATTTAAACTTTGTCCTAGCCTAAAACCAATTAATCTTAAGCCAATCCTAATTATCTATTATATAAGAATTTTTAATTCCCATAACCCCACCTAACCACCTACTAACCTATCCGCTAGGTATTCCTACATTCCTAGGAATCCTAATCCTATCAATAAGCCCTATATAAGGCTTTTTACCCACTAAACCTATCCTTAATCCCACTTGACAATTTAAAATTCAAGAAAATCCTAACTACCGACCCACCACCTTACACTAGCCTTTCCTAAGCACCTAAAACCCTATGAAGAGAATTCTATAATTAGAGAGTTCTAGAAATCTCTCCATTTTAACCTTATTCCTCTAGAATTCTCTATTCTAGAGGATTTCATGGAATTAAAAATTCCATGGAAAATCCTCCACCCTAGATCTTGATGGCCCAAGTTCAAATTTGGACCATATGATCCTCCTTCATGAAACTATAAAACCAACACACCCTCCCTTGCTCAAGCTAATGGGCATTTTGAATGAAGAAGTGAATGAATGCATGAAGGAATAACACAAGCAAACTATTTGTCAAGCCTATCCAAGCCATTGTCAAGCATCTCCAAAGAATCCAACAATCAAGTTTAAGCATACAAATCTTGGATCGGAGTTATGAGAAGGTAAAAGTGATGGTAAGCATGAGCTTTGCATTCTAATTTGCCTTTTCTATTCCTTCCTATTGATGTCATTATCTTTAGGTTTCTATTATCTTTTTGATAGCCTTTTGTTTGAATCACAAATTTGGTGCACATTTCAGTGACCACGGTGGGACCAACCTCCCTTATTTAGGCTAACACTCTTGGTAGAATCATTTTGGATGATTGCAAGGCAAACTAATCATGAATTTTAATCATTTTGATTTTGAAGATGCAACTCTTTTTGTCAAAATAATTGTATTTCTAGTTGTATATGTGGATGATCTACTTATCACAACAAATAATGAAAGGTACATATCAAAAATCAAAGTAAAATTAATGAAAGGTTTTGAACTAAAAAATATAGATTACCTTCATTAATATTTGGGTATGGAAGTGATTCAAAAACCTAAATACATTTTAATTACACAAAAAAAATACATTGGTTATTAAAGTGATTTAAAAACCTAAATACATTTTAATCACACAATAGAAGTACATTAGTGAAATTTTGAGATAATTTGTAATGACATATTGTAAACCAATCAATATGCCCATGGAAAGTAAATTGAAGTTGACATTAGATGATACCATAGAATTCACAGATGCAATTAAGTACAGACAACTCATTGGAAGTCTAATCTATGTAAACACAACTAGACTAGACATTTGTTTTATTGTAGATGTTCTTTCTAGATTCATGCAATAGCTTATATCAAGTCAAGAGGTAGTAGCATAGACATTTCTTCACTATCTGAAGGGAACACAAAATTATGGGCTCAAATACTCAATGGATACAGACTTCAACCTAGTTGGATATTCATACTCCGAATACACTGGTGATTTTGAAGATGGGAAGTCCACTTCAGGTTTCCTAATGAATTTAGGAACAATAAATATCTCTCAAAAATAAAAGAAGCAGTCAATCTTAGCCATTTATTCAATATTATTAGAATATATGGTATATTCAAAGTAACAAGGGAAATAATATGTCTTAGAAGGATTCTTGCATATTTTTTAGATAATAGAGGCTTCATCAACACCACTCATGGTCGATAATACTTCTATAATTCAAATGGCCATAAATCCATTTTTTCATGACCAAACCAATTACATCAACACCAAAATCCATTTGATTTGATATTATGTGAAATATGGTAATGTAAAATTGATATATTATCTAACTTCATAGAAACAAACAAATATTTTGAAAAAAACACTTAGCAGAGAGAATTTTGAAAAATTCAAATGCATGTTTGGCCTCACTATAACCCATACAGATTAAGAGAGATGGAATGTTATTGTATATAATATTAGATTTACTCTAGGTGTAGGATAGTTTTTTATCTTGTTATAGAAATTGAATAATCATTATAGAAGGTGAAATGAAAAACCGTCTTGTGGCCATATATTTTGGTTTCAATTCTTCATTTATTGTAAGGAATATAATTTTGGTTTGCACCAATTTATTGTCAAATTTATTCGACCCATTCTTGGCCTGACATGAAGTTAATTTTTGGGTTAGGGACACTTAAAACATGTGTTGATGTTAATTTATATTTTAAGAGCTAAAACTCTTTCTCACAACATTCCATCCATATGAACTTATTGTCTTATTTTCAAAGAAGTGATTGGATTCCCTATATTTGAGAATCCATTGTTGGTGTAGGATATTACTTTCCTACTCTTTAGCTTACTTAGGTGTTATTTTATTGGATATACTTATCCCAAATTCATGATGAGGTTGGGTTTATGCCTTACTTCCACCTATATTGGGGAAGTTAGTATCAAATGCATGGGATGGTTGGGATTCTCCTATCTTCTACATATTTGTACATATCTATAGTAAACTATTTGACAGAGAACATAATAGAGTGGCTAATACATAGTTTATTATTTATTTGTTTGCAATGCATTAGCTTCATAGTTGTGATAATAGATTCATGGAAAGATCTTGATTGAAGATTCTTATTAACTCTATTATAGTATCAGAGCTGTCTCTAACTGTCATTTTTGCATTGTTTATCTACTCCTTAGATAAGTTGTATGGTTCCTTTTCAAATCTAAGTTTTTTTTACTCATATTCAAAACACTTCTATTGTGGAGAGTTTTTAGATTTGAGTATGCTTAGATATGTTGTGTTTAGATCCAATCAATCATAATGATTTTCATTTGAGTTACTTAGATTGATTGTGTTGGCCATATATATGTTTTTTATAAATTATAAAGTTTTTTTTTTAAATATTGAGACTATCTTGTAGATAAGTTTTTTCTTCACATAGGTGTCTGATTCAGAAAATTCTTTCACTTCTGGAAAGTGGAATTCAAGAGGTTTTCTTAAACTGGTCATAACAAAAATTCTGATGAATATCCAAGGAGATATGAGGCTCTAAATTTGACCCTGCAATTCTATTTTTCTACTATTTTTTTATGCGTGATCAAAGAAAAAAAGTGGATCTTATATTTAAAGTAAAAAATCAGCGTGGAAGATTGATATATGTGGAAGATTGTTCTTTTCCTTTCCTACAAGTTTTCTTCAAATCCACTTTTCTTAGATCTGATAGAAATAATTTAATTTTCTCCAAGCATTTAATATTTTTTTGTACAATATTTTATTTTTGACCCATTTATGATGAGATAACCTTGTAAAAACTATATATTTTGATTGATAACTTGAAATCGAGTGCTTTTTTTAGAAGTGTACATTTTTTATATCCGATCTATTGGTGTCATTTTTTAAAAATATAAAATATCAATTTTGATGGAGGCCTATACAATAACCATGGGGGGGTTGATATTTCAGAATTATCTACCTTCATATGTTTATGGAGATTTGTTTCTTCATCCACTATTATACTTTGCACTATCTCGGATGCATTCTCAGCTGAGTTTGACATCCCTTTGCATATGCTTTATAGGTTGTCATTTTTTTTGAAGTTGACACTTTGAAACACTTGTAATTTATGTCATATCTCCATCAAGGCCCCTTTCTTAATGCCTTATCTTCTTCTATGAAGCCATTTTTTTGCTCCCTTGTTTTTGGAGCGACACTCATTATTCTTGATGGTTTCTATGATAAGTTGATAGTCTCCTTATTTGGAGGTATTTTGGTTAATCCCAATGTCTTTCTTGTTTCCATTCTATATTTTTTGTTTATGGGATATATTGTACTCACTGATTAATAAAGTGTCATGGGGAGTTTATTGATTTAGTCATGTCTACCTTCATACATTTATATGCTCTATTCTACTCACCTTTTCACTTCTTTAGTTTCTTGTCTCTTCCATCACCGTCAGATCCATCCTCTTTAAGAGATTATATTTTTATTTTTGACACCACTTTTTTGACAGTTGACAGTCTCTCACAACATATGGAGCTATTTTGGTGCATACAGTGTCAACTTATTTGATGTTTGAGTAGTGGATTTAGACCACTCGTACAGACCATTTTGACTCCACTCCACCCATTATGGGGGGTGTATATATAGCTTTTTTTGTCATCACTCTACTCAGCTAATAATATGAGGGGGAGGGGTGTGGTGTAGATTTTGTTTCTTAAGTGTTGAGTATTTTTTGCATATGCAGTATTATTTTTTACTTTCATCACCAATGATAGTCTTCTTGATTAAAGCTATTCTGGTGAAGTCCAATGTTAGTTATTTTTATGATCAAGTAGTGGATTCAAACCACTTGTGTAGATTGAGTTCCTTTATGACTTTCAATTACTTAGAGTGTGGAATACTTAAGCATCATCTTTGAGGGGATTTCTATATCTATTCTTCTTTTATCTCTTTTGGGGAGGAGTTTTTCCTATGGGTTCTCTTTTTTCTCCACTTTATGAGATTTATATTTTTATGTTGCACTTTTTTTAGTGTTTTTTGGATTCATCCTTTGTACATGGGTATCTTATTCAAGAACTTTGTTTGTCTGAACCCATATGAATATTTTTCACTTGACTCCATGGACTTCTTGGTGATTAATATAGTGAAATGAGTGTGGTATTCTCATAAATGACATCAGTGTGGCAACACCATCAGTCTTTGTGCTTACTTCTCACATCTTGTTAGAGGGTGTTCAAGTAATGCTTCCTTAGGTTCATCATTATACCTAGTATTCTAGAGTGCAATGTTCATATTTAGTGATCCTCATATTCAACACCATTCCTATTTTGACTTCGTGATTATAATGACTCAACATCTATGTACTCTATTAAAATGGATTGGTATCCATAGGGATATATGGCTTCACACTGCATCCCTTATTGTACCCACCTAAGTTACACTTAAGGAGGGGTGTTGGTGTAAGTTATTACTTTCCTACTATTTATCTTAGGTATTGTTGACACTTGGATTTGTTCCCTTCAGAAAATGTTCAATTTTTCTCAAGCGTATAAATCCAAGCGTCAACAGTTTTTGGCACACCCGATGGGATTCTAAGTCCTAGAAGAGTATTCAAGATTGGTGTTGGTCTTGACACAATTGTAGAAAAAGAAGCATATACATTCAATACCTGGGGAATCCATTGAATAATTCAAAGTCTTTGGTTGATTATCAGTCCTTCTTTCCATGCCAAAAGCTACCACTAGGTCTGTTGCTAAAGGTATACATTTTGCATTTGTGGAATTACCTCCATATTTAACCAAAAGGTCTAGGTTTGTCAACACTCATCCCTACAATAGAAATTTTGAGTTTAAACCTTCCAAATTTGTTTTGCATACTACTCCTAATTCCTATAGTAATATTCCCAATATGGCTAGAAAATAACCTTTTATGCCTTTTTGGGGGGCATCGCCCTTGTATCTTGCCCAATATGATCAAATTCCAGGAGCTGATCTCAAAAGCGTCCCATGTTTTAGTGGAGATGGTCCAATTACTGTCATTAAACATATCAGGAATATAGAAAACTTTTTTAATATCCATAACATCACTCAAGAAAATGTAGCCATTATATTTTTAGCCTTATCTTTCAAATGAAAAGTTTTGGACTAGTATGGGACCCTACCTATAAATTCTATTGGCTCATGGGATGAGTTGGGGACCCTATTGACTGATAGGTTTGGAGAAAAGAGTGGTCACTTGTCTCTAGCTAATAAATTGACCACAATAAAGAGGGCACCATATGAATTCATGAAGGATTTCAATACTAGGTTTCAAAAAACTTGGGATAGAATCCCAATTCTTGTTGGGCCAACTATAAATTATGCATTTGTGTACTACTTGAAAGCATTGAATAGTGACATTGCCATGATGATTCAGTCTATGAGTGGAAACACATTACCTACTGCCTATGAAATATCCATAAATGCTAAGAATTATTTTTTCCATGTAGGAAAGATAGCTCCTAGATCTCCAATTCTACTATTCCTTGATTTACATTCTCCTAATCAAAGTGCATTACCCACTTTAGCTTCTTTTCCTAGTCAAGAAAAATTTGCCATTACCCCTACTAATGAAATGCATGAAGTAAAAATCCTACTTCAAAGTGTTACTAATGAATTGGTTGCTCTTAAAAGGCAACAAGCCCAAAGCTATAGGCCTTATCAATCCTACAATCAGTTTGGACAAACAAACATACCTCCTTTTCAAGGTAATGCACAAGGACAAGGTCAAATCACCCATGTCAAACCTTATCAAAGATATAATCCTAATGCTCCCTATTCCTCCAAATCCCTTATTCTCATTCAAAATAATTTGGTCTAAGAATAGCCTAATTATCCATCTTTTGAACATGGTCAATAATAAGTTGCTTATACAAATGAGATGCATAATCAAGGCATGGTAATGCAAAGCAGCCAATATTTTCAAACTTCAAATTTTGAAGGACCTATGAAAGGTGGGATGGAAAATGGACAACCTCAGACTAATTCCACTCTCATGAATCATTTGGAGGGTGAGTTTTGTGCCATTAATTATTTGGGGAATACAAGCAATCAGAATGCTAGTGTGGCTACCAACACAAGATCAAAGAAAAGGGAAGTTGAAGAAGTTCAAGGAACCAAGTAAGGACCTATTTTTACTCCTAAATTAGATAAAATTGGAGGAGGGCCTAATTCAGCTCCTAAATCACAATAAAATTAGAGGATTACAAATTTTAGGATAGTTGTTACAACCCTACCTCCACAAGCTACATCATAAGGTGCAAATGTTCATAAAGAGGACCCCAAGGTAAGTAATCCTTCCATTAATGTTGTGAACCAGATGAAGAAGCTTCATATGAACATCTCATTATGGGATTCTCTAGCATTACTAGGTTAGAAAGATATACTCCAAAAGGAATTACAAGGATTGGGTACACAAGATGGCACATCTCAAAATGACAATGTGGTTTTGGTTAATGGAACTCAATCTATAGATGGTCAAGTAAAGAAAGATGAGAAGACTCCTAATTTATACCTATCCTTAATTATTAGTGATTTCTTAGTTCATAATTGCATCATAAATAATGAAGCAAGCACATCATTTATGCCCAAATGTATAGCAGATAAGCTAGGCATCAAATACAAGCCAATGACTAAAGGAGTTCTACAATTGGATGGATCACCAACCAAGACTTTGGGGCTTGTGAAAGGTTTGAACTTGATCCTTCATGATTTTCATACCTTTTCAATTCCTCATGATATGGTGGTAGCATATTTACCTCACTATTTTTCTCTTTGCTTGTCAAGAGACTTTACATCCAAGATAGGTGGATACTTGACAGCTAATTGGTCTTACATGGTGTTTAGAATAAAGTATGGCACTAAGGTGAATATTGAGGGAAAACCTATTTATAAAGATCACTTGAAACCATATTCACCTAAGGCATCAAATGTTATCTACACTATCATTGATGAAGATGAGTTTCACATTGATCAATCTCCATCATCTTCCCTTGAAAGAGTTTCTAATTTATTCCTAGATGAGTGGGGAGATGATAACTATGTGCATGATCCTTAAAAGTTTATTAAATAATCTAGTCTTGGGGTCTATTATATGCATGAGAAAGACTCTTTCATGACTAATTTGATGAATTCAAATGAAGATGTGAATGGCTTGTGGAAGCTCTTCTTTGATGAATCTAGAAGTAAGACTGGGGCAGGGGGTTGAGCTATGTTGGTTTCACCTTCAAAGGAAAGGTATTTTTCAACTTTCAGGTTTCAATTCTCTTGTTTTTGTAGTGTATAAAACTATGAGGCCCTCATTCATGGCCTCAAGTGGGCAAGGAAAAGAGGTGTGAAAGAATTACAAGTATTTGGTGATAGTGAGCTAGTTGTCAATCAAGTTAGAGGATAGAATTTGACCAAGAACTCCTTGCTCAGTTCATATAAGCATATATTTTTGGACCTTATAGAAGACTTCATGGAATTTAATATCACTTCTATTCCAAGGGAAGATAATAATCATGCTGATAGGTTGGCATCTATTGGTGCTCAGTTTAATGTTCCAAAAGGCATAAGAGAAGACAAGAATCAACCTCATAGAAAGGTGATTGTGAGACCTATACCAAACAATGTCACCAATTGGTAGGTTTTTGAGAGTGATGAACAAATAGACCTATTCCTACAAGAAGAGGCTGATTTCTCTACAAAGAATCAGTCCAAGATTTAATAACAATATGGAGGGAAAATTGTTCAGTTGAAGTCTAACAAGCTTCCCAAAGGCCTAGTGACTCTTGAAAGCATATTTAATGAGGATGAATAGATCAAGAAGGAGAAGGTAAGCATGTCCACTAATAAAGATAACTATGAAAGGGTAGAGATATTCAAAGATAAGTTACTTACTCTTGGAAAGGTATGCACTAGTTAAGAGAAGTATGATTTCATTGAACTATGCAAAGAGTTTAGCGATATTTTTGTATAGGAGAATAATGATTTGAAGGGTTTTGATCCAAGCTTGGCTCAATATTTCATGGATTTAGATGAAAATTAAAAACCCATCAATCAAATACAAAGGCCAATCAATCCCAAAAGTGAGCCTCTCATGAAGAAAAAACTCACTAAGTTGATTGAGTCTAGAATCATCTTTCCTATAAAACATTCTTCTTGGTTGGTTAACTTAGTCCCTATTAGAAATAAGAATAGGGAGATCAGGTTGTGTGTGGGTTTTAGGGACTTAAAAAGAGTGTATTTAAGATATCATTACCCCCTCTCTTTTATGGAGAAAATTCTACAAGTGGTGGCAGGTAGTGAGAGGTTTTCTCTCCTAGATGGTTGTTTTGGGTACAATCATATTTTGGTGAAAGAAAGTGACCAATACAAGACAACCTTCACCACCAAATGGGGCAAATATGCCTATAGGAAGATGCCATTTAGATTGTCAAATGCTGGAGCTACTTTCCAACATGCAATGGATATGGCTTTCTAAGGACTAATCAATGACATTGTATTGGTATTTCTTGATGATGTGATAGTTTTCTCCAAGGAAGCAAAGGATCACTTGAAGCACCTGAGGCAAGTTTTTGAGAGGTGTAGTTAGTTTGAGATCTCTCTAAACCCCAAAAAGTGTGTGTTTTTTATTCATGAACGCAAACTCTTAGGCCACATTGTTTTTAAGAAAGGTCTGTCTTTACCTAGGCATAAGAAAGGTTTGCAAAGTTTATTTGGAAAGATAAATTTAATTAGGAGGTTCATTCTTGATTTTGATAACATGGTCAAACCTTTGAATTCTATGCTGAGGAAAGATGAGATATTCACTTGGACAAGAAGGAGAAAAGAAAGTTTTGAAGAAATCAAGCAAGCCATTGCCCAAGCCCCTACTCTTTCAAGTCATAACTTCTCCAAGGACTTCAACTTGTATACCTTTGAGAATGAATAGGTAATCTCTACCATGATTACTCAAGCTAATGATGAAAATTTGGAATAGCCTATTTCTTTCTTCAATGAAAGTCTAGAAGGTTATGAGACAAGATATGTATATGTAGAGAAACAAGTACTTTCAGTTATAAGGAGCTTAAACAAGTTCAGACATATGTTATCTAATAACAAGATTCATATTTGTATGCCTCATCTTGGTGTGAAATTTTTTTTTTGACTAGAGATTTGATTTAAAAAAGGGTAGGTTGGATCACCAAAGTGATGGAATATGATGTGGAGATCAAGACAACCAAGTTAGTAAAAGGAAAAGGACTATGTGAGCATCTTGATTTAGAATTGAAAGAAAAAAAAGAAACTATTTTGGTACTCCATGATGATCCTAAAGTAGCTATACCTTCAGCTATGAGGAGTTGGACACAAGATATGATTCATTTCCTGCAAACTGGTGAGTGTCCACAAGGACTTGATAGGGCCAAAAGAAGGTATTATAGATTATAATCTATTCCCTATGTACTTATGGATGAAGTACTTTTTAGGAAGGATTTTTTAGGTTTGTTGTTAAGCTGCATTGATTCATATTAGATTGACAAAGTGTTGCATGAGTTTCATGATAGACCAGTTGGTGGTCACTTTGCTCCAAAAACCACAGCTGCTAAGATTATGAGGGCTGGATACTTTTGGCCTAGCCTATTCAAGGACACTCATACTTGGGTAAGAAAATGTCAAAATGTGCTCTTTTTTATGGCAAACAAAATATATCTACCTTACCCCTTCATCCAATCCAGGTTGAGTAACCCTTCATGTAATGGGGTTTGGATTTCATAGGTTTTATCAATCCTCCTTCTAGTGGTAGTCACAAGTGGGTGTTGACTGCCATTGATTATTTTACAACATGGGTGGAAGTTGTAGATCTTAAGGAGGCAAATTAAAACTTAGTCCTAGACTTATATGAAGGTATATTAACTATATTTGGAGCTCCCTCAACAATCATCTCACATAATGCATTGGCCTTTTTAGGAGCAAGGACAAGTGAATGGGCTTGTAAGCATGGCATCTACCTTTACACCTCCTCCAACTACTAACCCCATAAAAATGAACTAGCTGATTCCACAAACAATAATTTGACTAGGATCATAAAGAAAATAATGGAGGAGAATCAAAGGACTTGGTACACTAAGTTGAAGATTGCTCTTTGGGCTGATAGGATCACCCCAAAGAGAGCAATTGGGAACTCACCATACACACTTGTATATGGAAAGGAAGCTAGACTTCCTATTTCATTTGAGCTACCAGCCTTAGACCTCACCTATCAGCTACAATTGATGGAAAATGATAGTATGGAAGTCAGATTATGTGAGCTAATGGAGCTTGAGGAAATAAGAGATCAAGCTATGCACACCATGACTACTTACCAACAACAAACAAAGAAGTATTTTGATAGTAAGTCCATGTCAAGGAGTTTTAAGGAAGAAGACATTGTCTTAAAATGGGATGTAGATAGGGCCAAACTTGGAAAACACACAAAGTTTGATGCTTTGTGGAGTGTCCCATATGTGATCACATAGTGTAAACAACACAATGCTTTTCAACTCTCAAGGTTGGATGGAGAGGAGCTGCATATCCTAGTCAATGGGATATATTTGAAGCACTGTTATTGATGTTTTCTTCTCCTCTATACATAGTTTCATATTTTCTTTATGTTCCCTAAGTGTTTAGGCATAGGTGTGAGTTTGTCTTTGTCTAGTTTTGTGTTATCTTTGCTTAGTCTTGTTGTTGTTGTGTAGTGTGTTTCCTTGTGTTTTGTTTTGGCACAATCCCTGATATTTATCATCAAAAAATCCATTGAATCCTAAGGATACTGGTCTGGTTAGTATAGCAAACATACTACCCTTGTGAGTCACTAATTTGTTGCACAAAATTTGACCTTTTAGGCCAAAATTGGGCACCCCTATTTGCAAAAATGTGTCTGAGTCTATACCTTTGTTCATGTCTAGTATGCAGATTTCATGTCTAGTATGCAAGAAGTGTTCTTATACAAAGTTGAAGTCTATTCCATGTAAAAACCCAAGTGTTTTCATTTTGATAGCTTTGTTCTTTAGTCTTTTGGCTAAGTCCTCGCCAATGAATTCTTTCAGAAGGTTTGTTTTGGTCCTTCACTAAGTATATTTCTTTTAGGATTTTGTTCTAAAGTCCTTATCAAATTCTTTCAAACTTTTTATTTGAAGCCTATTTCTTAGGTGAATTCTTTTAGATTTTTTGTCCAACGTAATTTTCTTGAAGGTTAGGTGACAACTTTCCAAAGGGCTCTTTCAAGCCAAAAAGGACCTTTGCATTTTTCTGAAGGGTATCTTTGAGACTAAGTGGACCATTTCCAAAAGTCTGAAGGATAATTATAGGTTTTCTGAAGGAAACTTACATTCTTCCGAAGGGTCACTTTCTTCAAAGGATCATTTAATTTTTTTTGAAAGGACATTTTCGACTTCTCGAAGGGACTTTTTCAAAAAGTTTGAAGGATTGCTTCATGGAATAGGTGGACCATTTCAAAATCTCAAAGGGTATGTGACACCTTTTCAAAGGGTATATGTAGGAGGGTCTATGGGGTCAATTTCAAAAGTTTTGAAGGGTCCATTAGGTTATTTTCAAAGGGTAGGATCATTTTAATAAGTTCAAAGGATTATTTCTAAGATAAATTAGACTGTTTCAAAAAATCCATAAGGTATTTTCCTTTTGGAAGGGACGTTTACAACTTTGCCAAAGGGTCACAAGCAAAAGCTAAAGGGTATGTTTTCCTTTTGAAGAGGTGTTTTTCACTTGTCTAAGGGTCATCTCAAAGAAACAAAGGAAGCCAAGAAGAAACTTTGAAGGAATTCTTTCAGAGAAATTGTTCGAAGAATTTTTTTAGAGAAATTGTTTGAGGTGCCAAAGTCCATTTCTTTCGAACATTTTATCCATGGGAATTCTAAAAGGTATAAAGGACCAAGAAAAGCCCAAAGATAAATGTTGAAGATAAGAATTCCAAAGCAATACTTGAGTGATAGCCCATAGAATGTTAAGTTTAAACTATGGAAATTAGTCATTGCAATTCAAACAAAGGAGTGACATCCCGTAAAACGTCAAGTTCAAGTTGCAAGGAATAGTCATTGCTTTTAAAATAAGAGAGAGGGAACCTAAATATAGATGAAAAGATGATAAATGGCAAGATTTTGAGTATCAATTATATTGCAAACATAAATAGACAGGTCGATGGTTCGAGTCGTTACACTGTTACATAACTCAATGAGCTAGCAAAGAATAGTTAACATCCAAACGAAATTCCAACCAATGGATCCTTTTATGGAAAAACACAATTAGAAATATCTTTATTCTACTGGTATAACCATAAAGACAATGTATTAAAAAATGTAGCATAACTATTCTAATCTAAAGTTGACATATGTCTGAATCATTTTTAGACTTTCCTTTGCTCGACCCCTTCCAAAAAACTATATATATATATATATATATATATATATATATATATATATATATATATATATATATATATATATATATATATATATATATATTCTTTTTATTCACTTAGTAGCCTCTATTGGTTATGGAAAAACTCTAGCCAGATTTGTACTATGACTCTTGAAGAAATATACAAGTGATTTTACCATTTTCACATTGCACTATTGAGTATAAGTTTGAATCTTGTTGATAATGACTAGTGAAAAAGTTATTTTGTAGCATATCAATCTATGGTTACTTACTAATGTGCAGAAAAGATAATGTTGTAGTTCTCTATTAGCATTATTCACTAAGTGTATAAACATATTAGAAGAGGTATATGTGTATTCTCTCTTTAGAATCATTCATCACCCTCCTAAATGTCAAACACATTCCTGAATCTAACTTATGAAATACTAATACAACAATGTCTTTGTTGTGACTTTGTGTTAAACACCCTTATTTATATTTAAGTAGTGTTTTCAGTCTTAAGAGGATATCAAATATTGGTGCATCACCACTTGTTTTCCCAGTTATTTTCCTTCTCCCTTTTTCATTCATATTTGTCAGTTTAGAAAGAGCTTCAAGGTGCATCAATGGGAGCTATCTCTTAATCTAGAGATTCATCTCAATAGAATTGTCACCCACAGTAAGAGAGATGATTCCATTGTGCCACTTGGATGAGAAAAATTGAGTATTTCCTCAAGGGTGAAAATCTAAGCATCAATAGGGGTTATTTTATTGGAGATGTTTATGCCAAATTGATGATGATGATGGTTTTATGCCTTACTTCCACCTATACTGGGGAAGTTAGTCCCACATGCATGGGATGATTGGGATTCTCCTATCTTCTACCTATTTGTACATCTCTATTGTAAACTATTTGACAGAGAATAGACTAGAGTGGATAATAAATAGTTTATTCTTTATGTGCAATGCACTATCTTCAGGGTTATGATAATGGATTCATAGAGAGATATTGTTTTAAGATTCTTCTTAACTCTATCATCCTTATACACATTTTTTGTAATATTCATCTAAGATCATAAAGATATAGACATCATTCACCATGATAGCTCATATATTGGCTAGGATAATTGAAATGCCTCTAGTTGAAATATATACCCAAGATAATGTAGGATTTTATAAAAGAGAGATAACCCAAGATAACTAAAATACCTAAAGTTTATGTCACATCAATAGTTGTATTACTTGCCTCAAGTGTTAGATGTGTTCTTCTGATTTTGAATAAATTATAATGTCATCAATAAAAGATAACATAAATCCATGTAAGTAGTCCTTAAGAATACTATTAATCAGAATCATGAATGTTGATGGAGCATTTTTTTAATCCAAAATGAAGTATTGTGAACTCATAGTGTCCTTAATGAGTCCTAACAATTATTTTTAGAATATCTTCCTCATGGATTCTTAACTAATGATAACTCAATATAAAATAAAATTTTGAAAATAAAGTTACCCTTTCATTCTATCAAGAATATCTTTGATGTGTGGTAATGGTTACATGTTATTCATAGTTGTTTTACTAAGCATCGTGTAGTCTATGCATAGTCTAAGTGTGATGTCCTCTTTTTTAACTAAAACCAATGCCCCACCCTAGGGGGACACACTTGGATGGATAAGACCCTTAGATAACATCCCCTATAATTATGCCTTTAGTTCAATCAACTTAATTTCTTTTATTAAATATGGAGATTTATATTTTGGTTTTGATTTAAACATGATATCAATAAAGAAATCAAATTCTCTATAGGGTAGAAGTCTTCATGGTTCACAAAAAAAAACATCGCTAAAATCATGAAGGAAATAATAATCCTATAACATGGGTTCTTTATCTATCCCAACATCATCAATGTGTACTACAAATGATATACACCCCTTTCTCTTTCCTTTATTTAGTTTCATGGTAAAAATTTACCTCAAACTAATGTCTCCTTTGACTCCTTGAACTTTCATGAAGTAAACAATATCATAAAGATATGAAATAGATTTTTCAAAACAATTTCATTGGGCTCTATGTTTCCATAATTTGTTTAATCCAAGGATTATGTTATAGGACCCTATAGGTGCAACATACAAGTTTATCATAGTTGTAAAACCTTGAAGCTCTAACTCAACCTCAAACAAATATTACTCTACCTTATTTTCTACTCGATTAGCACATTGAATTGAAAAAATATTTTTCTATATATCTAGATTTTTTATAAATTTTATTAAGAACCTCATGGGCTAAAAAACACTAAAATGTTCTTATGTCATATAATAAGATCTATTCTCACTCTTGAAATGAGTTCTCCCGCTCCTCCCACTCCTCATGCCTATGGCATAAGTTCTCCTATGTCTGATGATTTGGAATAGAAGGTCATCATTGTGTAGAAGATTGACATTGCTTCCCTTCACACTCATGATAGAAACCCTCTTGTGTTTGGTGATTCTAGGAAGAAGGCCATCTTTGTGCACAAGATTGATGTTTCTTCCCTTCCTGCTCATGGTGTAAGCTCCCCTATGTCTGATGATTCTAGATAGAAAGTCATCATTGAGTAGAAGATTAACTCTACTTCCCTTCATGCTCATGGCATAAGTTCTCTTGTGTTTGGAAATTTTGGGTAGAAGGCCATCGCTTAGTAGAACACTAACATTGCTTCCCTTCTTGCTCATGGAAGAAGCTCCCCTATGTCTATAAATTCTAGGAATAGGGCTATTTCTACATGAAATATGGATTTTGTATAGAAGATGAACCCTGTGTAGAAGGCACAAAGCACATAATTGACTCAACTCAGATCTACAAGCAAGATCTAAATCAAAAGGAAGCTTCTACCAGATATGGTGATGCAAATGGTTCCCTTATTTTGATTGACCATGAAAGAACTAATTTTTTTGAAATGCTTTCCCTCTCCCCCCTCCCAGCCAAAAGCAAAACCCTTGCTGCCAATAGAGTCATGGACCTCATAGAACTGGAAGCTATGATAGACCCTCAAAAGCATATATCCTTTGTTGAGGCAGTATATCATAAGACATATCCAAAATTAGATACCATGCCTCTCAACCCTACATCTTCTAACGCTATTGTGATATTTTATGAGGAGGAGATAAGACAAGTGATCAAATCAAAAGAATTATTCTTATCCAAAGGTCTCATCTATAGATTCATGGATTACTAGCCAAAACTTCAAGAGTTTCATGTTTGGATAAAGCATTGGCAACCCCTCCTAACAGGTACTCTTGATATTTACTATTGTGCAAAAAATTTCTTTATTTTTGTCTTTCACAATATTAAAGACAAGAAATAAATTCAAAATAATTTATGGTTCTTGAATCACCACCCCCTGGTCATCAAACCATGGTCCCCTACCTTTAACCCCCTCACATAACCACTTAATGTAAAACCCATTTGGGTTTACCTACCTTGTCTTCCTCTTGAGTTTTGGATTGAATCTAGTCTAAAGGCTATTGGTAACTTACTAAGTGATTACCTACAAATGTATCCTGATACTGATCATTTTTTTCACACTAATTTTGCTATAATTTTGGTGATTATTGATACTTCCAAGAATTTTCCTTAAAATATCAATTTACAAGTTGGGGACCACTCTTGGTCCTAACCCCTATATTATGAAGGTTTACTATTTCATTGTCGTAGATGTTTTAATACAACCATTTGACCAAAAACTACAATTCCCTAAAAAAAAAAGGAATCCTCTTAGTGTAAATACTACAACCTTAACCATCTATAGGTGAATGTTGAAGAAGATTCAAATGGTTCTGATAGTGATTCTACATCACCTCTAAAAGATCTTGAACCCTCTATTCCAAATGAGGACTTTAAAAGTCCCCCTCAATCAGAAGACATTCTACTAAAAGATCTTATTTCTCAAAGGAAATAAATGAACATGGTATTCCCCTCTACTTCAGTCTCCTCTGAGAAAAACCCAAGAATGGAATTATCTAGGGAAGAAAGATCTGAGGACCCAACAATAAAAAATAAATCCTAGCCATGTGTTGTTGTAGAAGATAAGGAAGGATAGACTAAGGTTTAAAAAATAAAAAAGGTACAAAATCAATCTTACGACCCCTCCATATGCCCCTTTGCTAAGGGGAAATTTGGGTTGAAACTCTTCGCTCAAAGGGTATTTGAACATAATCACATAAGGTAGTTGTTAAAGGCAGAAAGAAGGCAAAAGTTCACTAAAAATTTACAAAAAGTGGTTATTCAAAACCACTATCTGGTTTAACTTGTTAGTTGTTTTTGACATGTTGTTATGTTTTCCCCATTGCTACTAGTAGAGGCATCCCATTTATGTGTAAATGATTCATCTTTCTATCCTTTGTATTAAGTTTCAAGATCTTCAAAACCCATAATCTTTTACCCTATCAAATATAAAACAAGAATGGAAAGTAGATAGTCCAAAAAATTACATGATGATTTTACTAGATTCATCTGATAATCAATCTAGCAGTTACCTACCATTACATGAATTCCCTATAGAAATGCATGTTGTTGACTCTGTAGACGTGATTTAGAATTTCCCTTGGAGTAATTTTTAAGGACATCAATTGACATAGTGATTTCCACCACACTTAAATCATCTACCTACAAGAACTTTCTTTTCATGACATTTTTCTCCATTGTTGAACTTTGTGTTGTTATCATTACCATCCATGCCCTTAGGTCCATTGTTTTGCTTGAAGGAATTCTCAAATTTTAAGTTCTTTTCAGATAATGTGTTTTTATTCCCTCCATTTTTGTTATACTTCAAATAATATTGAATGTTGTTGTTGGCATCATTTTCCCTTTTCCTTGGAATCACTATGGTTTTTCATATTTTTTTCTCATTTCATTGCTTTTTCAAAAGCATGGTCCATAGAGGTGGGTCCAAGAATGCTCACATCTGCTCCAATTTTTTTCTTAGACCTAAAATGAAATTTATGATCCTAAATATTTCATCTTTATGATACATTGACACATACTTAAGGAGACAAGTAAACTTCTCCTAGTACCCTGTAACAAACATATATCCCAGTTGGAGATTATGGAACTCTACCATTTCACTATAAAATAACACTAAGGAGGCCTCCTCTTTCTGAAATAGGAATAAAAATGTGCCAATGTGGTATTCTTAAAACTTAAGTCTTGTTTAGCTTTCAAATTATTCCATCATGTAGAGGCTTCTCCAAAGATTGATAGGCTCCCCAATTAGCCTCAATTTCTTTAGAAAAATTGTGAACCTAAAAATATTTTTTCATCTTAAAGAGCCAAGTTTATTCTCCATCTCTGAGTATTATTATATTGTACATAGGTGGAGCTATCCTTTTTAGATATCTAGCTAGTTATATATCAAACCATGCCCTTTCAGCTAGAGGTACATTTGTTCCTCTTGATTATGATTCAAATTATTTGGATTTCCCTTATCTAGTCTCAATTAAATTTTTGTCCTCTTGATCTTGTTCATTATATTGGCCATATTCTTGTGTAGGATCATGGGCCCTTTATTATAGGGCACATATCCTATTGTGGGTGTTGATTATCAAGGAAAAGTTATGATTGCATTAAATTTGAAGCTTGTCATCTTGATGGTCCTCATCCTCACCAACTAGACTTTAGGTCATAGTAACTTAAATAATAACAATGAAACATAATAAGTATTATCAAGCTTGACTGTTGAAGTTGGGATTTAATACCGTAAAATAAGAATTTGTTGATCAAATGCCAAAATGTTTTATTTTCATGTATTTTCTAAATCACCAACTAAAGAACAAGAATTGATTCTACATCAATCCTTAATTCTTAAAAAAACTAAACTAACAACAAAACAAATTTATTTATGAGTAAATTAAAAGATTGCAATAAACAAATTTAAAGTTTAAACTATAATTAATTTAAATTATTTTCATTCAAAATAAACTTTCACTAAATGCTTTAAAGTAACTTAAAACAAATAATCCCCTTTTCATTTAGCTTCGCATGAAATGAAGTTTTATCTACATACAATCATTTATTAACTCATCATAACATTAATTGCATTAAATATGATAGAGTGAAAAGTAAAATTTCACTTATATTTCATGATTCATGATTATAAAGGAAAATGCATCCATTCAGTTATATTTATTTTCCAATAATGAAAGCCATAAAAAATATGATATTATAATATTTATTTATTTTTCATTTATTTCAAATATAATATCCTTGCATTCCTTGTTTACAAAAATACCTACATTCATATGTCAACCAACATGACTACAAAACACTAAATATAAAATAAACTATCCCAATGCACAAATATCAAGAACTAATAATAGATTATGATAAATTTATAGAAATGGAAAATGAGGAGAGTATTATAGACACCTAAAACTAGCCATCAATAACCTTCAATTAGGCTTTTGGCTAAAATCCACCTAAAATGCACAATTTGGCCTAAAAACACTAAAACACGCTAAATGATGTGAAACTAACATATTCAAGTGCCAATTTTGGCTAGGGTATCCCTAAATGGGGTAATACAATTTATGGGCCAGCTAACTTTGATCAGATCATTTTGAGTCAAAATGCCAAATTTTCACCTAAGTGCTTTGGATTGCTCTTCCCTATCAAATCTTTTGCACAAGACTTGTGCCTTTGTTATTTATTATTGGCAACATCATAAATTGGAATACGATTCCAATGCATTTGACATCACCTTCTAATTCCAATCTAATCAAATTTAGGACCAATAACAAGGCATTCAAATCAATTTGGGTAATTTGTGCACAAAGTGATTACTCATTCTTAAGAGCTAATTAACTCAAATCAAGGCATAATTAATAAATCCATGGAAACTTGTTGAATACTTGTTTTTAGAAATGAATATTGAATGTCTACATCATCAAGTGACCTCATTTCTTGGGAAGACATTCTTAGGCCATAAATGCCACAAATATCATGATTCATGCCTCCCATGCCTCATCAATGCCTTCCATGATGACTTACATGCCTCTTGATTGCTCCTTCCAATGTCATGATGAGGATAATTACAAACTTAATTCTAAAAATTGAATTAATCCTCAACCACACATCTCAATCTTGAGATGGACGGATTCAGGTTGATTCTGATCAAATCCAAAAATCTATAAATAGGAAGCCTCACAACATCATTTCTAAGCTATTTTGGTGCAAATTTATTATGCTCAAATATCTTCAAAGTTTTTTTGATACAAAGTTGTAATGCAGGATTGGTTCCAAAAGCCTCATGTAAATAGTGTTACCATGCCAAATTGATTCCAAGCTAAGCCAAGCCACAAGCCAAAAGTGCCAAGAAGAGATAGAGGTAGCCAAGCTTCCATTGCCAAAGACTTCATGAGCACAAGTCGAGCAAGCCACTACTACAAAGGCATTTGAAGCATCCAAGTAAGGTGAAGGAACTCTTGTATTTGATCCCTTGATTTTTAGTTGTGCTTATCATTTTTTTTTGTTAACTAAGCTCTCCCTAGTGTCTAGGCCTAGAGATGTTATGTTATTAGTGTGTTTATTTTATTTTGTTTGTATTTTAACACTAACATCATACTAACCATCCTCTCTTGAGTCAAATTTCTAGATCACATAATAGTAAGCGTGGTGGGACTAGATGCATCTCACACCTGAAGGAGTTTAAAATTTTCTCAAAACATGTTTAAATCACCTTTGCATGCTTAAAATTTGATTAGAAATCTTGTTTTGGTGTTTAAAAAAGACTTTTTAGATGTTTTTGGTGAATGTTATCAAAGTTTTCAACTAAGACCAAGGGGTCAAATGAACACCACCAAACATTTCATTTGAGTTTAAAATTGAACACACTTGTCAAATTTTGCTTGCAATGGTTGTTTAATTAGATTTTGTTTGGCAAAAAGAGAAATGTTGCGTGTATGCTCTTCCATTTGTCCCCTATAGGGAACCCTTGGAGTCAAAAGTGCCATTTTTATTGTAAGTAGCCTAGTCCAAAGCTTAGAAAGAAAGTCATTTAAAGCACTCCCTAAAAACTCATCAAATTTTGGGTGATCTTGAAAATGACCCTAAAGTCTTTCTACTTTCATGCTTTTTTTATTTATGCATCTTGGCTTGCGAGGGGGACTTCATTACCTCCTACAAGTTATTTAGGTAAGTTTTGACTTGGGGTTTCATCTCCTGGCATTGACTTTATTTGGCTCTTTTGAAGTTACACATGGGAGGTAGTGACACTTTGGACATTTCACTACACTGAGCAAACATCAAGATGTAGTGGTTGCAAAAAGGACTAGACCATTTTACAACAAGCTAAGTGATACATACCCAAAATCTGTGCTTTTCTTTTGCATTGTTTGGCATGAAATATATTGTGTAATTTATTACCCTAGATCACTCAAAAAATTGTTAGATTTAAGACAAATCCCCACTTGTCATGGAAGTATTGTTGGTGCAAGGTACACCTCAAGGTCCATGTTGTAGTACTATCATTTGAGAGGAAGAGTGTAAAAACCATACTATATAATGTGCATTTACTTTTGGATGTGTTTGGTGAATATTTTGTCAATTAGCATACTGATAAACAAAATAGGTCTGATCAACCACAGCAGGAAGATTGGTCGGCCAATTGTGTAGGTTTACTACATCAACAGAGGACAAATCTCTCCTCTCATCAAGGGGAAGTTCCCTATAAATACGTAGGAGCTATATACAATATAAATAAGTAGAAAATAATACATGGAGGCAGAATAAACCATCCATATCTCTTATTTTAGAGATGATGCTCACAGACAAAGGAGAAAATCTTGGTGGAAACACTGAAGGCACTTCTCTTCTTTCAGAAGTGTTCTTGCAGGAAACAACAGGAGTTTCTTTCAGGTAGTGAAAGTAATTGGTGACAAAGAGCACATTAACCAGCAAGATGAAATAGAATGCAAAGTTTCCAACTCAACTGCCCAAAGAGTATGTCACAAAGGATAATGGGGGCATAAAGTCATCCCAAAATCCTCAACACAAAAAGAAAAGAAAAACACATGCTAAAAATAATTGTGAAAGCACAGTCTTCTCGCAGTTGTTTTCAAGACACCTCCCTTTTTACCTTCACTAATTCTGCTTATCAAATTAAATAAATAAGAATGCTTCTAAGAAATAGACATAAGAACAATCTCCTAAAGTAGCACAAGCCAAAATAGTACAACGTCTACAAACAACTTGCTTTCTCATTCAGATAAAATGAAATGAAATTACAATTTGAGCTCAAAGTCTCAGTCTTCTTTCAAAATGAGCAAAGTTTCACTCTTGTAAAAATGAAAAGTCTCCTTTACTAATGAGATAAATTACAAAATTATAGCAATCATGCAAGGCTTGGCATTCTTTCCCATGGGACGGCCCATGCTATAGTCAAAGTCTTCAATGCGTCTTCAGTTTTGTCTAGAGGGACCATGCTGGGAATAGTGTATTGCCATAACTATGGCATGTCCATTCTTCTAACACGTCTCTTCTTTGGTATGGACTGTCTGGTCCTTTTCCTGATATCTACGCAACTGTCCAATTTTTCCATTACTTTATGGAATAAAAATAGGCTTGCATCCTTGATTTGGTGTGCCCAGAAGTCTAAGTCTACTCAATCCACTATTTCACCTACTGGAAATAATTATTTTGAAAATATTTTTGGTCCTTTGTGTTGATCTTCTCTTCCCTGCAAAAATTTGAGCCTTCAGGCTCTCTTTCAGTCGATTGCTTGATTCATGTTGAACCTTGAACCCATTGAACCACTAAAAGTTCATTGGTTCATTGGTTCATTATGTCTCTTTTGTTCTATCACTCCTTGGTTCAATCGCTTATTCACTCCTTGGTTGAACCATCCATTGAACCACTTGTTTGCTACTTCTCTCTTGATTGAGGCTGCCTTTGAACTTTTGAACCTATGAACCATTGAACTTTGAACTCTTTCGGTTCAAAGTTCAATCGATTCATTGGTTCATTCTATGTCTCGCTCAATTATTGCTTTATCTTTCTAAGCTCTTGGTTGAACCTTTGAACCTTGAACCAGTTGAACCATTCAGTTCAATGGTTCAACGGTTCAATCGATTCATTCAGTTCATCCTTTGAAGCCCTTTTTGTCCAAGTCTTTGAAGATTCCTTTCTGTGTCTTTGTTCAGCCTTTGGAACATCCCGAAGAGAAGGTGTCCCTTTGGGTCCTTGGAAAAGGTCCTTTTTTTGACGTCAAGTGTCCCCCACAAGGGTATCTACCCTTCAGGATTTTTTGGGCAGACTTCAGGCTTCAACTTTCTCGATGGGTTCTTGCTTTTTCGATGGGCTTTTGGCTCTCAGGCTTTTTCTATCGGACTTTTCCTTTGGACAAAATGTTCGAAGGAATTCCTTCAGACAAAAAGTCTGAAAGAAAGCTTCTTTTCCTTAGCCGTTTGTTCCTTTCAATTTCTTCGAGCTTTCTTCTTGAGTGAATTCCTTCGGCCTTCTTCACTTAATCATTTCCATCAGACAAAAAGTCTGAAAGAATTATTCCTTTTGGGCCTTTGAAAAAATTTGAAGGAATTATGTCTTTTCTTTGACCTTCGAACCAATGTTGCCTTCCCTTCACAAGGGCTCTTGCCTTTTTCACTTTGGGGCAGCCCCTTGAACCTACCGATTGAACTAACTTTGGTTCAACGGTTCAATGGTTCAATCGGCTCATTCTTCATTATTTAGCTAAGTCTTTTTGATATTTTGCACCAAGCGCATTGAACCAACTTGGTTGTTGAACCCATTGAACCTTTGAACCAAAGTGGTTCAAAGTTCAATGGTTCAAGCCTTTTTTCTTTATCATTTTTCGATTGAACTCTTTTAATTGAACTAAGGTGCTGAACCAATCTTGGAAATAACTAAGTGTTAAAAACTTGTTCTTTTGACTAAACTCACCTACAGAAGCTTTTAACCTGTTGAACCTATGAATCCCTTTATGGAAAAAACTTGAAAAATGAGGAATTTGAAAGCTCAGAACAAATTTTGAGAAGGGAAGAGAGAAATTTTGGTCTATGCAAGGCCAAAATAGTCCGTAGGTTGTCCCAAAAATGAGTGGCATTTTTCAGGGACAACAAGATGAACACTTAAAATCCTCTCAAATGACGTATATTGATGAATTTCAACAATACCAAGCAACCTTGTCAGTTTAGGATCTAAGGATGATTAATTAGTTGGTCTTGTCCTAAACTAAAGTATTTTTTGGATCCAAAACTTGGTGTAAATAAATAATCCAAAACCAAACATATAGTCCAAATTTTCCTTTCAACAAAGAGGTGTTATGCTGTTCGTGTGAGGTCATCAATTTGCCTTGTTCAAAGTTCATCAAAATCTTGAGATTCGTATCATCCACTTTAGCATAGTTATGTTACCCAATTGAGCCTAGACCTTTACCAACATTGTTTAAATCCTTCACTTATAATCCAAATTTGGAATTACACCTTTACAATTTCATAGGGTTGATGTGTTAAATGGGTTTGCCATTTTCACTAAACTTGAGGGAACTTAGGTTTAATTTGTAATTTGGGTTGAAGGCCATTTAAGACTCATAATCATTATCATCACTTGATAGACTTAATCCATTTTGTGCTAAACACTTGCACTTTAAGTCTATACACCACTGCATTTTGAGTTAAGAAAAGTAGTGTTATGCTATCAAAATTGTGAAAAATATCTTTGCCTTAGAGATTTTTTGAAACAAACTTTTTATCATACCTTTTGGGTAGTGTAGCGTCATTACACTGCCCAAATCATTTCGAACAATGTTTAATAGACCCTCTTGCATAGATTTACAAATTTATTCCTACATTTTTAGACCAATTTGATTGTACTTTTATGATCTTTTGTCTAAATGGTTATATCATTCACCTTTGTCCAGCCTATTTTTCAAAAGAACCAAGTTTTTTACCATTATTTATGAGAAAATAAACCATTGCTAAAGTGCCTTTTGTTTCATACCTTATACCTAGTTGATCAAGTTCATGATCAAGAATCGAATGCGTAGTGTTTGTTAGAAGTGTTTCAAATCTGTTAGATTAAAACTTTCATCTATTTTCAAAGTATATCTTTTGACGTTGTTTGGCCAAGAGTCCTAGTACATGCCTTTTTTGAGCTTAGATTTTGACGCCGCATTTTTTCAAAAGACCTAACAACTTTTAAATTCTTAGATTAGACTGATTTGAAACACTTCGACCTTAGAGTTTGGCATTTTAATTTTTTGATCCATTTACTTGTTTATCTTTGTGTGAACAGTGAAACGTTAGATACTTCACACTAGCTTGTTTCCTCACAAAACTTTGCATAAACCTTTTGATCCTTTTGACAAATCTAGACCAAGTTGAAACATCATCTATTTTAGACATTGTCCTTTTTAGAGTTTGTATAACTCTTTGACCTTTTATCATAGAGCATTGACTATGGATCCCAACATGTATTCCTACACTCATAGTGGGCTCATGTGCAATCTAGAGATTAGTAATGTAGTTACGTAGGAAGAAATAGTGCAAGACCCCTATGTAGATAACTTTGCTTATGAGATGGATTATTATCCCTCTTATAATACTCAATCAGGGGCACAAAGCCAAGATCCATTAGCTAATTATCTAGTTAATACATCACCTTAATCAGAATATAACCAAGAACAAATCATGCAATATCTAGCTACAATACCTGCACTGGATGAGCTAATTCTTCAATAGTCATATTCTACTGATGCAACTTCCACATATGATCCATTTTTATTTGAGTGACATTTGTTAGAGAACAAATACAATATTTTGGTTAGAGCCATAGAGGTAGGGGCCAAGTTTCTAGCAAACTTACCCCATAAAAGTTTACCAAGTCTAGTAAGAGTGCCCCACAATATCATTTATGATCAACAGGCTTCTTCTAGCAATCATATGGCTATAGTCCAAACAATGTATCAAGACCCCAATATATCCAATCGAGTCAAAAACATCATAGAAGATCACTTTAACAAAATGCAAAAACATACCAAACCTACCTAAATTTAGCATGTGATTTCTATCAGATGAACATGGTGAGTAAACCCCTCATTGACCTAATACCTTCAATAGGAGTGTTGATGGAATTAACTGGATAAGAAAATCTAAGTTTTGACCCATTTATACAAACCACTTTGATAGATAAATTGATGCATATACCATTTATTGAAGAAGTGTTTTTAGTTTCTACACTAAATAGTGAGCCAAATATAGTGGACAATAAGCAAACAACATCAATCTTGATCAAAGTGGTACTAACACACAAACAACTAGCCAACAACATGTGCCTATAGTTAATCCCATGAGCAGATCATCATACCAAGGAATAGGAGTTTTTATAGCCCAGCCTCAACCATTTGCCTCCTCAAGTGTACAACCTATAGGATTAGTTAATCAAATAATGGCCAATGTCATGCCTCAATGATAGAATGTGATGAATTCTACTCCTCAACAAGTAGCGAGTAGTATTCCATCACAATAGACACAATTTAGTGTATCAATGCAATAAAGGATGAATACATTACAAATTCAATAAGGGAAAACTAATATTCCACCTCATTAGGTAACGACAAACATACCTCTTCAGTCATAGACTAATATGCCAATTCAAAACCAAGTAATGACTAGTCAACAACGTGTAAATATTGGTCAGTGACAGATGTCAAATCTGCCACCTACTTTCACTTCCACACAAGGATTTGTGTAACAAGGAGGTCCCCATGTTTCTTGAGTACCTACTAGACAACCATTAGTTCAAAATGTGCCACAAATCCAAAGATAGGGTCTTGGTCCACAAGTTCCCACTTAATAGCAAGGTTCAATTAGTCAGCAACATGTCCCTTTTCAACCATAGCAAGTAAAGTATAGTTATATTCCCCCATCCCAACCACAAAATCCTTCAAGTCAAACCTTTATCACCAACCCAAACTAGAATATTATGCAACCAAATGTGCAATTTCTAGTACATCCTAATCTACGTATACATATTCCTAGTCCATTCCCCAACCAAGCCAATATACCTCAACAGGTGTCTCCATCATACCCTAGTTAAAGTGTCCCACTTATGACCTCTCAGCTATTTAACCAAACTAGCATTCTCCCTCAAACCAGTATCCCTTCCAGTTTCCTCTCTTAAGAATTACAACAAATGAAGGATGCAATTGCTGCTATTCAAGCAGGGAAGAAAACTAAAAAGTTCAAATTAGATGATGTATGTTCCTATCTATTCAACATAGAGTATTTGCAGATACCATTTCTTCCAAAATATGAACCACCAACATTTGATAAATATAAAGAAAAAGGTGATCATAAGGCTCATTTGACTGAATTCTTTGTCGCATGTCAACTAGTGGCATATAGCGAAATATACCTTTTATTTTTGTTTCCAATAAGCTTGGATGGATAAGCATTGGAGTGGTTTTTGAAGTTTCCCAAGAATTCAGTAACGGACTTTGATGATCTTTTTGATAAATTTGTGTAGCACTTTTTCTATAATCTCGAGCATGAGATTTCATTAGTAGACCTAACACAAGTAAAGCAGAAAGCTAGGGAGAGTTTTTTAAGTTATTTGTAGTGATGGAGAGCCCTTGCAAGCCATTTCACCCATAGTTTACTAGATAAACAATTACCCATTGGTTTTACTAAAAATTTACATAGTGAGATAGCCTATCATGTAGAACTACAATGTGCGCATACATTCAAAGAGATCATTGATAAATATTTGTTATCGAGAGGGTGATCATCAATAAGGGAGTCATCAAGCTTAATTAAACTAATCAAAATCAAGGTACCAATCAAGAAAATGACCAACACCCCAATCAAATGTAAGCATCATAATTGGCACAAGCCAATAATCAAGAAAGACCAAAGCAATTCAATCAAAATAAGAATGTTGTGGGAAATTGAGTAACTGAATCTCATCATGTCCAAACTATGTAAACATCATATGTACTACCTTTTTAGCTTACTCTTACCTAGCAACTTCTCCAACCAATGACGCAAGCACAACAACCAAAACTTGTATAATAAATACAACAACCTTTACCATTACAAACCCCTCCTCTTAAAAGAACTGTGACTATATACTATGTCTTTAGTGACTTAGGAGAGCCTATTGAATCTATATTTTATAAGCTTGTTGCCACTAATCCAATTAGTTGGCCTATATCAAATCATTATTTTTAAGGCATTCCTTATCCTGATTGGTATCGTGAAAATGAATTTTGTGACTATCATTGGGTCAATGGGCATGATCTATGAAGGTGTGTCAAAATCAAGCATTTTATTAATAATATATTAGATAATGAGGAGATAACATTGTATAATGGTGCTTCCACTTCCAATCAAATTCTTAGGATTTATCAAAACCCTTTTCCCTAACATAACAATCAACAGTATTAGAATAATCAGCAACAACAACAATAGCCAGTGCAGCAACAAAATCAACAATATCAAAATCAAAGGTTAAACCAGTAGAATTGACAAAATTAGTAGCAAAAATCATAATGATATAATAATGGAAAAAACCAAGGTCAGAATAGTAATAACCAACAAACTTAGCATGCAGTTGCACATGGCTAAAATAGGCTTGTAGGTCATATTGCATGGGGTAGCATTAATACCATCTCCATTAATCCTAAACCAAGCACTAATCATCCTAGACCATTGTTAAACAAAAATATTCAGTCAAATCACATGGATAATTTTTCTTTGACCTGGGAATGCATATAGGCAAACCAAAAAACTAGGACTTCCACTTTTGGATCTTATAGCGATAAATCATTCTTGCCACGTGACCACATGCAAGTGCACCAGCAACTAAGACTTGTCCTATCTGATCCCATGCTATTTCCAACATCAGTTAGCAATACTGGTCCAATATTTAACCTTGATTATGTAATCACAACTCAGAGGTTAAATATTACTATCCTAGGCCCACAACCATCTACCACTCTACCTATCATCCAACCATCCATTTATCCTCAGAATAAACCATTCACTACTGACCACGACAAGAGGTTTGATATTGTGAAACAATTGCAGAAGACACCATCACAAATTTTTATCTTAGATTTGCTACAAATGTCAATAATCCACAATAACATCTTGAATGAGTTCTTGACCCAATCCACTAATGCTAGTGACATATCCCCTGATAAATTCCAAGCTTCGATGGGACACATATCTCTTGCCCAATAAGTCACATTCAACCAAAGCGATATATCTTCCCTTGGTCTGCTCCATAACAATCCATTATACATAGAAGTTTATATAAGATGACATAAAGTGAAATGTGTCCTTATAGACAATGGATCCAATGTCAACATAGTGTCTCTCAAGCTCATCAAGATTCTTAGGTACATAATGATAGATCTTTAGCCAAAAATAATAACTATTAAAGCCTATGATAATCAAGAAAGAGAGTCACAGGGCACCATTAGTTTGCCAGTTATTATTGGACCTTTAACCCATGATATACTTTGCCATGTGTTGGATCTAGAGTTATCATACAACATGCTTTTAGGCAGGCCATGGTTACATGAGATTCATGTAGTCCCATCAACACTGCACCAATGTATTAAGTTTTTCCACTTAGGGATAGAGGTGAATATTCTAGGAGATTTACACCCATATGAACACTACAAGCATCTTAAGGCCAAATTTCAAAGCTATAATTATCGGTATGAATCCTAGTTACAAGCAGGATAAAGGAAAGGCTATACTTATTGATCATTCATAGATAATTGCATAGATCCTAATACCTTGGATTTCCTTTCCCACATACCACCTCCTGAAGCTTTTAATCATTTCACCATTTCAGATAATGGATCAGGAGAGTATGTGACTCATAATACATTTCACATCGCCAATCTTCCTCAGAATCTAAAAACCTTTGGGTGACCTAAAGTCATCCCACATATGCTTTGACAATAAAAACACAAAGATAAGGGAACTATCACATTTATACCAACATCAAGCCTATAACCTAACCCTCTTGAAGGAGATGAATCATGGTTATACAATGACAACCAAGATGATTGTTATAAAAATGCAAAGTATCCTATTCCTAATAGGATCATGGAGCATCACAATTATGAAGGAAGAGGCCTCAGACTAAATCAACAAAGAACCATCAAGCCAATTTTCATGACTAAGTATGAGAGACCTTATGGACCTTGATTTAAACTGCCTGGGGGTGACCCCACATATCTTATTCAAACTCTATCACCAACAACTAGTGATGATGATGCTGATAGTGAAGTAGAGTATGATCATAGCCTTACCTTTGATGACCTAGCTGAAACCAACCTGTTTGATAACAATGTTATTTGTACCCTTGCTCTGGCCATTCATGGTAACCCATTGCCATTATATTATCTCCAACTAATAGATTGGGACCAACAAGAATCCAATCTACTGATTGATGAGTTCCAGAATGATGAGGCATTCTATGATTTCTTAGGCCTTAGAGATGATTTTCCCTTGGGAGATCACAAATCATGATTCTTAATCACATTAGATCCTACAACCTATTTTGGAGAGCGAGTGAACACCCTTAGCCAAAAACAAACAATTAAAACATTGAGGTGCCACAGTAAAAACCTCTTTGAGGCACTTTTTGACTAGGGAAAAAGTAAAGATAAAGGTTAGTTTAGTGGTGAAAACCTATTTCAGGTGCTATTATACAAGGGTGTTCATTCTTCTTCAAATTTAGACTAGGAGACCACCAATGATAAAATTGTCTACGGATCTGAGTTTAGCTTTGAGTAACAACAAGTATTTATCAAATACTTCAATAATTTTTTACTATTTTTGTCACATGGCCAGATCTCCCATTAGGGGACTTACATTCATCATGCCTAGGAGAAGTTGAAGAGCAAGTCCTAATAGAGGACCCTGACATAATCCAATAGTTCAAGTCATTGCCTACTATCCTAGAAGATAGTTCGATCCTTCTAGTCGAAGATACAATAGAGGTAAACATTGGGACTCCATCAAACTTGAAATGGATAAAATTAGGTGCATCCCTCACTAAGGAGTAATGTGACATATGTATAGCTCTATTGAGAGAATTTGTAGATATCTTTGCATTGGTGTACTCTGACATGCCAGGTTTAGACTCCACCTTGGTTTTGCACCACCTTATGGATAATGTTGATGCCAAACTAGTAAAACAAAAGCTACATAAGATGCATCCTCACATTGTTGTATTGGTAAAGAAAGAGTTGGAAAAACTTTTAGAAGTAGGATGTATCTGATCCATTGACTACTCAGAATGTATCTTTAATGTAGTACCTATTAGCAAAATGCCTGAAGGAATCAAAAAATTTACTAATTTTCAAGACATCAACAAAGCTTGTCCTAAACATGATTTTCCATTGCCTAATATCGACATGATCATCAATTTCATGGTAGGTTATGAAATGATATCACTCATGGATGGATTTTTAGGATATAATCAGATCAGAACAGTGATAAAAGATCATCATAAAATAGCATTCACCACTCCATGGGGAACATTTTGCTATCAGGTGATGCCATTTGGCCTTAAGAATGTGGGAGCTATATATCAAAGAGCCATGACTAACATATTCCATGATATGATGCACGATATTGTTGAAGACTATGTTGATGACATATTAGGAAAATCCAAGACTAGGGGCCGACCATCTAACAATGCTGCATAAGATATTTAAAAAACTATAAGAGTATAAAGTCAAACTCAATCTAAAGAAATATGTGTTTGGTGTAACTTCAAGAAAATTACTTGGCTTCATCATGTTTCATCGAGGTATTGAAGTCGATCTAGCTAAAGTCCATGCTATAATTGAGATGCCACCACCAACTAATTTAAAGAAACTCCATAGTTTATAGGGTAAGATCAAGTCAATCCAATGCTTCATCTCTCAGTTAGCAAACAAGTGCCATCTATTTACATAGCTTTTGAAGAAAGGAGTTGCATTTCACTAGGATGATCACTATCGAACAGCTTTTCAATAGCTCAAAGACTATCTTGTCAATCTACCAATTTTATTAACTCGTATGCTAGGAGAGCCATTCTTGTTATACCTATCAACTATTGATCATGCCTTGGGGACACTCTTGGCTCAACATGATGACAATGGAAAGGAGCATGTTGTATACTACTTAAGTTGTACCTTGGTTACATATGAACATAACTATGCACCTATTGAAAAAGCTTGTCTAACCATGGTTTTCATAGCTCAAAAATTGTGTCATTACATGTTGAATAATAAAACCATGGTCATTTCAAAGGTAGATCCACTCAAGTATCTACTATCTAAAATATATTTACAAGGTAGAATAGCTAAATTGATCATGCTTCTCAGTGAGTTTGACATAGAGTATGTCAATTAGAAAGCAATCAAGGGATAAGTTCTTGCAAATCAACTTGTTAAAGCACCTCTCATGGACACACAACCACTCAAGTTTTAATTTTTTGATGAATCCATCATGACCATTATTGATACACCCCTTGAGGAGAAGCCTTGGAAGCTATACTTTGATGGTTCATTCACAGCACATGGATCAGGGGTAGGCTTATTGTTTATTACACCATAGGGGGATCTAATCCCTAAATCCTTCAGAATCAGCTTTCCTTATACAAACAACATGGCTAAGTATGAAGCACTTGTTGCAAGAATTCAACAAGTAGTGCAGTGGAATATATCTCATCTCCAAGTTTATGGTGATTCTCAGTTAATCACCAATCAAGTTACAAATCATTTTCAGATTAAAGATGACAAGCAAGTTCCATATAAAGACATGGTCGACACTCTTAAACAACAAATTGACAACATTCAATTTGAGCATATACCCAATGCTTATAAAAAATTGCATATGCCATGGCTACTATTGGTTCTCTGATTAGATAAATAGATAAAGCTAGAGAGTATTAATTCTTCATCAAGAATTTATCAGCACCAGCTCATAAGCTATCAATCATCACCATGATTTGTGATATTGTTGGTCTTAATTCTATCTGGTACTCAGACCTTTACAACTAATTTCATGAACAAATTCTATGACCTAACCTATCTTGAAAACAAACCAAAACCTTCATTCATTATTTTGATCATTACACTCTACTTGGATCCACCCTTATTGTTGTAGTTTTAATAGAACTCTACTTTTTTATTTAACTTCGATAGAGTCTACATTAGCATTAAGAGAAGTTCATGAAGGAGTATGTGGATCCCATTTTAGCGGGGTAGTCCTATCCAGAAATCTCTTGCGTACTAGTTATTATTGGCACACAATGGACGTAGATGTCACTGTATATGTAAAAAAGTGTGACAAATGTCAATGGCATGCTAATCTAATTCATGCCTGAGTAAAAACTCTAAAATTGATGTTGACACCATGGCCATTTTCTACATGGGGACTTGACCTCATTGGAAATATTAACCTCACTTCATCTGACAGCCATAAACATATCCTTACCACCACCGAATATTTCATTAAGTGGGTTGAAACTATATCCCTCACATTATTGAAAAGCAAATTTCCAAATTCATCTTCAACTACCTCATTTGTTGCTACGGTATTCCCTTTGACATTATATCTAATAATAGAGGATCATTCAAGAACAAAGATGTAGACCAGTTATGTACTAAATACAACATCACACAACACTTTTTAAAAGCATATTACCTCAAGGTAATGGCCAGATTGAGGCATCCAACAAAACCATAATCAATATTCTCAAAAATATTATTAAAGATGTTGGTCATGACTGGCACCTCCATATATTCCCTACCCTTTGGGCATATCATACCAATCATCATACCCCCATAGGAGCCACTCCATACTCACTTGTTTATGGTATTAAAGCCATCCTTCCCATTGAGGTCGAATAACCTTCACTATGCATCTCTTTCAAGCATGTCCTAGATGATCATGACTATTGATTAGCTCACCTACAAGAGCTAGACCTACTGGATGAGAAACACATGACCATGCTCAATAATCTTCAAGCATATCAAAATTGACTCAAAGGCCACTATAATCAGCGTGTTAAGTATGAAACATTTAAACTTGGTGATCTTGTTCTTAAATAAAACTAAAAGAATACCATAAACGAGATTAAACATAAAGGTAAATTCAAACCCAACTGGATAGGGCCTTTAATCATCACTGCAAATTATGGATTAGGAGCATACAGGCTTGCCACACTAGACAAAGAGGAACTTCCAGAGTTGATGAATATTATTCATCTCAAGCGGTACTATGCTTAAGTGCTAAGGTGTAATATTTGTAAGGACCATTTTAGTTATGCCTTTTGTCACTATTCTTCTTTGTACACATAACATTCCTATCCATCCTCTTTGTCATTTCCACTTTCCACTTCTAACCTATCGACCCAGTGTGTTCTAAAAACCTAGCCTGTTTGAACTTAGTTTTTGTCATTCATTACATAGTTTCAACATTGATGTATTTGATCAGTTCATCAGTTTGTTAAAAAACTTCAACAGAGATTATATTTTG